>OY720044.1:7535259-8006255 GCA_963082485.1 Eudonia mercurella | reverse complement strand
CCATTAATAATAAATAAAACAATTGACGGTACCTGTCAGCCGCTGCATGTTCCGGGTCCTCGTGTCGCGCGCTTTGTTCTGCAATAGCAGCTCGTAGTCGAGCGCGAGGCTGTCGGAGCTGCGCGCGCGCCTACTGCGCTCTTCCCGACGACGACTCGACACCGCACTCGACCTGTGGGGGGAAGCACGGTGCATTAGCTTGTGTTTTATGGATCATAGATAAATCTATGATCTGTGGTATCTTTGTGGTGTGTGTGATGGCAGATAAGGAAATTAAATGTGGAGTAGTGTATTTATTAAACATTTATACACGCTACTAGCTTTTATTTTACATAATATTTTGTCCAGACGTTTCGAACCATTACCAGAGACCACAACTATACACTGCAAGACCACAAGATACTATAAGGTCATATACATAGAGGGAAAAGGAGCGGACCCTTTTAAAAATAGTTGACGTTAGTAAGATACGAATTAGGTAGTTTGAGAGGACTATCACCTCAGCCTTCTTTCGACAACGAAATAATAGATTTTTTTATAGTATGTCATGTCAATGGTGTTTGCGTAATTTGTAGAAAACAATACAGGGGAAATTAAATTGAAGATTCAAAATACAGATAATTATTTTGGCTTTAATTAATTACCTTCTATTGCTTTTCTGACCGTCGTATTCATCAAAGGCCTTCTTCATACGGTCCGAGTAGGTCTTCTGAGAGGGACTGCGCAAATACTCCAAGCTCTGCGAGGTCTGCATGGTCGTGTGCCTTGGACCAGCGCAGTAGCACTTATTGCTGTCAGCACAGCTCTCGGAGTCGCACGAGCAGTAAGAGAAATCACCGTCATACACCTCCCTGTAAATTTTGTTAGTCTGATGTTTAAAAACGACATTGTCAACGTCATGACATGATCCTGAACAAGGCTGGCAAATGGCCACGAGTACCTAGAATCTACTTCTTTCTTTAACTGTTGAAACACAAAAGTGCTGCAATTGCCGTGAAGGCGAACGACTTAAGAATGATAGCGATAGCTAGCCAGGCAAACAAGTTCTAAAGCCAACCACTGGTAATTCAAACCTGGACTTCTGGGTATGAGTCAGGTGGTCTAAACACAAGACCACAGAAGCGGTGATTGGAAATGTTATGCTAATAATAGTACGATTGCTCTGGTCCAACAAACAGCGCAACGGATGCACGACATTAAAAAGTGAGTTTCCAACTACAGATACTATCGTCGTACCGTTTGTTGAATTCAATTAATATGTCTGTTGAGCACGCAACAGTGCCTATTTTAGTTAGATAAAAGGACAAGACACATACATTGCTAAATACCAAACCTAAGGCAAAACTAGTTAAGAATTTTAATCGATTTTTAGAATCAGATTAATATAGATCCTAGTACTAATAACGCATTCATATTCATCTGTATAATTTTAATTTAGTTCAGTTACTCATGAGGCGTCGCGAGCTGCGGACGCGCCACGCTCTGATAATCACTGCGCACATTTCATTTCTACAAGCAACAGATATTATTTTATAATGAACCATAAATAACAATAAACAAGGCAGAAATTCTTTTGGAGATATCCAAGACAATTCTGTAAAACACAGAAAAGACACACACACATTTCTCCGAGATGCGCCTCTATTAAAACTAAATGAAATGTAAAACGTAGACCGATGAAAGTGGAGAGATTTGATAGTAAACAGAAATTATGTTTAAAATTACGTTACGCATTATGATGACCGAACAGTAGACAAAAGTAAAATCATGATAATACATCTATTTTAGACGACTCAGTTAAGAGATCATCATCAGCTTATTTTATGTCCCCACTGCTGGGGCACGAGCCTTCCCTATTGGATGGATAGGGAAAACGAGCCATAATCCACCACGTGAGCCCGGTGCGGATTGGTGGTTGTTAACGACTGCTAATGCAGCCGGGACCTACGGCTTTACGTGCCTTCCGAAGCACGGAGGAGTTAAGAGATAAGCAAGAGATTTGAGAGTGACGATAATATTGTACAAGCGCCTGCACTTCAGACTACCACAGACTGTCAAAGGAGATTGACCGGTCTGGACCAAATACTGCTCAAGCATGGGAATACATTAAAAAAAACATCCACGGGGTTATATTGTACCTAAAAACTTATCTTATGACTTTTTGGTGCTTTAACTTTTAATATATTTTTTATTGTTGTCGTTTACGTTAAACAATATTATTATCTTACTTATTTTTAGATTCAATAATTACAGACGAAGATGAGGATGACGATTGATTTGGTATTTTTTTAAATGTTTGCATGAGGCCTAACTTATAGGATCATTTATTATGTTGTAAACCTATGTAACGAATATATGATTGATTGATTGAATTACTATCCTTAACTAAGTGTTGTCCTATTAATAAAATCCATTGTTTAAAATATACCTTATTTTATTTTATAAATAAGCCGTTTGTTATTATTTTCCGTTAATGTAAGACCTATACAATAGTTTATTTTTTTCTCAATACTCCTCGGATAGATTCTGAAGCGCTTTTGGTTACAGATTAGTATTAGTCTAAGGAACATTATGCACTACGATTCAATGTTGGACAGCACTTGGTCCAACGTCCAAACAAAAATGGTCAATCTCCTTTCCTCGATTGACTGTGAACTTTATATATATGGCATACGGTTGAACATTTATTGAAGAAATTTGACAGTTTTGAATAAGTTGATGTGCAGGCGTCTGTACCCGTCCATCTGGTTACTATAGTAACGGAAAATAAGCAGAAGCATAAATTAATTGCTCATTAGTGCAGGTGAGGGAAAATAAATGTAAGCATGTTGTAGTATAAAAAACTCAAAGTAATAAATACCTTGAACAGTCTTTGCAATTTTTACTTTTACTTAAAAGACGAGACTTTGCTGGGTCCTTGTTTTCGACAGCTGAACAATAACACTTCGATTTGTAATCACCCCCTTTCAGGGAGCAGTAGCAACGGTCGACGCAGCTCTCGGATTCGCATTCAGAGCATGATACGTACCCACTAGAACTATTTCTGTTTTGACAACCAAGTCGATTGCTAAGCGTTAGGAAATCGGAATCTTCAGACGTAGAGGTTCTCTCTCCTGGCCTTGATGTCTTACCGTTCCGTTTCGACACATGCACCATCTTATCTGATCGTTTGGAATTTCTTGGTCGCGAAGTTTGTCTCTTTGGGGGAGGTATAGCAGGCTCTTTAGGACGAAATTGCCTCAAATCGTAACTGGAAGTAGACACTGAACTCTCAGACGCAGGCTCTTTATTACTCGTAACATTTTGGAATTCGAATGAGGACAGCTGCTTCTTCTCCTTTTTCCGAATATCCTTCCCAAAGGGCATTCTGAAAACCATTCGAAGACCAGTCGCACCCTTGAAAATTTTTCTTCTTTTGTTCTGGAATGTACTGTTCTTTCTCAATATTTTCTTTTTCTGTTTCTTCATAATCGCTTTACTGTGTTGGAATATTTCGTCCTTTGTTAATGTCACAGCTAACTTTAACAAAAATTCCTTGTAAATCGGTTTTAGGTCGTTGAAGGACATGCCTTCTGCGTCTATTATGGCGTTGAGTATTTCATCCATGGAGTGCAAGTTCTCCTGAACTTTGAATTCATTGAAAAGTTCGTTGAACCCTAATGGCGAACCACCTCCTTTCTTGCCGTTGTTTCTGAAACACAAATTACGTGTTGGTTTTAGTTGTTGGTTATTACCAAATTTAATTAGGCAAAGAACATTAGGTTGAGCAATAAATATGGATGTAATAACGATGAGTGGTAAAAAATAACGCGGGTGTTACACTGGATCAGAGGAATGTAGCGGACGCGGTTGCGTTGGCACAATTACTGGCATGCAAGATGGTGAAACACTTCACTGAGCGCGTTTCATTCCTCTCTCGTTAGTAAGTTATTTAAGTGATCAGCCTACTGATCGAGATACTAATTACTAAGATGTCAGCGGCCGACATTGGATAAAAAGGAAATGATGTCGTTCATGCATTGAAATGAAATTGACTGCAGTGATGCGTACTATACGACTTACTTTTAATTACATACGAGTCATGCTGTAGTTATTAAACGACAATAAAACTTACCTATGTCCAAGTGACTTGTATCTCGTTAGTCCCCCAGCGTTAAGAAAGCTACCGGAACGAGGAATAGCTACTTTAGTTAGTATATCCCCAGAATCATTTATAGACTTCCTTCCACTTTGTGTTCGTCTCAAAGGCTCCTTGGGTGTTTCTGATGCTGGATCTGAAGTTGGCTTGGAAGGTACAGGTGGCGGCAAATTCGGTGGTCTCTGTAAGTTTTTCCGACGTTCCAATTCTCTAAAGAGTTCTATTTTCTCCGACACCTTACTGCGTACCGACGACTCATTACTGCTATGAACATTCTGAAGATTTTGCAGTTTGCTTATATTCGGATTTAATGATTTTTTATGTAACGATTTCTTTGACCCTTGCGTATCACTTCCACTGGTATCGTTATGTTTTATTGAATCTAGTTTAGCTTTGACTTCTTCGACTGTGATACGTTTAGCTTCGGCGGGAAGGATTGATGGCGGAGGTGCAGGCTGAGGCAAGCTCTCGGTTGAGAACTTTTTAGTCCTTTCTTTAGGTCTTTCACTAAACGATTCACTAGCAGAGTAACCATCTGCCCTGTCACTATCTCCACTCATAGATGACGTACTTCGTTTCTTCCGAGGTGGTCTCACTGGGACATCGTTTGGTGACAAACTGCTCGTTATGCTCATGCAGCTAACCCCGTTCCGATTTTTCAACTTCTTCTTGTCAGTATGGCCTTGCCGACTCATGTGTGACATGAGGGACTTGTATAGCGTAGCTGCTACCACAATAGCGTCTTCCGTTGTCTGACATACAAACCCATGACACTCCAATTGTTTAGCGACGCCAATTTTCCTCATCACAACAGCGAAAAGTGGTGAATGAGAATTTTCGTTGTGGGAGAGGATGTACTTTTTATCTGGACTTTCTAATGTTTTAAATAATGCATGGCGATCAATATTGTCCGGATCAGTGATTAAAGGCAGGAATGCGTAGCTCAGATCGTGAGTTTCATTGTCCGAAGGCTGTACAACAAATTTTACTGCGGACCACACGGCTATCGTTGGGAAAGGGTTCAATTGTTCTAAGTCACCCTTTTCTCCTTTATATCTTACTTTAAGTCCAGACTTTGATATTTCCAACCGACCAGCGAAGGTGCATTTATGGCGAAAGTTTCTTCTGTATGAAAAGTACAGGTCTTTTAGCGGAGTTTGCAGTCCAGATAAACTGGTTACTTTGTTTTGTAGTGGCGTCGAGCCAAGGTAGTGGACGCTGAACACATGGACTCCAATGCTCTCTGCGGACGGTTTCGATTCTCCCGCCATCTCTGCAAACATTCTCTCTATTCGGTCCTGGACCGTGTTGTTGATCCTTTTGATTTTATTTTGACAATAGTCGTCATCCTCCTCGTAAGCTTTACTAGCGTGTACTGAACTGACCTGCAACAGAAAACAAATAAACCTAGTTAGATCGATCGCAGTATAGTGGAAATTAATTCAGATGCTGCTGCCTCTTTCCATCTTTGTAGTAGATCCCTTAGTCGCATTCGATGACTCCAAAAGAAAAGGGGAGGGCTATTATAACCCGGCAAAATGCTGGTTATTAATGGCGATAGGTATCTGCCCAGAGTACGACAGGATGTCAATCATCCTAATAACTATTTCAGGCACCTAGAGTAGCATCCTTTGGCATTGCTGTTTACCGGTTTGGAGGGCACAATACCCAATGAAATTACTGGGCATAGGAGCATACGAAGCTTGATGGCCATGGTGCAGCAAGCGCCCATGGGCTGCGGTGCCTTTTTTCTATCAGGTTGACTGCGACATAATAAAAAACATGCATGATATTTGGGAAAAATCATAACAATGCATCATAATTACCTTGCTATCCTTTCTTCCCAAATCTGACACCGTCATATGTCCATACTGCGGCAGGCTGGCGACCGACCTGCTGTCGTCGAACAGCGCGTCTATCTTCTGCTTGTATAGCGAGAGGGAAGACACGCTGGGTGCGCGCGAACGCCGCGCCTCGTCGTCGCGCGCGCCCAGACGGAAACCGCTGAGTGGCGCGCTGTCCGTTTCGCACGTCACCATCTGAAACAGGTACGTTCATTTGTTTTTATTTGTTTTGGGATTAATTATTGTCCACATAAAATTAAGATGGAAGTCGTATCAACCTATTAAAATATTTAGTTGTATACATTCTAATATGTCAAAGGAGTCTTATCTTTAACTATAAACTTACATGTATTTTTAAATCAAACGACCAATCTCAAAATGACTTGCTGCGAGAGCTTTTTAAACTCCTGACAAGGCTTGTTTTTACGACAACCAAGGTCAATGTGTTAATGTGCTTCTGAAGCTCTGAAGAAAATCTGGTAAACCAAAAGGTTTGTGACTTATACGAGTATCTAATTTACTGACCGCGCCTGTTGTAGTTATATTTTTAAATCCACGGGACTGGAGTCCATGAGCAGATTATCATGGCTTACCCTATACTTATTGCTTAGGCTTCACATAAAACTTAAGGGTCATCGGAGGAAACGAGAATAAGAGTGCTAAATTGTACATTTGTCTTTGTTGTAGTTTCTATTAACAATGTTTAAAGTATTATATCTACGTAAAAACTTTTTCCAAATAAGTATAACCTTGGAATCAGATTGATTCAAAGAACTTGAAACTAATTACAATGAACACTGATCATCTTCTAAACGGGCGTGAATCAATGCCGCTCTTACATCAGGAATTTGTCGCAGCAATTCACTAAGCGTTGAAAACTAACGCGATATCGTGTTGCAAGTGAATATCAAATTAAGCACAAAAATGATTGCTCGCACATTTTCGTGGTCCGCTGATTGGGCCGCGTCGGCACGCGATCAGCGATGCAACAATGGCCACAACAAAAACTGCAACGGATCCCTGCATCGGTTTGTTTATAGGGCTGCCACTTGTCAGATATAACTCGGAGCTTGACGTTTAAAATTAAATGAAATATATCTTTATTCAGGTAAACTTACTAAATAAGCGCTTTTGAATCGTCTCACCACAGAGAAGGAAAATAACATAAAGCACCGGATTAGCAAGCTGAAGTGGCAGTGGGCCGAACATTAGTCACAGAACCGATAAACGTTGGGATAAACGAGTTCTCGAGTGGAAACCGTGTATCGGCAAACGTAGTGCAGAACGCCCTCAGACTATGTGGTGCGACGATCTCCGCAAGGAGGCTGGCAAGAGCTGGATCACAGTAGCCGGGGATCGTGCTCGGTGGCATGCACTTGGAAAGGCCAGCAGAGGACTAGTATAAGCTGATGATAATGAATCCGCTCACGCCTCACGGCTACATACCACTCATTTAGGACGACTTTTTAACTGTGCAGAGCAGAAGAATAGGCGCAAGAAGCTCCACAGCTTTTATGACGTGATCCCTACTAGCCTATACAAAACTGTCAAATTTCTTCAATACATTTTCAACCATGTATCTTAGTCATAAAGTTGAAAGTCTATTGAGGTTTGACAGTTTGTTAGGTTGATGTGCAACTGTGTGTACTAGGTTTTTAATGGGTAGACTACGTATTTCCTCCTTCCTACAACATGGGGTCCTTAAACGAAGTGTGAGAAGCTAGTTGCGTGTCGTTATGGTGAGGACAGTTAGTGAAGAAGGCAAGAGTCTCTCATAATCCGGGATCGCCCGTAGCCTCGGTGTATGCGCAAGACAGCATTATTAAAGTTTATTTTAAAAAGAAAATGGCTGCTAGTACAATTTTAAGTGTTAACTATAAGGCAATAGTTTTAAGAGAACCGTATGAAAGCGAGTCGTCTAAGAGAGAGATAAATTATGATCAAAATCCAGTAGCCAGAATACCAGTAACAATAAAACCAAATATATATCATATAATTTTAATAATAAATTATTAAAAGTACGTGAATCTACGCTGCTACGAATATAATAATAATTCAGAAACCTTCAAACCAGTCCAAATTGAAGACGATCGTGTAAGGCCATTGCTTTTGATATCAATTTCAAATTGATTCCTTTGAAAGTTTCTGAGATATAAAAGCATACAACTAACATACTAGACACACAGACAAAAAAGTGATCCGATAAGGGATCCGTTTTTCTATTACGAGGAATGAAACCCTAAAGATAGACAGGTAATTAAACACAAACAATTATTTCTACAATTATGTCAATAATTTAGTAACAATTGCTCGTAATTGTTCGACTAATTACTGACAGTTTGACACTCCATTATTTTTTAAAGTTACAGTAACAAACACAGGAATTGTTATGAAAGAAGTTGGATACTTGTAAATTCAAAGTGTAACACTAAACACTCAATAAATAGGACATATTAATGAAGTCATAGTTCGCTATTCCCATGCAATTCTATGAAATCATATATATCGTTTTGTCAGGTGCTTAAGAGTTTCTCTATTTATCAACCAATACATTTCTGACCTAATTATTAACTACTAGCTGACCCAGCGGACTTCGTACCGCATTTTTTTTAAATAAAGCCTATGTTATTCAGCGCTAAGGTAGCATTCTAATGGTGAAACAATTTTTTAAATCGGTCCAGTAGTTTTTGAGTTTATTCGTTACAAACATACATACATACATACACATATGTACATACATACATACATACATACATACATAAATACATACATACATACATACATACATACATACATACATACATACATACATACATACATACATACATACATACATACATACATACATACATACATACATACATACATACATACATACATACATACAAAAAAACAAAGCTTAATTCCTCTTTATAATATTAGTATAGAAAAAAAATATTTAACCAGGGAAATTTAACCATTTGTAAAATTCAAATGAATGAATGTCACTACGCCATCGGTTTGACATTGATAGATTTCCTTCGCTCTGATTTTTGACACAATGTACTTACTTATTTTATTTAATGACAGTACTTTAATGAGTTGTAACACGTATTATAAATTATTCACAAACTTATTTTTTCGGGATTTCTTCACTTATTAATATATATGTACATAGACATTGGTCTATTTACATGGTTTATGTACATGGGATAAGGCATTGGCCCTATTCCATGTATCAAAAACTAACCTACCTACCTTTAAAAAAAAATTCAGTTAGCCCCATGTTAGCCCTTGGCAGGTTGGCAGGATGTAACTACTAGTTTAGTCCAACTCAATTGAACATACTCTATACTCTTACTTAGTCTTTACTGTGTGTATAATTAAATACCGAGTGCATACTGAATGTCTAATTAAGCTTGTTTTCCATCGCTGCAATCAAAACGGTAAAAGATGAATAACAAAAAATGACTCGCCCGATTGGAGTATCTGTTACACTTGATGATATCGTTACTAACTTACTAGAATTACTTCGTTGAATTCAAAGATCTTTCTTTAGATTATACATACATCCATACATTATATCTATACATATTATACATAATAAATAACTAGTATTTAGCTTGCTAGTTCGTCCACGTTGTTTTGTATTTTTAAAAATCTTTTTCTTTTTCAAATTAAAATATAGCCTATAAATATAGCCTATAAGGCTTCAAGTCTGCTAATTTAAAATAGTATTATAATATCAAGCAATTTACTATCTACTTATTACTTAATTTGCATTATTCTATTCAATTATTTTTTTAAATCGATTCTATTTTTGTGGCTATTCATTTAAGGACTGGTTACGCGCAGAACTATATCGTCAATGAAATAAATAAATAAAAAAAACTAACTGATTTTTGTAAATTAATTTAAATACGCGTTCTTTTATCATTTAATTAATGATTCACTTTCTGTCATCTTGCACTCGTATACGAAATAAATAATTGTTGTGTAACTAAACGCAAAAGGCTTAGACAATGCAATATTCATTCCAACAATATCACATACACACGAAATTTGTTCCGCACTAAAAAACTCGGTATCTTTATTTCCAAAGTTGTAGTTTTCGACAGATTACCAAAGAGGCGTACCATAGGGCGTATGCCTACGCCATAACCATAGACTAAAAAAAGTATTATATATCTGTTACTTTAACGTTGCGGTGGCCAAGCATAAGCCTGTAAGGCAAGTATCGTCGTAACCACTGTTTCTTTGTAATTCTCAAATATATTCGTCTTTATAAAAAGGTGTTGAAAGCTGTTTACCATTTACTTACTGTATTATGTGACTTTCGCGCTGGTTTTGTTGGCTTTGTGAAATTTAATTAGTAATGCTCGTACGCATGTTCTAAGGACAAGGTCAGTTTTCAAGAAAGTGGTTTAGGCATGTTTTTTTACGACCAACACTGTGTTTAACTACTTAAACTAAATCAGTTTTCACACTCACTTTCTGAGAGAAAAGTCTCCGAATAACTTTTAAGTAAGTACATTTTATGTAACGTGTTTGTGTTTGGAAAGAAACGAAGCACAGTTTTCGAGGATAATATAAATATACTAGCTGACCGGCGGACTTCGTACCGCTTTGACAGTTTCCATGACAACAAAACAAACAAATCATTCGTCCGCTTATGAACACCCGTATCCCATGATGGACCCCTATAGCAACGCCACCTACCGGGTCCAATTGTAAATCTAAACCATTCTCGAATCCACTTGAACACACACAGAAAATTTCATTGAAGTCGGTCCAGCCGTTTAGAAGGAGTTCAATTACATACACACGCAGAGAAGATTTATCTATAGCAAAAACTTTGTACCCCTTTTTATGAAAATTGCGCGGACGGAGGAGTATGAAATTTCGCACACTTATAGTTTATATAGAGAAGGATTGCAGAATGTTAATATTTTTTAAATTATGCATAAAAAATACATTAAATCAATAAAACAAACATTACACACACAACCATATATTTGACACACACGCATATGTATTTGACACACACGCATACATACTCTTTTCAAAAATTTCAAAAATGGAAGAGGAGCGGCCGAAATCGGTCAATGCCAATCCAAACTAACATTCTATATTTTTTCATTGTTCATTGCTTAGGATACAATCCGTGCAGCCTTAATAAAATTACGGTCGAATTTCGACCACTGGGCGACCACTAGTATATATAAAGATATAAAATAGAGAGATATAGTAGGCCAACAACTACGCTCCACCTGCACATTTGATGCGTGACGTTTGTCTAGTGGAGCCGATTGTGCTTTAGCCATTCTCACCGTGCAGACCTGCAAGTTGCTTCTGCACACGTTGTTGACACCATGTTATACGAAGGAGAGAATATCAAGGAGATCATTCCATTTTGTACATATATATACCTAACCTATATAAGGTCACATTTATCAACTGCAAATATTTTAACAAAACATCTAATTATATCAGAGAAAGCCCTAGCATTTAAAATAAATTCATGCTAGTTTTTTTTACTTTTCCTGACACAAAAATTGTAATGTTTTTAAGAGCGGCCTCTCTGTCGGCTCTTTTGAATGAAACTACCGAAAGTGCTTTATTTTTCTTTTTAATCGAAATATCTTTTGGCATTTATTTTGAAAACTAGCGTATAAAAATTTAAGGTTTTTTCATAAAAATAGTTTATATATGTTGTTGAATTTATCCTCAAAATATTTGCAGTTGATAAAATGTGACCTTATATATACATTTTTAAATGTGTAGTGTTATGGTAGTTTTACTAAATAAACAAATGAAAGACTGAGGGGTCAGATCTGAATCAGAGTAGGTTCATCATTGTGGAATAGTAGTAGAAGTGATACTGAGTGGCGCAGCTTAAACACCTGGTTTCCAGGTCATTCATTCGTCACCTACGCACGAAATTCTCACCTTCAAATCTACGAGTATACCTACACAACCGTATCGCTTTCAAAATGACAGAACTCAAAAATCAATGTTGTTTTATCGCTGCTATTGGGTGTTGAAAGCGTCGAAAAGACGATATGAGGGCCTAGACAATAGGCATTACGCTATTAAAATTAGTTTACGCAAATTAATTAGTCGAATTGGAATATAATGATCATCTTATGGGATTAAAATAAGCTAACTATACCTACGAATAAATGACGTTTGATTGGTTATGCTACTTGTTTAGACTCTTAAAGGGTTACTAGTGCAAGTTGTATTTGCCAATCAATCAGATTAACAAAAAAAAAATTATGGCTAAAATTTTAAGTCTCTTCTTTTGTAGTTAAGAGATGTTGCTTCAATGCCATACAAATTAGAGCTTTCGTTAACGTGATCGAATCAATTAAGCTTGCAGTATGTACCCTGTATACAGTTGTGGGATGTTGGTTAACGCACCTGGCCTGCGATTAAAGGTTAAACCATTTTCCCAATGGCCGGTCAATGGATGGGTGACCAAAAATTTATCATCTCGATTTCTCCGTACTTGGAAAAGCACGTAAAGCCATTGGTCCCAGCTGCATGAGCAGTGGTTAACAACCACTAATCCGCATTGGGCCCACGTGGTGGCTTATGGCCCGTTCTCCATCCATAGAAAAGGCTCGTGCACCAGCAGCGGAGACAAAACAATGGGCTGGTGATAGGATGTTATAGGGTTTAAAAAAGTAAGGCTTACCTCTCCACGTGTCGGTGGGCCCTTGGCCCAATATTTGTTAGCATTTTGACAATCTTCCGTCCGCTGCTCCGTATACCTGTAATAGAAACAGTGTCATTTTATTAAAGTCATCAAAGTAACGCCATGGGCATAAATATATTACTATAGACAAATCAATAACTGAACCAGAAAAGTATCAACATTTTATGTACACGATTGCTAATCAATTACATGATAATTAACGGAGGATGGTATTGACCATTTGAAGTTTCGTAGATCCATTGCAACTGGACTTCTCGAGACCTTTAAAAAACAGGATTTAAGAAAACCTACCCGATCTTCCCAAGGGTTGCATGAAAATTGTTGCTACGATATGTATAGACCTGACCAGTTACGATGGGCTTTTTGTCATAAAACTGCAAGTTTCTACTGCAAGAAATGTTCATCTTTCACTACATCCAAAATATTGTTTCAAGTCCTAGCATACACCACAGTAATTGTATTACATTTTTATTATAAAAAACCTTCATTATTTTTAATATTTTATTTTATTAAGTTACTTATTTATTTTCTTTCGGCTCATATGTATACAATTAAATAACTTGTTTTTTAGTAACCTCATTATGTATTCTATGGTAGCGTATTTTACTAGCGTTTGTTATAACGATCATCATTTTCCGGCTTTTCTGCCGTCGTAATTTTTTTTTCATATTTTTCCTAGTCTTTTTTCTATTCTAAGCTAAGGTAACAAGATTTTTATATATTTACTTAGGTTTAAAGAATAAAAAGTTTCAGGGTTCATCATCATCAGCCTAATACTTGTCCACTAGTCTAAAAAAGTTTAACCACACTATCCAAATTTATCGCCTTGAAAACAATAAGCAAGTTAAGCGCTACCCTGAAGCAGATACAAAATAAAATTCATCTTCTCATATTCCGAGTTAAGAGCGCTTGCATCGCTTTATCGTCACTAACCATCAAATGAGTAAAAAAACAAGTGCTTCCTGGTTACAGATAAAAATATCTGTCGTTATCCATCTAGCCACAAACGCTTGAATCATAAAAGTGAATATACTTTTTAGCGATTATGGCTATTTCACAAGTCCTTCATGGAATGTTTGAAGGAACAATTTGCGGTTTCCGTGGCGCAGGATGTGAGGTGTTAGCGATGTCCTGAGCCACAATATCATCATCATAATCATTTCCTTAAAGTTTTCTTTTTGAACAGCGGCAACATTAAAGTATGTAACATTTTGTTACGTTTATGTACAAGCTTTGGCTTGACCCGAAGGTCCCAGGTTCATTGCCAGGTCGGGCAAAGTGTATTTCAGATTTTTCGATGTACAACTCGTGTTTGTCATCACCCACCCGCATTTGGCAAGCGTGGTGATTAAGCCGTGACCCATCAGTTGTAGTGATGACTTGATTTCGATGATGAACCTATACCCAGCTGTGGGGCAACAGGGTATTTACTTTACTGTACTTTACTACTAGGTATTAGCTGTAGCAGGGGGCAAATTTTAATTTTTATTGCAGATTAGGCTTTCTCTGTTCCACCTCATGTTAAGCAGAGGCTGAGTCCAAATGCGAATACAGTGTATGAAGCAGGATGGTGCCACTCTAGCAGTCCTCAAAACTGTAAATTAATAATTAAACAGAAGGACATTTGAAAAGGAATTCATAAAGATGATCATTACTTGAAACTGCCATCAGTTAAAAATAAATCTAACTTAAAGTAGGTGTTATTTTACTAAAGTTTACGCGAACACTACACAAAACTACGAGTAGGTGTATATTATAACTTATCGACATAAAAAGTTTACAGAACTTCAAGGTTATAACCTCTTTACATAAAACTTGCGAAGTCGTATTTTGTTTCTTATTAAAAACTCTCAACCACAGAGGTTGAACATAATCTCTTCGAATCTTCTAGACTAAAATTACCCTACAATCAAAGTTAACTTGTGCGTTATGCACGCGCAACATACTTCCATCAGGTGATTTAATCAACGAAAACCTTAATTCCCCAAAAGTACAGTGCAAAATAAACATTTCACAGCACTTTGCATATCGCTTACGAAATAGCACCGCCACTAAAAATGGGGAAATGATACTGTTACACAACAAAATAAACTACCACGAAAAATAATTGCAAACAACGCGGAGCGGCTTCGTTAACTCTCCGTTAAAACGTAGATAACTATTATATGTTTATTTAATTAACTATGCAAATCAGAGTATAAACAGGGAAAGCGAAAGTGCTTTACGTTTGCTGCCTCGAATTACTGCAAATTGAACGACTGTTGCGTAGGTATGGAGGTTTTTAATACGTCAACAGCAGATTTATTTTGTGTAATTTCTTTTTAAACGATTAAAGCCTTATTTGTTGCCTATTAGCGAGTATGTAAATATTCGTTATATAATATCAAATCTTTAATTAAGTTTTGATAGGGCTGTTGAATATAACACCGATTGATCCCAAAATATAATTGACAATAACCCAGATAACGTGTAAAGGTAAATATCAAGCTGTCTGTAAATAAGAAAATAAACTATGTCACCTCTGAACTCATTTTAACATATAATTATGACAATTATTTTTTATTACAAAGTGATTTTTTTGATTTTTAAGTTCATCGTCGATTTTCGGCGCCGACTGTACACACTGCTAGTTAGCAAGATTTATCGTTCTAATCTCAGTAATACGTAGCACTTTCCTTCGTGACCAAACCATAGACTTAAAATCATGAAGATAGAATAGGTAGAATTTTTTTTAGCTTTTGGTGGGCGTTTTTTGAATCGGTGACCAATTTATTTTTGTAACTTATTTTTGTCACCGAAAACTTTTGAACAATATTTAACTTAATAAAAACATTATAAAGAATGCACAAAATGTTATGTATTCTCATTTCACGTCACTTTTAATTAATAGATCACCGGTGACATTCAAAAATCGCCCCCTATTAACTTAGTAAGGCCTAGGAAAAACCTTTTTTTTTCAGCACACTTCGACTGATCGGGATCATTTGTGTCACCAACTTTTTCAATTTCTTAAACAATGGAGGCAGCTGCTGTTATAAGCCCGGCAATGTTTTTGATTGTGAAAAGCAAGGTCAAAGCCAGTAATCAGAAGTTTTCAGTCTTTTCGTTGTAGCATAAGTATTACTATTATTATTTAAGAAAGTGTATCTCTTTTGGGATTTAATAAAGTGTAAATGCAATGGAAATATGCGCAATGTGGACCAAAGACAATTTGAACACAGTGGGTGACATTTACATAATGAACCATAAAGGCCCCAGTGACCAAAATAAAAAGTAAAAATAAGCGAGTCGATTCGCAAAAAAATGTTTTATTTCAATGTCTTCTCTATCGATTACTTAAGTCTATGTCCGCAACGCACTCCATATCGTACGAGATCTCTCGCGCCGCTTCGTGGACGCCACCATGAAATAATAAAATTACGGTTTTACTCATTGTTACATTGATACTTTCCGTATCAAGATCATATTATAAAAGTAAATAGCCTATATACTGGCCCACAGCTGGGCAAAGTCCTCCATCATTGCAACAAGTCATAGCTACAATTGATTGGGAATTGGCTTAAACACAACGTTTGCTGAATGCGGGTTGGTGATCATAAACTTGGACTATGCATCGTTAAATTCGGAACACACTGCTCGACCTGGGAATTGAACCCAGGCCCTTTGGGTATCAGACCGAGCGCTTTGCCACTAGGACACCGAGGAGTTCTGGATTCTGAATTATATAAATAAATAAATAAATAAATAAATGTTTCCCACACTCACACCAATTATCTAGCCCCAAGAAAAGCTTCCTTAAGAAACTCGTTATATGGTTAACTAGACAACGGATAAACATACTTAATATACTTAAATACATACTTATTATACATAGGAAACACCCGGACCCGAAACAATATAGAAAAACAGGTATTTCTAAATTGACCCGACCGGGGATCGAACCCGGGACCTCAGAGATAGCGACACCATGAAAACCGGTGTGCAAGCCACTCGACCAAGGAGGTCGTTTCATCATCATCATCATCATCATCTCAGCCAAAAAGACGTCCACTGCTGGACAAAGGCCTCCCTCAAGGATTAATATTATGAGGATATACCTATCCTCATAATATAATTCTGAATCCAGCTCAGGGTTCGAATCCCGCCCGTGTAATTTTTTCAACACTTTGTCTTTTTTCAAAAAGGATAGGTAAAATTGATTAAATGTAAAAGTTAATTTTACGTGTCACTGTGCACATTAATATTAGAATAAGAGGCAGTAAAATATATTGTTATAATTCTTAATCGTCTATAACTCTAAAGCAGTGGTTCCCTTTTTATATTAATTTTTTATAATTCTTTTTCTCTTTTTATAATTTTTAATCGTCTAAAATTCTGAAGCAGTGGTTAACTTTTCTCCGACCATGGACCCTTTGCCTATTTTATTTGTTAGCGGAATCTTTATTCAAAATTTAAAAAGTATTTGTAGCGTAAGTCCAGTAGTGACAGGTTATCTTCACACACTTCATGCTACCAAAAATGCTAATGCCAAACATTCGGCACCTAGTGATACTCCTCTAGGAACTCCATATACATATTGTTCCACCCTGGGACTTAGGAATTAGCAAATATATAGAGCTATCACCTAGTGCAGCAATTAAAAATTAAAAAAGATAGAATGTGAGTTTGGATTGGCATTGACAGATTTCGGCTCTCCACTTCCATTTTTAAAATTTTTGAAAAGATTTTAAAAATTTTGATTATTTTTTTTATATGCGTTTGTGTCAAATACATGGCAGCGTGTGTAATATTGACTTAATGTATTTTTATGCATAATTTAAAAAAAAATAACATTCTGCAATCCTTTTCTAAATAAACTATAAGTGTGCTAAATTTTAAGCTCCTCCGTCCGCGCAATTTTCGAAAAAGGGGTACACAGTTTTTGCTTCACGTATTAATATATAGATAGTGGGAATATAAAAATGAGCTGGTGATGATGATAATGATGAAGATAATGATAAAATTTATATATATATTTATGAATATACTTGTGGAATGTATTGTACCAAATAAAGATTTTTTCTATTTCTATTTTTTAACCAAATACAAGAATTATTCATATTATTTTTTTATTTATCTAAAATTTAAAACAAAATATGAATTTATTCTAAAAAGTCCACAGCAGCTATTACAGCATAAGTCCATAAATAACAACGGAACTACTACAAAAAAATTTAAATGTTCATCTTTTATTAATCTTTAGTAGATTTGAGTTGACAATCCTTCAATCTAATTTATACTGCTACCTTGCATTTATATTGCTTGTTTGTATTAATAAAAGATTATATTAACACGCGTATTAATTTAACTGGTTTCGGAAACATTTATATATCAACGTTCACTCATCGAAATGTATCATGATATAGTTCCTAGTCTTGTTTTCGTTAGTCCTTTAATAAAATGGTGTTTTTCTAAAGTGAAGGCCAGTAGTGTGTTCTTGTTGGGTTGTTAGGAGACTCCCTGCGACCTGACAACGGAACCTGCCAAGAAATTGTTTATTTATTCACATCCAAAAATACATCACAAACTTTAAAATGGAAAATATTGAACTGGGATCCAACCCCAAAAAAAGAAGAATTTAAGAAGAACACCATAAAATATTATGAAAACTGAAGGTGTGTAGATCTTTAAAAAGGGTTTCATGAAGTAAAAAGTAGTTAGATCTGCAAACCGACTCGATTTTTTTTATTTACAGTAGATACTGCTATTCTTTAAAACTTCAGAAACTTTTTGGTCCACATTTATAAGGACGCGCATGTCACTTGACCGATTTGGGAAGTAATTATTTACTTGTTTATTTCAACAAAAATATTCTTGAAGCAAAGCTGTTCAATATTACGAATGAATCATCATCATCATCATCATCATCATCAGCTCATTTATGTCCCCACTGCTGGGGCACGAGCCTTCCCTATGGATGGATAGGGAGAACGGGCCATGAACCACCACGCGGGCCCAGTGCGGATTCGTGGTTGTTTAAGACTGCTAATGCAGCCGGGACCATCGGCTTAACGTGCCTTCCGAAGCACGGAGGAGCTCGAGATGATAAATTTTTGGTCACCCATCCGATGACCGGCCTTTGCGAAAGTTACTTAACCTCAGCACTCGCAGACCGGGCGCGTTAACCACTGCGCCATCGAGCTCCGCGAATGGATCATAAATGGATTTTTTAACAATACATTAACTATAATAATAATAAAATTATGTGGATAGATAGGTAGAAATAGCGGTTCAATATCGTCATAGAAGCTACGTGGGTCTACTGATGTGAGCCCATACCTAATACAAGCGTTTTAGCTTTCTAGATGGATTAGTAAAATAACAGCCCCCCTAGACAAATGGCAAAACGCTAATAGAAATCTTAAAGAATGATTATTGTACGGCATTGACATAAACGTCATACTTACGTATCGTTGACTAATGTCAATCCTATTTAATTTCTATTCTATTAACGTTTTGCAGCTTGTCTAGGGGGGCTGGACTATTATTAAAATGTTATTAGCATCACAATAAACCAAAGCAATAACACTAAAATTTATAATAAATGTTTTCTGACAGTTTCCATGACATTCGCGGTAAACTTACCGGTACGGTGTTATTTTAAGAGCTCGTAAACCTGTGGTCGCTTTCCACTTTACTGCAAGCTGCATTATGTGTGCTTTTGTGATGCAAAAGATACCTAGACGCCATTATTACTAGGTCGTTTACCAGGAGTTTTTAAAGCTGTATTGTAGAAGTATTGTTGCGGTTTTACAACGAGACGAGTATGCACCCGGTCAACCCGAGCCGAGGTCCTAGCCTTTAGAGGCGCCCTTGGGTAGTTCAGGTCCCGATTCGACCCGAATCCCTCGGAGAATCTAGAAGGAACGGGGACACGCACTAGAGCGTAATGCCGTTCCCTCTAGAAAATCTTTGTCGGTGCTTCGTTTCACACGGCTTTAGGAACCCTTAAAGTTTCTCGTCGCCCCCAAAAAGTCGGGTGACGCTGAAAATGCCGCATGAGGCAATAATCTCTCCTCATCCTCTAAAAGAAAAGGTGTCGCGTGTAGCGGCGTATATAAAGAGTATACTTAGTTTTCATGACTGCAAAAACATTGCTAATACTGCTTTGAGGAGCTCGATGGCGCAGTGGTTAAAGCGCTTGGTCTGCGATAGCTGAGGTTATGCAACTTTTGCTATTGGTTGGGTAGGTTTGGGTGACCGAATTTTATCATCTCGAGCTCCTCCGTGCTTCGGAAGGCACGTAAAGCCATTGGTCCCGGCTGCATTAGCAGTCGTTAACAACCACGAATCCTCACTGGGCCCACGTGTTGGTTTATGGCCCGTTCTCGCTGTATGTTTCCATTAGGGAAGCCTCGTGTCCCAGCAGCGGGGATATAAAATGAGCTGGTGATGATGAATACTGCATTAAAAGCTCCTGGTAAGCCCCTTGAAGGCTATACATTTTCACGCTGGAAACCGAGACTGAAAACTTGACATTAATTAACAAGCTTTAATGATTTTGAAATTACCAGATGAGTTTTAAATTACCAGATGAAATCATTCAAGCAGAAAGTTTAAATAAATGTCACATTCAACTTTATGTATGTATCTTATAATCATTATAATAATTGATCGCATAATAAATATGCAAGCAACAATTCGTGATTAAATACTTTGCGAAGTAAACACATAATTATGTGATTTTTAATTTGCAAAGTCTGTAAACGTTTTAACATTTGATTGGAAAATTGTTTAGAAGACAAAAAAGTGAAACATGAATTTTGACTTTCCCTCCAAAACAAATGAACTTTTTGGCGGGATTGTGAAGAATCATAAAGAGACCTTTCTTATATTGTTTTCTAAACTTTACGCGAACACTACACATTGAAATGAAACAACTTTTACGGATCGACTCGCGTTTATTTTACACATTACTTTTTAATGTTTATCCTGACGTTTCGAACCCTTTGCAGGGTCCGTGGTCACAAAGAGACTGAGGTGTTGGTCGTCTCATAATTAGTTAGTAGCTTGTCAAAGTATACCCTCAGTAGGTGATTATTGGGCATTCTACTTCACTTTTTCTTAATCGTTCGCTCACTTCGTTCGCTCTCTCGAAAAAGTGAATTAGAACGCCCAATAATCGATATGGATTATTAGCTTTTCCGTTATTTAAGCGTAGCAACCATTTTATGTAGTCATTTCTGAAAAATCCTTTTAACACTGCAGTCAAATTTAATTTTTAATCATAAAATATAATGAAATTCTTAAAACAAAAAGAATCGTTAAAATTGGAATGTATTTGTCCAACTTCATTGACAGGGGCAAGTCGACATGGAAAGTTATTGCCAAATACAATTCGTTGTATTGTTTGCGGTCCATCTAATTGCGGGAAAACCAACATAGTAATAAGTTTATTATTACATAAAGATGGTCCACGATTTCGAAACCTGTACGTGTATTCAAAATCTTTGTATCAACCTAAATACATTTATCTCGAAAAAGTTTTAGAATTGGTTCCAGGTACATCATTTCACAAATATAATCATAATAGCGAAATATTGAACCCTCACGAAGCGTCACCGGATTCCATTATTATTTTCGATGATGTTGCTTGTGAAAATCAAAACAACATCCGTAACTATTTTGCTATGGGGCGTCATAGGAATATTGATTGTTTTTATATCAATCAAACTTACACCAAAATACCTAAACAACTCGTAAGAGACAATTCTAACATGATTATATTGTTTAAACAAGACGACGTAAATTTAAAACATGTTTATGATGAGCATGTAGGGTCTGATATGTCATGGCTTCAATTCCGTGAAATGTGTTCAACTGTTTGGAAAACACCATACAATTATATTGTCATAAATAAGGATTGTGAGCGAAATAAAGGATGCTATAGAATGACGTTTGATACATTTATAGTCGTAGATTAATAATTACATATACGGATGTTATAATATTTATAAATCATTTCCACATGAGATTTGGAGGTGAAAGGAAACCCAATAAAATGGAAAGAGATCTAAAGAGACAAATCATTAAATCAGCATCAGCTGTTAAAAGAAAGTTTGACATGATAAAGGATGCAAAAAATACAAGAAATAATACGTTAGAAACAATATTTAAACCCATAGTTGACCCTCTTAATATGATAGCAAATAAAAATGATGAAAAGCACCATGACAAAGAGACTGTTTATAACCCCGTATTTAAAAAAATAAAGAATAATGAAAGCGAAGCGTCGTATTCGTCTATTGAAGAATTTAACGAACTAAGTAGCGAAGATGAGGAAGAAAATCATGAACAATTCCGAACAACCGACAAAACCCTTACTGTATCACCTACTCAAGACCATGATGTGAGTGAAGGTTCGTTCAAATCGCTACAATCATCGCCAAACGTTAAAAGTCAATCTTTATCATGGTCTACATCATCTGAAGTATTTAGTGCTATACCTTTTGGAATAAGAAATGAACAAGGAAAACTTATGCTTGGAAAAAGTCGCGTTTATGATGACGGCACCACTCTAATAATTAGAAATCATAATTTGAGAAAAACTCTCGGTTTAAAAGAACTATTGTATAAAAAGAAACCAAATCTAGATGATATCACAGATAACGACCTTGAAAACTATAAACTACTACTTATCGATACTAATGCACACAGACGTAATTATGATCCATCTAAACCAATAAATAGCAACAAGGGATTTAAATACATGAATATTATAAAGCCATTATTCAAAATCTCTAGAAAACCAACCACTAGTACAGTGAGTATTCCTCGAGGAAAAGGTATTGAACTTGTAAAAAAAGTAAAAAGAAATACAGATTTAGTTTACTGGGATGATCCTAACGAGTTAGTAAAACGACTGCAATTACTGTTCGCATCACGAGATGCTGGTAACACTGGGTTAGATAATGAAATTATTGCAATCATCGAGGAACTTCACGAAGCCGGTATCATAAACAAAGAATAAAAACAAATAGCATCGGGAAATTTGTGCAGTATACTTACAGTAAACAAAGCATCGGGACCGCAATGAATATAGATAAATTCGGTCATCACGTTCATAAACGTTTACGATTATCTGAACATATTGATATCTATAACGATACGTTACAGAAGTCTGAAACGGGAGAATACGATTTAAAATCATCCAAACTAAAAGGCTTGTCGTCTCCAGACAAGGACGATGAAGCTGTAAATAAAGCATATTTGGATAAAACAGTTCAAGAGCTGAGAAACGAAATAAGCCAAGTAAATAGTCGTGTATTAATTTATTTAAAGAACTTGGAATCAGCGAGAACAGACCGTTTATCTTCTATGTTTTACTCAAAAATAGAAATAGACCGTATGATTCAAGCCAAACAAAAATGAGTAAGAAAGAAATTGTAGACGAACTTCACAGAGCGGCGAGAAGAAATTTTCCACGTCGAAGTACAATTATAAAAAGAATAGATGATTTATGGCAAGCAGACCTTATGGATTTTCAAAAGTACTCACAGTTTAATAAAGGATATAAATATGTTTTAGTCGTAATTGATACTTTATCAAAATATGTGTGGGTTAATCCTTTGAAGTCAAAGAATAAAAGTTGCGTTACAAATGCAATGCAAAATATATTAACCACTTCATCTCGAAAGCCCAAAAATTTACAAACAGATTTAGGCAAAGAATTTTACAATGAAAATTTTAAACAATTGACGATAAAATATAACATAAATCATTACTCCACTTACTCTGTAAAAAAAGCTGCAATTGTTGAAAGAGTAATAAGAACTCTAAAAAGTCATCTTTACAAATTATTTAGCATCTGCGGTAAATATCAATGGATACAAAAAAATTTGGAAGACGTTGTACTATGCTACAATAATACTATTCACCGTGTAACAAAACTTAGGCCTATTAATGTTAGCAAAGAAAACCAGTTGATTGTTAGGTCTAACATTATTAAATCACAAATTACCAGAAAACATCAAAAATTTAAGTTCCATCTTGGGGATCAAGTCCGGATAAGTAAATACAAAGGGGATTTCTACAAAGGTTATACTCCAAACTGGTCAACAGAAATATTTTATGTTATTAAAGTCAATCATACAAACCCAGTTACTTATCACTTGGAAGACAAACATAAACAGAGAATTTTAGGATCTTTTTACGAGCATGAATTACAGAGAACCAAATTTCCAGATATTTATCTTATCGAAAAGGTTTTAAAAAGAAAAGGAAACAAACTCTTTGTCAAATGGTTAGGTCTCAGTGATGGTGAAAACAGTTGGGTTGATAAAAATTCATTGGTGTTTTAATATAAACTAGGCATTATTATTTATACGCTCACTTTATAATCATCGATGACGGAAGGAAGTGGTATTATTAACAACTTAATAAATAACATTCCGTTTGAGTTACATTTACCTGGATATCAATTTTGTGGTCCAGGCACAAAACTTAAGAGAAGATTACTCAGGGGCGAACGAGGTATAAATAAATTGGATGAAGCTTGCATGTACCACGATATCGCTTACAATAATAAAGATTGGAACGTTAGACATAACGCCGATTTAGAACTTTTAAATATGGCAAAGAAAAGATTGAAATCGAAAGATGCTGGGAAAGGAGAAAAGATTGCATCATGGATAGTAAAAAATGCAATGAAAACAAAGCTTAAAGCCGGAGCAGGAGTACGGTCATTCATGAAAGGTGTTAAAAAAATTCAAAAGCAAATGAAAAAATTAAAATGTAATAATGACAACCGCACGACTATAAAATATGCGCATGCAGCTGCAAAAAAAGTGTTTTCTAATATAAAAGGAATACGCTTCCCACGCTGCATTCCTGTTCCGAAAACTGGTGGGTTGTTACCCCTCATACCAATCTTTGCTGGTTTATCAGCTCTTGGTTCACTCGCTGGAGGTGCTGCAGGTATAACAAAGGCTGTTAACGATTACAAGGTTGCTCAAAAAAATCTTCAAGAATCTGAACGTCATAACAAGATGATGGAAGCCGTTGCACTTGGGAAAGGATTGTATTTGAAGTCTCACAAAAAAGGAGCGGGCTTGTACTTACAACCTCCAAAAAACTAATTAAACGGTTACCCAAACGAGCACTTACTAATCTAGATATATTAAAGCACTCAGTTCATATTCCATATTTTCGTGGCGTTTTTATGCGAGATACGTTACCATCAAAACTAAGAAAAATTGAATGTGCTATTCTAAATTTAGATAGTTCCAGAAATCCGGGAACTCACTGGGTAGCCTATGTCAAGCAAAATGAATACTGTGAATATTTTAACAGTTTTGGTAACTTAAAACCTCCGTTAGAATTAATAAAGTATTTGAAAGATATACACATAAATTATAATTACAAACAGTATCAAACTTTTGGCACTACGAACTGCGGTCATCTTTGTTTATTATTTTTAAGTAAGTATTGGAAAAATCATTTATATAAAGGTTAAAATTAAAATAACTTGACAGTATAATTATGTCTTTCACTGTATCCATAACTGGGCAGGGAGCCTCCCTCATAACAAACTACTCACCTACTTTAGAATTACGTGGAGAATATGAGTGTGGACTTCTGTACTTTTCTACATTTAATTCTATTCCTAATATAGACGAAAAAAATAATAAGTTTTACTATGGTAATAATGAGGTCATTGAAATTCCAGAAGGATCATATGAACTTCAAGACATTTGTGATTTTTTAAAAGGCAATGTCAAGAATACTGCATTAAAATTGAGTTGTAATAATAATACACTCAAAACCAAAATATTCTGTTCAGAAGATGTTCACTTTGAGAAAAGTAATTCCATCGGTAAAATTTTAGGTTTTGCTAGGGAAACAATAAAGGCTAATATAAGTTGCGAATCTCGGTATCCAGTCAGCATTTTATCTACAACTATCGTGCGCATCGAATGTGACGTAGTTGGAGGATCATTCGTGAATGGAAAAGCAAGCCATATAATTTACGAATTTGTACCTAACGTGCCACCAGGCTATCGAGTTATTGAGATACCCAAAAACTTAATATATTTTCCAGTCAACCAAAATTCAATCAGTGCGATTAATATTAGATTACTAGACGGTCATAATAAGCAAATCAATTTACGAGGTGAAGAAGTACAACTATACTTGCACTTTAGAAAAAAATGATAAATTTCAATAAAAACCCTACCCCATCAGGTGTTCAAGTCAGTTCCAAAGGTGCATTTAATAAAAGAACACCGCTTTTATTAAAAAAGAAACTTACTAAAAATAATAAAGATTTCCTAAAGCTAGTAGGCTTGTTAAAATGAATATATTAAATATATCTCAGCCGACATCATACGACAACAGTATCGAGAGTTTTGAATATCATTCGTATAAGCCTTATGTAACAAGTTTCAACAATAATGATGAAATAAGAATACCAATCAATCAGCAAGATTTGTATGTGTTGCCGTCACGCAGCACTTTGTATATTGAAGGTAAAGCTGATGTATATAACAGTACCACTAAAGAAAAGGTAACAAGTATGCATTTTGTAAACAATCCAATGTTATTTCTATTTCAAGATATTCGATATGAGTTAAATGGAATAGAAATAGATAAAATAAAAAATGCAGGTATCACGACGACAATGAAGTCTTATTTGTCGCTGAATGAAAATGAATCCAAAAGTGCAAAAGTTTGGGGTTGGTCTCCTGCAGGAATAACCAATGTTACAAGCGGAGTTTTTTCTGTCTCAATACCATTAAATAAAATATTGGGATTTGCAGAAGATTATGAAAAAGTTTTAATAAACTGTAAACATGAGTTAGTACTGTTGAGAAGCAACACAAATGTCAATGCATTAAAATTGAGCAAAGAACAAATTGTGGAAAATATAGCTATAGATAAAATCGTTTGGCGTGTTCCGCATATTAAAGTGTCAGATCGAGAGAGAATTAATTTATTAAAACATTTAGAAAAAGATCGGGCCATCACACTGGCCTTTCGTAATTGGGACTTGTATGAATATCCGTTACTACCCAAAACACGTAAGCATACTTGGTCTATTAAAACTTCATCGCAAACAGAGAAACCTCGATTTGTTATTATTGCCTTACAAACAAACCGAAAACATAATGCTGGAATGTCAATGGCGGAGTTCGACCATTGCAATGTTCGTGACGTAAGAGTGTTTTTAAATTCATCATATTACCCCTACGAAGGACTTAACATCAATTTCTCTGACAACAAGTTTCTATTAATATACGAACAGTACGCAAGGTTTCAACAGTATTATCACGGACGTCGATCAGAACCGTTGTTGAGTTTAAAAGATTTTAAAGATATTGCTCCTTTATTTGTTATTGACTGTTCTCGCCAACAAGAAATGTTAAAGGGATCAATCGATGTAAGAGTAGAAATCGAAACAGATCAAGAGATACCTGATCAGACCGCCGCATATTGTCTTATACTGAACGATTGCATATTTGAATACAAACCGCTGAGTAGCATTGTGAAAAAGCTATCATGAATAACGAAACTATTATAGTGGATATGCAAGGATTTAAGGATTTGAAAAATAATTTTATTGTAAAAGAGTTATCAATAGCAACTAAAAATCATACGCAGACGTTCTTAATTAAGCCACCATATGCTTTTAAAAATCTAACAGATGAAGAAAAGAAGCAAGTCCGTTGGTTAGAAAGGAATCGCGGGCTCAAATGGAGCGAGGGATTCATTGATTACCGCGAATTTAGACGAATAATAGTTCCTTATTTAAGCAGTAAGAAGGTATTAGTAAAGGGATTGGAAAAAGGAATGTGGGTTCGCGAGCTATGTCAAGATTGCGAAATAATGGAGTTAGAAGAAAAAGGTTGTCCTAACTTTTTAAAATTATATAGTGATTACCATGTAGATGTAAATAAATTTAATTGTGAATATCATAAAAAAATGTGTGCTTTAAAAAATGTTCTGTGTCTAAAAAAGTGGTACACTTTAAATGTTACTTGATTTATAATTGTAATACAGTATTTTCCTCAATAAAATGTGTCTAAGTATTTTTTTGTTTTATTTACTAAAGGAAAAAGGGTTGAATGAAACGATCTTAGTATTCAATTAAATTATATTTATTTGAAAATTTCTTAAAAACTATAACTATATCCACAAACTTTTTTTGATATATTGCTAATGATAGCCTCTGTTTGATCCATTATGGGGTCAATATGCTCTGTTACCACATACTGCGCACATAATAATGGATCAGTATGATTTTTTTCCAAGTCTAACACTTCAATCTTTATTAATCGACGACCTTGAATCAGCGAACTTTTCATCACGTAAGAATGATGTTGCTTCAGATAACTTCTTTTTTGAGGTCTCTTCTTTGTGATATTTCTCATCACCTTGTTATACAGCGGGGAATCGCATCGCAATTCATCTGCTCTCCAATTCGGATACTCCTCTGTAAATCCCTCGAGCATATCTTGAGCGTTCTGTTCAAAAGTCGGAGATGTCGATTGCACGACCTCCTTGTTGATGCTGAACGACAACGAGTTCTCTTGAGTATTCTAAAAAATGAAATAAAATAAAATAATTAATTACATACATATAACCACAACAATTATCCTCGAAGGGTTAGTCAGAGACTAACATAGTCCACTTTTCACCAAATAGCGACACAATCACAGTAAGAATAAAATTATTTTATAATCGTATAAAACTATCTAAACTACTTACCATGTTGATATTATCTAGCTGGACTACTGACGCCTACACTTTGATAATTGAAATTAAAACTAATTTGAAACCCATTTATATTAATGTAGGTATATGATGACACAGCAACACTTGTATGTAGGTACAATGTAGGTTGCTTACTCGAAAATTATAAGATTTTGCAACAACATGTAATTTGCAATTTAGCAAAATAAAAAAACATTATTGATATTAATAAAAAATGATTAACTTAGCAATAACGTGACCTGATTTGTATTAAATAGGTTTCATATTACCTTATAGTCAGAAGAGTTGTATTACACAACCTACTCTGAAACTAACTTGTTCAAACTTGTTTGCGTTAGAATTTTCTTACTTATTTACCGTCAATGTTTTATTATAATAATGTATATACTAAATTAAATAAAAATGCAAGTTAGTTTGTTACTTTTATATTTTATTAGGTATATTAAAACAGCTGGGTAGGTACAGTAAATTTACATTACATTTCATAATATTAGTTACATTTCCTATTCAAACAATGAATCTGAGCAAAAGCAACTACATAATTAATTATCATTTTTTAATCAAAATATTGATTATATCTAAGTACTTAAGTATATTGAAATACGGGTTACAATACTTTATAACAAGTTCATATTATTTTTAATTCAAACAATGAATCTTAGTAATGATAATAAATAATATTACATTTTTTTTATTTCTCAAGCTCTAAGTATAATAAGATTTAAAAACACAGTGAAAACAATCGTTGTTAAAATATATAATCCCAGTGACCCCAAGACATAGTAGATATTTTATTTTTTAATATTACGCGTTTGTCGTCATTACCTGACAAAGCTATCTTGTTCTGTTCTTGGGTAAATATTTCATGCTTTAAAGATTTAAAAATAATGTTTTTCTTTCTTAAAAAAGTATTTTTGTCTAATACATTATAGTAATCTTCGAAATGCACATTTTTTAAAACCTGTTTCTGTATACCTTTAGCCTTTTTTAATTCCTCTTGTACTGTTTTTATACAGTATAATTTTGATCTTAAACCAACAAACTCAGAAATCAAATTTCCACCTAGTTCATCTTTGAAGAGACCCGGGACTTTTTTGTTAAGACTTGGTATACCGAAACAGTTATTTAATGGATAATTACTAGTATCGAAATATCTAAGGAAATTCAACTTTAAATCTGTATAAAAATCTTGGCTTTCTATTGAATAAAGAAAACTGTCAGTATCCGTATAACAAAGCTTTAATTTTTCCCCATAAAAAGGTTTCATAATAGAGTAATGAAAATCAAACATGTGACTTTTGGATATTTCTAATACAGAAAAGCCAATGTATATGGGTTTGTCTAAAGTAACTGTCTCAGGTTTCATTTGAACAGCTATAAAATTTTCTGTAAAAATTGTAGCACTATGGAAATTTGGTCGAGCTATTAGTTGCTCAGCACCGAAACTTTTCTTTGTTATATTTTTTTCATCATTCCACTTATTAACCAACTTCACGCTAACCCTTTTCTCAGTATCTTCTAATGTCTTACCAAATATACTATTGTTTAAAAGTTTGAAGAAATCCTGTTCAAATATAGATTTTGCCTTTTTCCGTAACTCAGTGTTCATATCAATATACTGTTTTAGGTATGGACTCTGATTGAATTGAATTACTCTGTGTATTTTTTTTAATAATAAACCATGTTTTAGGCATGTTTTCAGGTAGGAAAAATGAATGACATAAAAAAACTTATCGTATAAATTTGGTATCAATTTCGAAGTTTTAGATCCTGGAGGAGCAAATTTTTGAGCACAGAATGGAAAATCGTTATGATAATTATGCAAATGATTAGGGTATTCTAAGTCTACTTCGAGTATATAACCAATGTCCCCGTCAATAGGCATATTTTGAAAATCTATATTTGAAATTTCTAGTTCACTTAATAACTTAAAATTTGAATGAGGTAAATAAGCGCACATAGCATAACCATAAAGATTATTACAATCAATATAAACAAGGAAGTTATCACTTTTTGCGGGGTCATAAGTTTGTAAATACTTGTTATTGGCTTTCGAATATCTTGTAGAACATAAACATATACCACCGCGAATGCCTTTTTGTATCATTCTTAATATTTCCAAGTCATTTATTAATTCTAATTTAACATCTGTTTTTAATAGCATAGCGTCAAAACTCAGGCTAGGTGCTGTTAAGTAAAAAGAAGGATCCAGTTTATAATTCGTCTTACAAGTTTTTCGAAAACTTTCGAAGACGTCCGCTAGTAAAAGTACATCTGACTTAAGATATAAATCAGTGTATTCTCCAAGGCTCCGTAATTCAAAGGTTTGCCATACTCTTTTTGCATGTTCATAATCTGCTTTTGATATGTTACAATTATGCAATTTACTAAAAAAACATTTAAGAGGAGGTATTTCTTCCTCATCATAAGAATTCCAAGTAGTGACGTATTCGTAAGGATAAACCCCTTTACGTCTAAGTAAATTAAAATGTTCCTGAGAAGGAAAAAAAAATGTCAGATGTTTGAAATCAATTGTATTTAAATTTGCAACTAGCTTCTCTAGGCTTGTGCCTAAAAATTTAAAAGAATCGACAAAACGAACAGGCATGATAGCTTTGTTATTGATTTGAAAAAATTTGGTAAACGATATGTAATTTTCTTTATTTTTTGCAATCACTTGTATCCTACCGGATAATTCTCCTAACTGTCGTATGAAAAGATGACTGTCGTAACCAGCTAAATTATGAAAAAATATGGGAACGAACTTAGGCAAACAATATTTAATATTACAATAAGAATGAGCTGCACCACGATATCGCCCAGTAAGATGGCAGTGATCTTTTACTTTGTCGTCAAATAATATTTTGTTACAAAGATAGCAATTTTTAGCTTGAACAAAATTGGTTCTATCTTCATCTGTTAAGAACATAGGGATCGATGAATGTAAAATATTATAAATTACAGTAATATCAGATAGAAGGTTATCAAAAAAATGTTTCACACAGTCAGGTCCTCGATAAGACACATATTTATTAAGGGAGCTGTCGTAGGAGCATACAACATAGTAAGCAAATGCAGCTGGTACATGCTTTTGCGTAATCGTTGTGCAACTTGTTCCAGAATTTGATTCAACTGGCTCTAACAAAGATTCAAAGTCTGCGTATAAGACGAAGGGCATGTCTTGCATACGTTCATAATGTTCAAATTGTATTAGAGTTCCCTGATTAGGTAACGTTGTTGCTACACCACTGCAAACGTGAGCTTCGAGTTTAAGATTGTCGTCAAAAAATATCATACAATCCTCACATAAAAATATTTTGGAATGATGTTTAGTTAACTGCTTGCGAAGTAATTTAGATAAATCTTTAATTAAACAGTAATGTGTGCGTTTTCCATTTTCAAGAAAAAGCATGTTGACGTGATGTCCTTTTCGAAATTCACATTTGTACAGAGGTCCAACAACCTTAGTGTTATTTTTAAGGCCATAAACATTAATACTTATGTCGGGATTATTCTTTTCAAAAATTCTTATATCCGCGAACCCTACTGGAAATGTCATATTTTTGACATTAAGTACACTTTCAAAGTGCGGATATGCTGTCGTTCGGTGTGCGTTATTTTTTGCAGGAAAAAGTGCTGCCATAACACACCACAAAAAGCAGTAATCATCTGAATTTTTAATGTTGATACATGCACGTTTGTTTTTTATGACGCTAGGTAAATGTAAGTAACCCGAGGCTCTCAACGGGTTATATTTGTTTATATTTACTTCTAGATACAAGCTTCGTAAATAAGCCCAACCACTATCTTTTTCCTCAAATTCTTCAACTTTTTTACAAATTTTATGGCTAATGTTTGTGTACATTTCATCAAAATTATAACTTTGATGTAAGATAGTGTTTTCAGTAGCAAAAGATTTAATTGAAAGTGAATCATCCTTATGCAGAAAAAATTCACAAAACAATTCAAAATTTACTTTAAGGTTTGCATAAGCCTCAATTCGGGCTAAGAGTAAAAGTTTTACGCGGGAGCGTAATTGCGTTAAAAACTCAGCAGGAGTAAACACACGCATACGTTCTTCATCGTCACCGATGACGTCCTTGCATCGAATCCGGTACGACGCTATGCGACCGCGAAAAGCGCTATGAACTTTTTCGATACCTTCGCTCTCAACGACAGAACTATTATTCTTGTGTAAAATACTTTTTAAATGAGCAGAGAAAGAATTATTTTTAACGGATAAGTTGCAAGTTGAACAAAATATAGTTTTAACCATTATGATTTTTTCACTGTGTTAAAAAATTTACAAGAGGTTAAAGTCGTTTTTAAGTAAAATGTAATATTACATATAAAATGATCTAAAACCTAACACACAATATAAAAGTAAAACCATTTAAGTCAAAATTTTCCGAAGAGAGTGTAACTAATTATAATGGACCCAGCTGACTGTAACTATTTTTTGTTTTTATCACTAAAGAATACCCCCTCTTCAGTAAATTTTGATTTGGCTAATTTAACAAATTTTTTTATAGTCAATAATTCAGGAGACTCGGCTTCGCCTTGTAGTCGAACCCAAACTATTGCCTTTTCACACCTTTCAAAGCCGGTGAGACTGTGCACCTCCTCAGCGTTGTAGAGACGCAGCTCCGCCACCAGTTCACCGCTGAGCTTCGCAGTCCGACGCGTTACCCCGCCTGGTACACGTCGCGTTAGTACGCTGTCGTTGACCTGGTTTGTCTCGCGTGGTGGCGGCAAAACTTCGTCATCTGACTCCGAATCATTTAGCCAGTTTGAAGCGGAGCTGGACGCTTCTTGTTTTTTCGCAATCGTCGTTGAGGTCTTAGGCACCGACGACGACGAGTACAGGCATTTTTTCTTAGTGCTAGAAAGATAAGAAATGTAATTAAAAAACATACATTACTTTACTTATTAATATCGCCGATATACAAATAAGAAAACATACAATATGTTGACACATTTTTAATACTTAGTTTTAAAAGTAGTCAACGCAAATTACCTTATGCTTTCGTTGTCCGAGTCAAACAAATTGGTTGACACACAGCTTTTCTTGGCAGAGCGTTTAATTTGCTTGGTTTCAGACCTGAAATAACAATAAATATTAGAGACTCGATATTAACATTTGACATGACTCGACATGACCCAACATGATAGTAAATGCTAGGATGATTTAATAATAACATTTGCTGATCTAGGTCAATGCTCCTCTACAGACCTTCTATAATGACTTCTCTACACATAGAGAGAACGGACCACAGCCCACCACGCAGACCCAGTGCGGTTTGGTGGTGATAACGGTTGCAGATGCAGCTGGGATCACCCGCTTGATATACCTTCCGAAGCATATAGGTACTCGAGATGGTAATGGTCGACCACCCATCAGATGACTGACCATGCATGACACAACATATTAATAAAAAAATAATAATAATATTCAAAACTTACGAACATTATTTCGGTGTATATCTTCTGGATGATTCTCGGGGCGAGCGACGTCGGAGTACTGAAGCACTGACTAGTGGTCGAACTACTGGGCTTGGCGTGTCTACTAGTGGTCAATCTGACTTAGGAAGCACTGATACGACGACTACCATTTTTCGGGTATTTATTGGAGAAAAGTGTTTAACAAGCTATTTTACTAGGCAGGAGTGATCAACTTTTTTTTAATTTATTTTTAATTTATTTTTTTCATTTGTTTGTATACAACTAAACTACCAGTGCTAGTTTTTAATTTCAAGATTACATACACCGTATGTAAAAACTGTTAATTCCAAATACTTTTTTTTTTATTTTTACCTTTAATACATAGGTACTTAATACTTATTGGTCTTATAAAACACATCAATTCTAAGTAAGACAGGTTTAGCCGATAGTTTGACCTTCTGTACTACAATCAGTTACGTATGCGATATACACATAAATGCTTGCATTCATCAAACAAAATGCTGCTACTAGCATTCAACTTGAACTGAGCCTTTTTCGCGTTATAGTCAAGTATCTAACCACTACATTAACTACCAGTTATATTTTACGAGTTATATTTTAACGAGTTTACGTTTAAGCAAAAGTATTTAATCAAGTATTGCAATATAAATAAATATGTAGGTTTTATTAGTAGCAATGAAGTATTTACAAAATTGAAGCAATGTTGAAAACCTCTGGTTTTTTTAATATTCAGCAAATTATATAGTTTATCGATTAGTGTGAAAAGTTGCAGCGTAAGTAAAGTATAACATACATATTTTAACATTTGCTGTGTAAAAAAGGTCAGCAACCTTTCGATAAAGCGCTGACAGCGATTGTCCGGATGTGCAACATTAGGACTGTTTTCACTAAGCATGAAATTTATTAATACATTCCATCTCATGATCGGTCTTTACGAGAGTTGCTTAACCACCACAATCGCTGATCGAGTTCACCACTGCGCCATCGAGCTCCTCACACTCTAAAATTATTTTCGATGTACTAAACTAGACAAATGTCTCGGTAACTTTAAAGTTAACCGCTCGGATATCGAGAGACGCAGGTTCGATTACCGTGAGGCAGTCTATTTTTATAACTTCTGTGTTTATGTATATGAATACATAAGATGACTTATTCCCACAATAAATAAATCTAACCATATTTAATGGGTACGTATTAAAATAGACATTTGCATTAATAAGTTAAACCATGAAAAGGTACTGTTATGGAAATCCTATCTGATGACTTGTTGCTAAACGTGGCTTCAGCATGACATAATTGTTACCTGTTGCTCTGTCTATCCCACTTGTGGGAATATGGCGTGATGTTTATGTTATTATGAAAATTTATGTTTAATGCGTTTGTCAATTAAACAGTATAAACTTAGCTTTATCTTTTTAATTTTGTTTATATTAAAGGGTTATTCCCATTCTCCTCCAAGAAATTGTCCCAAAGTCCTCCACAGAAAAAATACGAATATAATAATTTGTTAATCGATTTTCATTCTCCTCCGTAATTAAAAAAATGGTAACCGGGTTAATCTCAAACTCCGCAGACAACTTCAGAAAATACTAATTTTAGCTACTCTGAGGACAATAGAACTAAAAAATTATACTAATATTTCATCAACATCAGCCTATAAACGATCCACTGCTGAGCACAGACCTCCCACGTGGACAATAGCACGTGAGGATAATGGGTCATAACCCACCACGCTGGCCCAATGCGGTTGATGGGTTTTAGCGACTATCATCTTACGACAACAACCGAGACCAACGGCTTAACGCGCCTTAGCACGGAGGAGCTCGAGATGTTTTAAATTTGATCACCCATCCAGCGACTCAGCATTGCGAAAGTTGCTTAGCGGACAAGATCGCAAGCCGAACGCGCTAGCCGCTTCGCTATCGTGCTACTATACTAATATTTAAATAATATTTTTTACAATAATCTTTGGAGGAGTCTAGGAATCAATGTTTGAACTTCTTATATTTTCCAAACAAAAGATTGGAGGCGTTTGGGAATAACCCGTATTAAAATTGTTTTTGTCAGCATTGAAATGGGAAGTAGTCGAACTCGTAGGTAACGTGTGTGAGTGTGTGTGTGTAGTGATTGCATACGTCGTTGTTGGTGGGATTGATATAAATAAGGTAACTAATAATTCCCTGCACAGTTGTCTGCATTGACTTAGATCAAAAAACACAAGTGTTTATCTATTATGAAAACCTTGAAAATGTGTTGAGTAGATCGGAGTCGATAAAGACAATTGGCAACTGATTCTAATCAAAATACACAAGTGTTTTCCTATGGGTCGAGGTACTACTTTGACAAATGTTATTCATAGTACTAACTTATTCGGGGATCCAGTCCTGGGAGACCAGGAGCCCCATCCAGTTTAAGTTGTGCTGTAATTCCATGTTGTTAAAAACCTTTGCATCCAATAGACGAAGACCTTGAAAATGTGTAAAGTAGATCCTAGAACCTATATTTAAAAAATCTTAATACGGTGGTACGACCAAACTGGCTGGAAAGAATCTTGAGCAATCAGCCACATGTTTTAAAAATCATTTTAAAAGCATGTGAAGATTTCGTTTCCAGGTACCTATATTTAGAAAATCTTAATACGATGGTACGACCAAACTGGCTGGAAAGAATCTTGAGCAATCAGCCACATGTTTTAAAAATCATTTTAAAACCTTGTGAAGATTTCGTTTCCAGGTACCTATATTTAAAAAATCTTAATACGTGGTACGACCAAACTGGCTGGAAAGAGTCTTGAGCAATCAGCCACATGTTTTAAAAATCATTTTAATAGCATGTGAAGATTTCGTTTCCAGGTACCTATATTTAGAAAATCTTAATACGATGGTACGACCAAACTGGCTGGAAAGAATCTTGAGCAATCAGCCACATGTTTTAAAAATCATTTTAAAACCTTGTGAAGATTTCGTTTCCAGGTACCTATATTTAAAAAATCTTAATACGTGGTACGACCAAACTGGCTGGAAAGAGTCTTGAGCAATCAGCCACATGTTTTAAAAATCATTTTAAAACCATGTGAAGATTTCGTTTCCAGGTACCTATATTTAAAAAATCTTAATACGATGGTACGACCAAACTGGCTGGAAAGAATCTTGAGCAATCAGCCACATGTTTTAAAAATCATTTTAAAACCATGTGAAGATTTCATTTCCAGGTACCTATATTTAAAAAAAATCTTAATACGTGGTACGACCAAACTGGCTGGAAAGAGTCTTGAGCAATCAGCCACATGTTTTAAAAATCATTTTAAAACCATGTGAAGATTTCGTTTCCAGGTACCTATATTTAAAAAATCTTAATACGTGGTACGACCAAACTGGCTGGAAAGAGTCTTGAGCAATCAGCCACATGTTTTAAAAATAATTTTAAAACCATGTGAAGATTTCATTTCCCGGTACCTAAAATAACTTATGACTTATGACGATGGTACGACCAATCTGGCTGGAAATAATCTTGAGCAATCTACCACATAACATAAAAATTATTTTAATATGTTTTAAGTATAGCTCAATGGTTTTAAGTACCTTTAAACATATAAAATAATTTATTGTATCTGGTTAATCTGTAATCTGCATTGTGAAGGTTTCATTTCTGAATGACTATTGATTTTTGTTCAACAGCACATACCTCATCAGATACGCACCTTAAAGTAAAAGACATTTCTTATTATAATATTTTGGTGTTACCTAATGCGTAATGTGAAGTCAAGTGAACGTCCTGATTCTAATCAGTGAGTAGCATTTTTAGTAAACTAATTTTTAATTTTTCTCAACGATTATTGTCCAAAACACGAGTGGCGTTGATTTTTCAATCGCGCGATTATTGGACATTCTACTTCGCTTTTTCCAGTGAGCGAACGGAGTGAGCGAACGATTAAGAAAAAGTGAAGTAGAATGCCCAATAATCACCTACTACCCTCATTTAAATTAAAACCTTTCTTTTCCTCATTCCGTTCTGCCGAAGTTGTGTGACAACTAAGAAACGATAAAATGTGAAAACAACACATTAAATATTATACATAATCTAATTCTGCCGATATTTGTATAAAAATACAATATTTTTATATTGACAAGCTAATATTGATTCCGTTCTGTCTTGTTCTCTTTAAGATAAACGAGATGATTAAACTTTTGACCTTCCAACTCGACGCGTTTCGATCGAAGTTTCTCCCATACTTAACCGATAATCTTTTATAAATAAGCGTTGAACTGTCACCGCTTCGCTACTGTGCAGTGTTTATTTAATTATTTATTTATTCTTTATTGCAAAAGTACAGCCAAAGGCGGATTAAATGCCCTGAGGCATACTCTACCAGTCGACCAGTAAGTGTTGTTTACTGTTATTTTGAAATTAAGTTAAAATTAGTCAAAGACTCCGTCAGAATTCATAGCACTAACGATTTTTTTTAAATAGCACCATCTATACCCACTTTTACGTCGAAAACGAAACAGTTACAACAACAACTAGATGGCGCAACACTCAAATTTCAGACCGAATCTTCTAGATACCTAAAAATAGTATCTACTTTAATATAGATCTTATCTAAATATGTCACCATAATATCAATGTTTATAGCATTGTTGTGTTCCGGCAGCTAGAGATAAGATAGCCAGTGCCTCACTAGTTGAGCGTCCACCAATTGACTGTGATTTCGCTAGAAAAGTCGTTAGACGAATTAGTCTAACGACTTTTCTACCTTCTTTTTACCCCCATCCCAGGTATGACGGGAAACCTTGGTGGCAAGAGAGAGGAAGTAAAGTGGTACCAGTGTTTGACAGAAACCAGAGATCGACATTGTTACCTTTAATTATTAAAAAGTAGAGGTCAGCAACAGATTTTGAGGAGCTCGATGGCGCAGAGGTTAACACGCCTGGTCTGCGATTGCTGAGGGTAAGGCAACTTTCGCAAAGGCCGGTCATCGGGTGGCTGACCAAAAACTTACCATCTCGAGCTCCTCCGTGCTTCGGAAGGCACGTAAAGCCCGGCTGCATTAGCAGTCGTTAACAACCACCAATAAGCACTGGGCCCGCGTGGTGGTTTCTCGCTCGTGCCCCAGCATAAAATGAGCTGATAATAATGACGATGATGATGAACTGATATTAGACTTTAATAACAATTGGATACTGACCACCTGCTTTCTACTGTCTTTCCTGATGTCATGCCGTAAAAGTTTACATTACACTATTTTTGTTGACTTTACTTTTAACTATCTACTTGTAATTTGGGACGAAGCACAACTTCAATAGTGATATGGGACGAACTAAGAATTTTTTGGAATGTGGGACAAAACTTCGGGACGAACGAAGCATAAGTCAATTTCAATGTTATTATTGGTCATGAAAAATGTGTTGAAAACTGGTCTTAAAGTGTCGAACACTGATGCCCAGTACCCCACTGGAGTTTTTTGTGGTTGTACCTCCCTTCGATTTAAAAAAGATATAACAGGTAATCTGTCAAGGCATTTCGTCGTCTCGTGTTTACTGAGCGTTCAGTCCATCATAAAATAAACAGCGGTAATAAATTACAAGCATTCATCGAGTCACATATAGAGTTTTTATTTAAATATAGAGGAGGAAATAAATTGTAAAAGAAAGTCCTTCTGTCTGCCACAAATAAAATTGCAGAGTATTTTACTTTATTTTCGTAGTAGGTAAGTACGAAATACGAAAATCATTGACTTTTTTAAAAATTAATTACTTTAGCAATGTTGCAAATCTACACGAAGACAATTTGTTTAATAGCAACCCCTTATTTTTCTTATCATACTAATACTATAAAGCTGAAGAGCTTGTTTGCTTGGTTGAACGCGCTAATCTCAGGAACTACTGGTTCGAATTGATTTTTTTTTGTGTTGAATATTCCATTTATTGAGGAAGGCTATAGGGCTATATTACATCACGCTATGACTAATTAACGCGGGTAAAACCGCGGGGCACAGCTATTTTAAAATAGAATTAGACGGTTCGGGCTTTGGGCTAATATTTAGTAGGATAGTGGCACTATCGCGTGGAGCCAGCATAATAGTAGTTAATAACCCGTAATTAGCCATATAATGTACATGTTATGAGAATAAAACAAAACTGCCTATATTACCGATTACAAAGCGTCTAGTGGGAGGCTTACTTGCCGCTCGTTCAAGTTGAAGTCATAACATTTTGATTTTTTTTTTAACATTAGGGTGATCGCGCTCCATAATGTTCCTAAAGTGCTCGTGCGGGTCACATGTGTCACCCATTATCATTTATAGGTTTATTTAGACCACACTAATTTTAAATTTATTTTCGATAAAAAACTTTCTAAGTAATAGTAATTATTGTTACCGAAGTAACAATATTACTATTACTTAGAAAGTTTTTTCGAAAGACGAATCTTACATCTATATATTAATACGTGAAGCAAAATCTTTGTACCCGTTTTTACGAAAATTACGCGGACGGAGAAGTATGAAATTTCGCACACTTCTAGTTTATATAGAGAAGGTTATCTAAATACGTGAAGCAAAAACTTTGTACCCGTTTTTACGAAAATTACGCAGACGGAGGAGTATGAAATTTCGCACACTTATAGTTTATATAGAGAAGGTTATCTAATACGTGAAGCAAAAACTTTGTACCCGTTTTTACGAAAATTACGCGGACGGAGGAGTATGAAATTTCGCACACTTATAGTTTATATAGAGAAGGTTATCCAAATGTTAACATTTTTTTTTAATTATGCTTAAAAAATACATTAAATCAACAAAAACAACATTACACACACAACCATGTATTTGACACACACGTATTGTTTGTCTTTAATGCGGCCGACATCTGTCAATGCCAATCCAAACTTACATTCTATCTTTTTAAATTTTTTATTGCTTAGTATACAGTCCGTGCAGCCTTAATAAAATTACGGTCGAATTTCGACCACTGGGCGACCACTAGTTGTTATAAATATTTACAATTGTTCTTATTTATAATTAACTACGACACATTTTTTAACGTCTACCATTTTACACGGGTGTCTTCTATGAGACGAGTAACACATTTACACATCGCACATTTCATTACACACAATTTTTACAACAATGTCTTTTATGGCGATATACTTAGTTATAATAATATAATATTATGACGGTGGCAGTCAGCCAGGTGGATTTAAAACAAGCCCAACCACAGTACCACCAAACAAACCCACTACAATAACTTGTACACCCTACTAAGAATCGAACCCACGTCCTCCGGATCTGAGACCAGTAGACTGTTAGGAACTAGCTAGGTGAAGAGTGGGAAAAACCAAATTAAAATCGGTATCAACCGAACGCTACTCGCATTGTAGTGTTCCTAAAAAAGTGAGTACACACAGCGCTGTTTCTGGTTTCTAAGATACTGGTTTTTGTTATGACAAGGCAGACTTATTACCCAAGTCGGTTGAGCTGTTTTATTTACTCTGTACTCGAGGAATGTTTTAACGGAGGTTTTCTGCAAAATAACAATCGGCTGGGCAAAACTAAACGGCTTCTTTACACGACAACTTAAACCTTGTGCAATAGCATTTAAGATGTAATTTGGTACGAAGGTATTTGTGATGTGTGGTGGATTAGTGGATACGATGTTTGCGTCTACGAAAAAGCACGCGTTTTTTATGTGAACGACATAATTTAATAAAAAGATGTTCAATTTGTATTAGCTTATTTGCTAACAACGATATACGCAAGGTGGCTGGCAGCAGTAGGATACCAAAAGCCAAAGATAGACGTAGGGTACGAAGTGTAAAGGAGGCGGCAGGAATCTCGCCTCCTTCCCTCGAATGGTGAATTGGCATCATTAGCCTTAGGACGTCTGCAACACGCTCTAACAACTTCAGGCTTATTCCTTGGTGGGCTGCTGTGCCGGGGTGAATCAATATATAAGATTGTCCAAGCGATGGTGCCGGGTCACACTGACAGCAAATGAGAGAATGAGTAAGAGCGTTTAGCTTTTAGTTTAGGAATTCGGGAGAACAAAATTACTCATTGAACCCCTCGGGATGGTTATCCCATTCTTTGCAGCCCATATACCTTTTCTGCTGTCTAGCTGTTCTATTCTTAAATCCCGTGTCTCGGATTGTAGGTTAGATCCAGTAAAATTATTTTGCAATTAGGTAAAATAACTTAGGACTAAGAGTCAGTAACGCGTAAGTTACACCAAAGGGTTACAAGCGTCAATACGCTGCAGCAATTTTTTTTATAGTGCCTTGATATCACCTGATGTTAAGTGATGATAAGGCCAATTGGTGGAAGCGCACTTCACCCGGGATCCTCAACTAGTGAGGCACTGGCTATCTTATCTCTAGCTGCCGGAACATAACAATGCTACAAACATTGATGTTATGGCGACATGTACATTTACCTACAGGCAGAGTTATTTACCGCCAAAACCATATCAAAAAAGCATGATAGAACGACTGATATATAATTTCATCATAGCTCATAAGTGTCGCACTAATATTGTGCTCTGGCCTTCTCGGTCAGTAATTATGTTAAGCTTCCACATAATGAGAAAGCGTATAAAATTTTATAATATTATGTAGAAATTGCTGAAACCAGTTCGTTCGCCTACGTATTCGACAGGGGTTATTTATAAAGCATATTATTAATAGCCGAGAAAAGTATCAGTGGCGCAGTGGATTATGCGTTTCGGTAACGACCGACATAACCAGTGGGTAAGGGTGACAAATTCTTGAGCTCAAAAAAAGGGACTTGAGGAAAGAAATTCAAGTATAGACTACGACTAAGTACTACTTTACAACCAAAGACAGTTGCTGTCATATGTAACATTAGAATAACATTAGATTACATTTTTTTGCTTTTTTTTATTAATAATTAGTTAATGTTAAAATTAGTTATTGTTCAGGGTGCCTAGTGCGAATTTCATCCGTCATTCGATCAATTTAACGAAAATGAAAATTTGTATGGCAAAATTTTAACTCTTCTCGTATGTCGCCAGGAGGCGCTGCTTCAATGCCATACTAATTTTCGTTTTCGTAAACGCAATCGAATGAATGCGGATAGTAAACAAAACTCACACTAGGCACCCTGAGCATTAGACCATGTTAGCTTTTTAAAAAGGGGTCTTCGGTTCGTAATTTTTTATAACTTTTTCTTCAACTTCTTCACAGTAAATTTAAAGAATCAGCTCGATACTTTTTTTTTAAAGCCTTATAAGACAGCTCTTGACCTCGATCTCGTCTGATGGTGAGCGTAGACGAGGTCTACGATGGAGCGAGCTGCCCCAGAAGATGTCTATTAACTCTCGGCCTGAAGGAATTCAGGTTATAAGTTTTTGGGAACACAGTCGATGGCAGAGAATTCCTCTCCCTGCCAGTGCGCAGTAAAAATGATGACATGAAGCGCTTAGTGCGACATAGTGGAATTTCTACTAGGTGGGGATGATATCCTGCAGTACGTCTGGAGTTTCGGTGGTAAAAGGACGATGGTGGTATGAACTCGAAAAGCTTCCCGGCACACTTAGCTAGGTCTTTCTCCTTTTCTTTAAGAGCGTCTAATTAAAAAAGAAAGTCTACCCAACCTACCATAGAAACATTTTCTTTCTATTGACTGAAGATGAGAACGATGAAAAGTGATAATTTTTTTAGGAGTCGAATCCGACCACTGCCAATTTTCTGATTTATACAATTTTGTTGTTTATGAATGTATAATGTGCTCTTATTATAACACCATATAAATTGTAATATATATACATTTCGGTAAAACTAATTTAAATATTATAACTTCGCTCGACAACTATCAATGTAACTTATGATAATGATAAACGACGTTCTAATGATCATATATTTAAATTAAACCCTTTCATGAATATTTAATGACTCTAAGATGTTTAAGTGATAATATTTGCCTTTTAATAGTTAAATTAAATCTAATTATGTCTCCGGCGACGAAAGCTGCCCGCACGCGTAAGACTTATTTGCTCGTTTGATAAACGGGCCGAGTTTTCGGACGACTTTCTTTTTCTTAATTAGATAAAAAAACTAGTAAAGTCAACATTTGTAATCTTACAGTTACCTTCCATTAGTTAAGTTTTTATTATTTTTGATAAGTAGGCAAATGACTCCTCTCTACCTGATATTAACCATTCGTTGCAACCTAATTTTTGAATGTTTGTATAGCCTACATCTGAAAGGCAACGTCTTTAAAACTGTTCTTATGTATACTCTTAAAATGATTATTTGAAAAAAGACAAAGTGTTGAAAAAACTCCACGAGTGGGACCGTACTACCAACTATGCTATCGTGGCGTGGAGCCACGATCACGATAACCTAGTTGGTAGTGCACCAGACCCGGCATGTCATGGGGTGCGGGTGGAATTTTTTCAACACTTTGTCTTCTTTCAAGTTTCAAATTGTTTGCATCAAAATTTGCGTAAAATTATAAATAACCATAATCATTTTCTTCGTTGGTAACAAGATAAATAAATAACCGATTTTAAAACGTCTCGGTCACTTTGTTTTACAAGTAAATCAGTGATTCATTTTGATGGTTTACAAAAAAGCCACAATGGGTTTATGCATGTTCTGATCAGGTTGATCTTTAATCAATTAAGGATAAAAAAGTCGATGTTTCATTTTCAACGACAATGTATAACGTGGACGGGCAGCCTAAAAGTATTGGAAAGTGGAAAAGTACACCAAACAAATCTATACCTAATTATTAGTCCATTTAAAATCGAAACTCTATGCCTAAACGTATTTATAATGATATATATTGTAGTTATGCATTTATATACAATTTATATGCATAATATTATCGAACTTATTAATTTTCTGCCGATTTAATCAATATCATTTGCAATCAGGCAATATTTCATATTGATCGCATTCCTTTCTCACTTTTAAATCTCAGATTGGCGAAATTTTTATGAATCGCGATTCCTTTAACAGTTTATTGAGATTTCAATTTGTATTTTTACACTAAGTCGATAATGTATTCACAAAAATGCTGAATATGGAATTGTGTATTCTCGTATTAGGCATTTTAATGGAATAATATTTGACATGTTAAAATTTAAAAAAAAAATTTGCTGATGAAAATCGATGAAAATCGCCCGCTGGAAATCGAACCCGGGGCACAGAGTTAATAATTAATAATTGATCATTAAAAATATTTGTTAGCCCGTACAATCCAAGGATTCAAAAATAATTGTCGGTATCTACCCCTTGGGGTCAAAATCGGTCTCCTAGGGGTCGACATAAATGAAAACTGATTTTGGGGGTCGACGAGGTCTAAAAATCGACACCTATTAATTAAAATAAGTTCTTATTTGAAACGTTAAATATACTGTATAGATAAGTTGTGTTACGTTTACTAACTTGTTATAAGAATGACTAATATTTTAGTAGGAAGTATAAGTATAATTGGTAAGTATTTTGTATCAGTAGGAAAAAACTAGAGATAGAATTTTTAAAGTTATTCGGCTATGGGGGTCTGAGGTATCAGTTCATTTTGGAAAAAGGGTCTCTTGCCCAAAATAGTTTGGTAATCCCTGGATCCTTATAAATTCCGTACACCGGCACCGGCCAGATTTGGGTCAGGCCGGCGACAGCCCGCTTAAAGTTCTTGCTCGCATTGGCCATGGCCACGGAAACGCCTCAGATCCAGGGAAGTGGGCTAAGCTCTAACTGTACGGCGCCACCGGGGTAGCGGTCGGCCGTTATAATGCGTTCGGCTCGCAGTGTGCCTCCAATTGAATTTGACGTGTAATCACGGAAGATTACGCTGTACGATGTACGAGAACGTTTTAGCGTAAACGCTGCTTGGATTCTTTATCATGTGTAATTCAAGTTCATTTTCTATTCTATGTATTCAAATGCGTCCTTAAACATCCGTCAAAGTGACTAGTGCTTTTCTTAGCGACAACTAGATTTTGTAGGGCATTGAAGCAGCTAGCGTTTCGTGGTGGCGAACGAGGTGTATCTGCCCAGTCGAGCACAAAAACGGCACGGCCGTACCATCCTTTTCTCGAAACAGTTCAAGCCATTTTCGACCCCTATAACCTTGTTGTGGATAAAACTAGAAGCCTGAATTTTCAGTAACCAAACAGGCATTGTATAAAAATGGTATATTTCAAATTTCATTCAATTTGAACCAGTAGTTTAAGAATTATAACTAGTCAAAGTTTCTTAATTTTGTCACTCACTGACTGACTGACCGATCATCAAAACTCTAAGACACTTCTAGCAGACATAGAAGCTTCAAATTTAGAATACAATTAGTGTTTAGTATATAAATCAAGGAAAAACTAAAATATTTTGTAATTTCGGTCCAGTTTTCTAGATACACTAACTGCATAAATAACTTTGTAATCTATAGGATTACAAAGTTACATTTGCAGTTAATGAATCAGTGTACCTGTTTATGTATATAATAAGCTAATCTAACAATATCTTATAGTGACCATAATATCAATATTAAAAATCTTTTATGTTTTAAATAAATACATTGACTTGGCAATCGCGAATGATCCTAAAACTTTCTCGCAAACATGATAAATGCATCATAAAATATAATATATCAAGCTAATAAATTTGTACGCAGAAATAGATATCGATCTCATATAAATCTTATTTATTGCGTTTTGCTTATTCGTGTTGCAACATAATTTAAATAGCTAACTTCTTTTCTTTTTACCCGGTGAAATTCACGTTATTAATCTCCCACCCCTCCCTTCCCTCTGAATGTTATGAGGGTCTACCCAATAAAACACCGGTATTCCCTCGCCGCAATTTGCAGCATAATTTAAATCCTAACATCAACCCAATTAGTGTATTAATTTGTTGCTAATCATCAAAATTATTACTCACTAATTTAATAGATAAGTGAGTTAATTAAAGTTAATAAAGCGTAGTGAAACAATTAAATATAGGATACATACTGACCTCGACTTGAAAACTCGGCTCGTACCTATTCATTCAATAAACACGTAAAACTAGGATGTAGTTTATACTAATAATGTAGTTTATACTAATTAATAACATCCTGGTTATAAAATCATTATTAATTATTAATTATACGATCAATAGTTAAAGCTATTTGATTTATTAGTCATAACACCTATATCAGATAGAAATATAGAAAATAATCGTAAAATGATAGTGATTATAGTGATTCGAATTTCGCTAGCAGATTTTTTTAACACTTTGTCTTTCTTCAATTTTAATTTGCTCGCTACAATATTTGCTTAAAATTATAATTATGTAATAATCATAAAAGGATAGATTTACACGCATGTCTTATTAGGTTTTACGAGGGTTCGAGCCTTGACGAGAAGCGTTGGAAGCGAAGGTTGAATGCGACAAACCTGGTTCAATCCCTACAACTTATTCCTATTATAGGTACTATTAGGTACTAAGTACGTGAGATAAATTTATTGAAAAAAATCCTATAGCTCCATTAGATTACTGACGTGATTTTAAGCTACCACTAGCAGATTTGCTTTTTTATATAATTACAAATACGAATAAATTTATTTCATAAATGCTTACAAACTAAACAATACAGAAGAAACTTGTGATAAATATAACGACGGGGATAGTTCAAAACCGCGTAAGTAGCATCCACTCAAGTGTGAGATGTACTCGCCGTTTATGTTGATGCCTCATCCTGTCCAGTCCAGTGTCTTAAAGACGTCCTCCAATGCGTTTGAAAATAGTTTAGGAGATATAACATCTCCCTGTCTCACACCTCGACGCAAGCAATCTTTTGTCTGCTGGTCCTGAACTTGGACGGTCATCGTAGCGGCGTCATACAGACATCTTAGGACTTGGATGTATCACCATTCAACTTGGCATCGTTGCAAGGATTGCATAACAGACCAGGCTTCAATGGAGTCAGAGGCCTTCTTACAGTCCACAAAAGCCAAACACTGATTATACCCCTGGGTCTTCTTTATAATCTGCCTCACTGTATGAATGTGGTCTATGGTGTCCTCCACGAAACCCGGCCTGCTCCGGAGGTTGGAACTCATCGAATCTACGTGCGAGACGATTCGTGATGACTCTTGAGAATTGTTTATAGACTAGGCTCTGGAGTGAAATGGGTTAGTAGTTTTTTAAGAAAGTGTTGTTTCCATTCTTGAGAAACAAAACTACGACACTATTGCGCCATGCCTTTGGAGTTCTCCCAGTGAATAACGGAAGGACGGAAGGACGGAATTAAATATACGTTGAAACTCTTTAAGGGTACCTCTCGCTTTTAGGAGCTCCGTCGTGATTCCGTCCGTTCCAGGGGCTTTTCCATTTTTAAGCTGTCTAAGAGCCATCACGATTTCGTCTAGGCTAATTTCTGACAGATCTTTCGTGAAGTGGCGAGTTAAAGTGGTTCTAGAATCCTCAGTGTTCGGTTCAGGGTGGGGTGCGTGTGACGCGTATAATCGGCCATAAAAATCTTCAACTACCACCAGAATTATCGACTTAGAAGCAATGATTTTTCCGCTTAACGTAGTCAGCTTCGTCAGGTGGTTTCGACCCAGCTGTTGTAGAAAAACTTTTGATCCCCGATTTTGCTCAATCGCATGTTCGATTTCGCGAGTATTAGAGCTTCGGAGATCGCGTCTTACAAGCTTCGTGATCTTTCGGCTTAAAGCCCCCTGTTCGGAAGAAGTTACTTCCGTATTTTCTCGTCGCCTTTCAATGAGCTGTAAGCATTCTTGTGAAAGTTTAGAGTTTCTGTCGTTGTTTCGTTTCGCGCAGAATTTTATCCCTTCATCCCTGAGAATTCCTAGAACTTGGTCGAGATTCTGGTTAATGTCAGTGTCAATTGTGGTTTCCAAGGCTGCAAATCTGTTCTCCAAATTTAATTGGAATGTTTCGGAGCCCACAATGGTTTGGAGCATATTTGGAGGCAGCGTGAACTTCATCAAAAGGACACGTTCAGTTTTATAGTCGACATTTAGAGTGCCCCGGACAAGTCGATGATCACTACCGGTCTTAAACCTAGCGATCACAGAAACATCTCTAAATTTACGCTTTTACGCTTCAAGTGTGTAGTGTGTGTACCTATAATATACCTATTAGGGAGTATGATGCGTGTGTGTTATTTATAGTGTACACACATTACAACTGTAGTATCTAACTCAAGAAAACAATATCTCCTTAAATAAGGTTTTTTTGAGTTAGGTAAATTGTTAAGCGCCTCTTTAGGCGTTTAAACCATGTAACATGTAAACCATAATATGTAAACAAACAAGATTATTACATCCATGCTCCACTTGCCTAGAACTCGACTAGCCTTAATGAGTAGTCCTGGCCTAGGTCATAATGCCGTAACCCATTAAGCTGTGAAGGTAGGAGTTTATCTTAATATTTACGTGGCTCCACAGGTTTACGAATGCGTCGGTGCGGTTCTGACGCTTTCACAACGACATTATATTGAAGTAAGGATTTTTTATTATTCAGGTTTTTTGTAATGTTCAAAACGTATAAACATTTTATACAGAAAACGTGATATATATTTCTTTTTTGTATAAAAATGTACGCAATTAATTTATAAATGAAAAACTAACTAGGTATTAAAAACTTATAAAGTTGTAGTTTTTATCAAAGAGTTTAGGTTGAATATATTTCTGGGCCTGAAATAACAGTTAAAATTGCTCAACTTACAAGTAAAGTAAAAAACCTATTATAAACTAAACACTCAGCTTTCTGAAACACAAAGGTGTTCAAAAAGAAGTGTACAGACTTTTTTTAATTCGTCAGTTCGTAGTATTTCAAAGAGTTTCACCTTCCAAATAAAACCATAGTTAACTGGAAGGACCTCAATACATTCAAAAAGCGTGAGGTTCCGATACGTTTTATGGTCATTCATACAAAATCGTGTTTCAAGTTTCCATTGTTGTATGTATGCAAATTACAGCGCACTTCGGCCAATCCAGAAAGCATTCTAATGTCAACAGTGAATCCTACAAGAAAACGGATAAAAATACAAATCTTAACCTCATATTCTTTTTAAATAATATAACACGCTAGCTAACAGATTAAGTGCCGCAATGAGGTGTCAAGTTATATTAGAAATGTATGACTTAGCATCTATGATTTTTCCACTGTAAAATAGTCTCTATCTTTGTAGACATAACCGCGATTTTAGAATAAAAAATTGTAGCTGAATTGTAGCTAAATTGATCAACTACAACGGGTAATATATTATAAATATTAGGTGGCATATTCTCTGAGAATTTCAAGACACTCATTTAGTTAGATAAACATTGTGTTTAATCTTATAACCAACTGTTCAGGTTAATATGTATTAATTGCTGTTTATTTCTTCTGTAGGCAGATATTCTACAGCTCTTTTAATATTTGTAGAAATGTTGCTTTCGTATGTTCAAGTTGAACGTAAACATGAATACAACGCAGCTTGAAAGTATAGGTAAGGCTGCGTTTTCACCAGAGCTGAGCGAAGAAAAAATCATTAATAGGATATCATTTCATTTTACAACAACCGTGCGGGTCCAGAAAAATAAAGTTTTCCTATTGACGGATTCTTTGGTGGAAAGCCACCCAAGGGTGAGACACCATTGAGGCGGAGCGGAGCTGAGCAGAGCTGTGTGGAAACCAATCGATAGAGTCCCTTTATTCTAACAGCTCTTCTCCGCTCCGCTCCAATCCGATCAGCAGCGCGGGGCAGAGCGTTGGTGCGGCATCAATAGAATTTGTGGATTAAGCTGCTCCACTCTTTTCCGCTCCACCGCAATGGAGTTTGGTTGCAGATAAAGCTGCTTCGCTCTACTCCGCTCTTCCCCGCTCAGCTCAGCTTAGCTCCGCTTCGTTTCAATGATGACTTAGGGATACTTAGGTAGGCCTTAGGAGGGTGACCTATGGCTGCGTTTCCACAAGAGCTGTGCGAACTAAGCTGTGTGCGAAAAAAAAACAACCAATAGAATTACTTAAGGTGACTTAAGAGGACCGTTTTGCAATGTGATATAACTAATGAACTATCCAGTTAAGTTACTTTTTGTAATCGAACGTTGCCCAGTACACTCGAAATGTTTCTGTACAAAAAAGCAAAAACTGTGAGAATGCACTGTAAGAAAATTAAAAAAAGAATAGAAAGAAAACTGTATATCATAGATAGGAATTAGTGTTTGCTTTTATTAATCATTTGATTAAATGACTATTTAAGAGATGAAGATCGTAAATACACAAACTACCATTTACAAACCTAAACTGATACTTAATATAAAGTAAGTATCTGTCTTTCGTACGAAAATGGTGCTTACAGTATTCAAACACTTAATGATACTGTTAGTGCCAGATAATATATTTGCGGCGTAATATTATGTTGCTAAATACTTGAAGTTGACTACTTTACCTACTTTTGACAAGAGTCGAAAATCAACGCATAATATTGTCTGCTCGACATTGAAATACGGCATAATTATAGGGTTATTCCTCGGACGACGATAGATTGATAAAAAAATCGGCGAGTTGGATATAGCCACGATAGCATAGTTGGTAGTGCACCTGACTCGGTATATCTTAGGGTTCAAAACCCAATCGTGGAATTTTTTTTTACAATTTTTTAAATTGTAATTTGTCAGCAATTATATTTACGTAAAATAATTTTTAGCCATAAATATAAATATAGCTTGCCTAATTCTTAACTGATCTTAAATATTTGTAAAAATATTAAGATCGTATAGTAAAAATAATAATAGAACCTGGGACCTCTGGATCTGAGATCAGTGTTTGCAAATCATAACAATCATCGACAAATAGTTTTGTACTGGTTATACAAGAATTAGGTATATTCATTGAAAAATTCAAAATTCAAAGTCATTTATTCAGTTTAGGCTACAAATAGCTCTTATGAACGTCATTATGCCATCGTCGCTTCGTAAGTCTACTCTGGGCGGGAGATCTTGTACTGAGAAGAACCGGCAAGAAACTCAGCAAGTGTCCAGATCTTTTCTCCCTTACAGCGTCAAAAATATTGGAAAATGCCCTATCATAAAAGGACACTTTCCATCACAAATAAAAACGCATAATATAATTGAATTACCTACATTATTTTATAAATAAGTTATTTCAATGGATTATTTCGTCCGTTACGGTTACGGAAACTTACACCACCATCACCACCACCACCACCACCATCACCAGCTCATTTTATGTCCCCATTGCTGGTGCACGAGCCTTCCCTATAGACCAGATGGTCCGTTAGAGCATCGGTAATGGTCCATGGGACAGAACCTAATTAAATCCACTGAAAAAAATTTTAAAAGGCAGTAATTTTTTTATTTTATTTCTGTACTGTCACTTACGCTATCTATTTGCTAATTCCTAGGACCCAGGGTGGAACAATATGTATATGGCGTTCCTAGAGGAGTACCACTAATGTTTCGCATAAGCATTTTTAGTAGCGTGAAGTGTTTCAAGATAAACTGTCACTACTGAACTTATGTACGCTACAAATACTTTTAAAGTTTTAAATAAAGATTGAACTTTTTTTTAAAGTGCAGTTTATATGGTCCCCTCTAACAAAAAATTATGAAAAGGGTCCATGATCGGGGAAAGATTGGGAACCACTGCTATAGATGGATAGGGAGAGTGGGCCATAAACCACCACGCGGGCCCAGTGCGGATTGGTAGTTGTTAACGAATGCAGCCGGGACCATCGGCTTTACGTGCCTTATGGGGGTGCCGCGCGGAATTTCAAAAATTTACGTGTTTTTAAGTCACTGGTGCTAGGCGCTGATAGGTCATATAAATTAAAAGGACTAGGGTAAATTAGCTTGATCCTTTCTCAAGGCCATGGTTGTCTTGAAATTTGAAACAAATACCCAGAAACTGCATGAAAAATACGTAAAAGTAATGATATCTAAAAACTTATTTCTTCAGATTTTGAAATGAAACAATAATCCGGAATCAAAATGTATGTATTGATATTCCGCAGGCTACTGTTGTCTTATTTTTCATTATAAAAATTTAATTATGAAAATATTAAGACTTTTACTATTTTTTACCCAAACGCCTATGATTTTACGAAAGTAAACATTGCTCCAATTAAATCACCCGCCTACTCTGTACAGATATTAGTGTGCGTGCACCGTTGTCACAACACTGCCACGCGCCGCTCGCTCGCTATCTTAAAGAAAATTGAAACTCGCAGTTTTGCGTCCGCGCTGCACCCCCTTATACAAACTTATACAACTTATACAATCATAATAATATCAAGATTAAAAATCCCTTAGACATTGTCGTTTGCATACATCACAGCGCATCGTCACACTGTCCCTTATATCACTCACTCACTTTCACTTTCTTTTAATAGGTTTCACCTCGATTACCTCCGATAGTACGAGTATATTTCCTTGAATATAGTTTGTAGACATGTGTTATATGAGACTATACTATGCTATGCTATGCTATGCTTCTTTCTGTTTTGCGCTTACAAAAAATATGAAAATGTTATGTGACCTCATTCTATAAAATGTTTTTTTTTCTTTATCCTTATTATTATTCGTAAACGTAAGACTTGCATTTCGGTGGCTGAACTAGAAGGAAAAGCCAACTTTATTAAGTATAAGATTTGTCAGCTCCGATCTCACTTTGTTCAGGTCGGCTAGCCTAGTAACCCAAGATCTGACAGATTCGTTCACATAATGATTTGCATATACCGAAATGAAAATATTGTTTATTTCTTTTATTTTAATTTTCAGAGAGAGAATCATGCGTTATGTCATCCCATAATAAGTATGAAGTTTTGTAACCTAAAAAGTTTTTAATAAACACTGAAGTGACGGAACAAAATAGTGACGTCATAGTTCACCATTCCCATACAATTTCTATTAAAAAAATCATTTTGACAGTTGCTAATAAGTTTTTCTATTGACTATCCAGTCAACTACCCAATAGTACGGTCCTAGCTTGATGAACATTTAAAAAATGCTTGGAGTTGCTTGGTTTGCTTGGTTAAGGAGGGAAGACAGCAACTAATTCCTAAAAAAGTGTTGGGTTATTTATTATCCAACTTGGGCTATTGCCCATACCTACAGGAAGTTTGGACCCAGCTGTGAGGCGTTTACATACAAATCTCTAATTCATCAGACGAATTGCTATAAATAAACTGGTTTTTATACAGCTATCAAAATGTCGCTCAAATCAAAGCATAATATTTTCTAAGGGAATTCTCGATTGAGAGACGGTCTCTGTCGTTTACGACCAATATTTCACTCATTAATATTCACTATTTCGTGATAGGGGAAAGTATTCTCATTTGTCAGTTTTTTTTATTAATGACATCTTGACATGACATTGCCAATCGTAATATAGCTAATGCTATTAAAATTTAAATTTTTTATTGTGATAAACATTTATCACAATAAAAAATTTTAATTTAAACAGACACGTCTGTACAAAACTATTTGGTTTTATTTACTTGGCATTAATATTTATAAAAAACTAAGATTGTATATGTCCTCCTGTGTAACGTGTGTTTCTATGTGTGTTTTATGTAAGTTTACCACGGGATCTCGAAATTCAAGGCCGACAAAACATTTGGCCTTTCTATAACCATTGATATTTCTATCATTGATCGAATGAACGTTTGGTCGAATGGGCGTTTGGTAGGAAGAATGAATTTATCCCGTGGTAAACGCGTTTTATGTGTACAGTAAAATAAAAGTTATTTTTCATTAAAGTAATTATAGAATTCACAACTATAAATACTCTAATATTATTATTATTATTGACTATAGCGAAATAGATAAACTTACTCAAGAATTATGTGATTTATTTATGTATTTAAACGATATTTTATCGAACCAATTTGTCCTTGATCATGCACGACGCAAATGTCAATGTGAACCAAATAATGCCTCTAAAGTCTCGCGGTAAGACCACCGGTTACATTCACATTGCGTCACATACGAGTATTATAAAAGGTTCGATTGTTGGTAGGGCTGGTTCGAAGTACACCTGACTAGCTACCACCATCTTATCTGAATCTGCCGTCATAGCATTGTTATGTTCTATTAGTTCGAGGCCTTTCAAACAAGTACCTCAGTCATAACTGATCAAATGTTCTTGCATTTTCTATAAGCGACCCATCTCACAATAAGCGTTAACCTTCAGGTCAAGTACATCTTTTGGAACAACTTTTTTCAACTTTCAACTTTTTCCCCTTTTTGGAAAAAAACACTTTATTCGTGGTGACACTAATAAACCTTTATTAGCTGGTTTGAATGTTTTGCGCATACACCAGGGCTAGGGGTGACCCTGGTTTATGTGGGACTCTTCTCCTCTTCCCTCGTCCAGCTACTAAAAGCGATAAGGGGAAGGGAGGTATACCCACAAAAAAACCAAGTACCATCCTTATTCGGCCACGGTTATGACTCGGGATCACGAATGGCAAGTACCGAGTTGACGCTAATCAGCGTACCTGAATAAAGCGTAATCATCTTCTTTCATAAAGAATAGCGCATGGGTCACAAGTCCATCCCCCATTTCCGTAGGCCCAAACACGCATTACCGGATCCCCCAAATCAGTTATCACGTGACCTGGATTGCCTGCTTGCGGCACAGGGCACTTCGTCGCTTAGTTAAGTCAGCCGACATAGGCAGCATCACTGCAGATTGAGCGCGCTCCACTAGGGGGCGCGCCGACTTCACCACGATTTCATCTCTGATTGAGTAACGCCAACGTCGCCTCCCATCCACGACCGTTCCGTCAGCCTATGTAGCCCTTCAAAGGCTATAGGCAACACCAGGGGGTGTTTAGTCAGTAAGAGTCTGACACTGGCTATCTCAACCGCTTGAGGTAGTATCGTACATGTAGTGTTCACCTCCTCCCACCGCTGGGTTGCTAGTTTTAGCAGGAGGGCGCACCATCGGCGGAGTTTAAAAAAAAAGTTCACAAGTCTAAACTATTATCATCAGCCTGAAAATATCACACTGCTAAATTCAAGCATTCCCTTAGATAGATACTTTATTGCTCACATCAATCAAAATAAAAAAACAGTTACATAATCTTAAAGCTGTATGGGCAAGTATGGGCAAGCTAGTATGAGCTCATGGAGCTACCTCATAACCATTCATCATCAGCATCATCGCCATCAGCCTATCTTAGTCCATTAATGGACATACATAAATATGTATATAGATTAATTCACATAATGAACCTCCAATAAAACGCCTATGCCAATTTTACATAATCTTATTAAACTTGTATGTCTTGTGTTATTTCACTTAATTATTATTCATTATTTTAATGTAACCAGATTTCATTCTTTTCGCAGAGATCAGCAATATATTAATGACAAATAAATTATTTACTTCTCCCGTTATTGGCTGTAAAGTTGTGGAATATAACATTTAATGGTTTGAATTGACGCTAAGGATTAAATGTTACGACTGTAATAAATATTAGACTTGATTGTTATAGTGTCATTTTGATACAAGTATAAATCTAGATGTTGAATACAAATAAAGCCTAGCACCTGTTTTTCGTTTAGTGGCAGAACCGACAACCGTTGGGGTAAACGAGTTCGCGAGTGGAGACCGCGTATCGGCAAACGTAGTGTAGGACGCCCTCAGACTAGTAAACATTTGTAGAAGTGAAAGATAAAAATATCACATTATTTCGATAAAACTCACGACTTTTCACTTTCCCGTGAAGAAGTACAATAAAATGCTTTTAAACCTTCAAGCTCAATCTTGACTGAACAAATTTTTTTTACAGTTTGTAAGCTATATAGTCTTATCTTATTTAGTATTCTCGTATACAACTTGCAAACTCCAAACATCTCCACTTTTCTGCGAAGAAGTTAACAACACACTTTTTATTAAGTAAGTATGTGTACATACAGTCAAGGGCAAAAACATTTCTACATTTTTGTTACAGTTTGTGACTCTGAAATTAAAGCTTTAAAGTATTATTTAGTATATACAATTAAACTGCAAAGACAACTCTTTAACTTTTCTGCGAAAAAGTTACAACATACTTGTTATTAAGTAAGTATGTGTACATACAGTCAAGGGCATTCCTCCATTCTTAATATAGGCTAAGTAAAGCTAAGCTAAAGTGGCAGTGGGCAGGGCAAATCCTGATACAGGGTGCCAAGTTCGAGTTTCATTCGCCATTCGATCACGTAAACGAATACGAGAATTTGTATGGCAAAATTTTAACTCCTCTCGTATGTCGCCAGGAGGCGCTGCTTCAATGCCATACTAATTTTCGTTTTCGTAAACGTAATCGAATGCATACGGATAGTAATTTAAGAAGGTTATATGCATCTCATAGGAAAAGTTCTTAGGAAAAGTTTGTTTATATCATTTGTATGTAAACCTCTTTAGTCTGTCATTGAATCATCCAACGTTTGAAATTAAAAAGGTTGCAACGGTTTGACACAGTCGAACAGGAGCGAGACCTCCCGGCTCAAGAGCCGAGGTGCTCTGAGATCGGTTTAATCGTAGTGGAAACACTGCAGTAAACAAAGCACCCTGATGGCTGCTGGGGCGGATCAGTTCTCGAGTGTCGAACGCGAAAACACAGTGCGGACAAGTGTCCGCACTGTGTTTTCGCGTTTTCGGAGACTTTCCAACAAGGTGGACCGACGATCTGGTGAAGTTCGCAGATAGCCGCTTGTTAGATAACCAGATAACCAGTCGTTGTGGAGATCCTTGGGAAGGCATTGGACGTACTTTGGCTGAAATGATGATGATAATAATGAATGACAGCTTTATATTATTAATAAAGTGTGAACTCTCATGGTCATAATCCGTACAAAATAATGATACGCCGCGAGACGTAAAGTACTGGTGGAATCTTCTTCAATAATTTTAACTTTCGTTTTGAAATTGAGATAACGGTACACCGGAGCTGTGTTCCTTTTACCGTTACCAGAGAAATTATATTACGAAACATGTCGCATATAAGACGTGACATATGAGACACAGTTATTACAGTATGTTTCTCATTGCGCATTATTTTAAAGAGCAAGAGTTTGAGATTGCAGAAGTTAAGTAACTATCGCATAAGCCAGTCGTCGGATGGATAGCCATACAATCATCTCGAGCTCTTCCGTACTTTGGAAGACGCGTAAAGCAGTTGCAACTGCATAATAACAGTCGAGGAGCTCGATGGCGCAGTGGTTAACGCGCCCGGTCTGCGAGTGCCGAGGTTAAGCAACTTTCGCAAGGGCCGGTCATCGGATGGGTGACCAATAATTTATCATCTCAAGTTCCTCCGTGCTTCAGAAGGCACGTAGAGACGTTGGTCCCAGCTGCATTAGCAGTCGTTAACAACCCCCAATCTGCACTGGGCCCGCGTGGTGGTTTATGGCCCTTTCTCCCTTTCCATCCATAGGGAAGGCTCGTGCTCCAGCAGTGGGGTCATAAAATAAGCTGATGATGATGATGATGAATAACAGTCGGTAACAACCACCAATCCGCCCTGGGCCCGCGTGGGGGCTTTCGGCCACGAACATGCCATAATTCCGTTAATGTCACTATATCGTAAAAAAAATCCGTACCTCATCAGTTCACCTAAGTGTATGTAGATCAATAGCGTATGGCGTAAATTTTTAGATATCTATACCTGCGCAACGACTTCAATGTTGAACAAAGTGGCGCGCAAATTGTATTCTGTTTATCTTCGATGCAAAAGCTCATAGTGCCAAATAACGAGCTAAAAACGCTTCTATGTTTCAAAAATAAATGACAACGTGAAAGTATACTTTCCTAAACCCTACGCAGTAAAAATTTACGCTACATTGGCACTTTTATGTGCTATTATTCTCATTTTGGCAACTGGTACAAAACACGAAACTATACGGTAAAATAGAAGATCGCTCCCATAAACGAGACAAGTGTGGTGCTGCAGCGCAAGCAAAACAATATGCTTTATTTAGGCTAAGTATACTTTAGCACGAAACCATAAAAAAAGAATGCCTTATATTGATTTACAGATCTTATTGCAAATACCAACAATTATTTAATTATTTAACAATTGCGTAATTTTAGTTTTAAAAAAAGATCAGATATTGATGACATAGTCTATACTAATATTATAAAGAGTACCCTTGTATTTTTGTATGTATATATGTTTGCAACGAATAAACTCAAAAACTATTGGACCAATTTAAAAAATTCTTTCACCATTAGAATGCTACATTAGCGCTGAGTAACATAGGCTATATTTAAAAAAAGTCCTCCCGTGCGAAGCAGGGCCAGGCCGCTAGTTATTAATAACTTTGTTCTTTTGGATTACGAAGTATAACTTATACATATTGTTGTTAATACATGGGTTGGACAGAGCCTAAACAAATTTATTTAATTATGAAATCCTATACTTATGTAATATATTGTATTATTTTATTTACTGTGAAATGAAGTTAAACAGCATACGGTGACATTCTCAGAAAGTAAATTACGAAATCAACTAAACAAAGTGGGAAATTGCAGTTAGTAAGTAAGTATGTGGACACGTGTAAATAGCGAACTTACAAAAGATCGTAAGTGCGGGTAACGAAACTATTAGAGTATGTTGAAAAGGAATTACAAAATATAGTTAATGTTAATTTCATATTTTATTGTTGAGTAATTTTCCTAAAAGTCTTTACTTGTCTACGAAATAATGACCGTTTTAGCGAATATAATACGTTAATAAGAACCCATACGATTATTTGATGAAATATTACGTAATTGCGCAAAGTGGCTTAGTTTAACTTAGATTTAATTTCGTTGTATGTAAAACTTCTATCAAATATCCACAGACGTTATAGATGTTTAATTAAGTACCATAAATGTAAGGACAACTAAATAATCTTAATTGGCGCAGCGACCCAAACTGAGTCCTAGCTTCCGATAATATAAGAATCTCCGCCTAAGTCCGGTCCTTTAGACCTTTAAGCCTACCTACCATTGTTAGTCGATATAGTCGAATAGAAAAAGCATATTTTTTGATGACAGATGTAAGCAAAACACAAAATAGATCAATATATCTTATAAAAACCCAAATGTTGAAAAAATTTCCACGAGCAGGATGTCACCACGGGTTTTCCAACCAGTTTGTCAGAAGGGTGCAGGTTTAAACCTACCGGGTCAGGTGCTCTACCAATTGAGCTATCGTGGTTCTAACGAGCCCGCCGTTATATAATTTTTTTCGCATAATTTGTTTCGCAACAAAATTTGCGTTAAAATTATTTAAACATTTTAATATATCTTTTCTTATCTTATTGGGACCTGATGAGGTTTGCCTCTCTCAGTAGCAATTCGACCCATCATTTCTGCATTTGGATCAATTTTCGTTTTAATATAATTATTACTATACGACTTTTTATTGTAACCTTCGAATTCATGTTAATTTGCTCAGATCTTACAATATCAACATTCTGTTCCCGGCAGATGGCCTCACTTGAAGATGATCCACTTTCAATATAACTTTTCAAATGTTATTTAAATATTCAAATCTAATTTAAATAAAAAATCTAAGTGTTTTAAGTTCTTTAACTCGTGAACGGGTGCCTCCTGTGGAGGCAGGTCTGCCCTTGCTTACTTCTTATTTAATTATTATTATACTCGTATACTTTAACTTTGTTTTCTTAGATAATTTTTGACTTTTATTAGTACTGTATGACATTGTGAAAATTTAAATTGGTAGGTACCTGATGTAATTTTTGCAAACTTAATTTTATTTTTTATTATTTTTATTTTTATTTATTTTTTTTATTTTTTGTATTTTTGGGTGTTGTGATTGTCCTTTTTTTGTGTTTGTTTGTGATGGAAAGTGTCCTTTTATGATAGGGCATTTTCCAATATTTTTGACGCTGTAAGGGAGAAAAGAGCTTGACACTTGCTGAGTTTCTTGCCGGTTCTTCTCAGTACAAGGTCTCCCGCCCAGAGTAGACTTACGAACCGATGGCATAATGACATTCATAAGAGTTATTTGTAGCCTAAACTGAATAAATGATTTTGAATTTTGAATTTTGAATTAAGTTTACGCGAGCTCACATAGGAACGAATCTTTTTATACCGATAATGTATATTGAAGAAATAATTAATAAAAAAAATATGGCTGTAATCAAACGGGTCACCATTTGACTTTAGTTAAAAGACAAAGTGTTGAAAAAAACAACGAGCGGGATTCGACGTAGTTGTCGACATTGAAAAGGTCTCCTTTGGCTTACAGAGTAGATAGTGTTGTTTAATTTCGGCGAGTTGGATTGAGCCACGATAGCATAGTTGGTAGTGCCGCATACTGACCCGGTATGTCATGGGGTGCGGGTTGAAAAATGAATATGGAAAAATGCCCTATTCATATATTAAGTACATTTTCGTCGATAACTACGACACTATCTCGTGTTAAACTATAATAATCAGCTACACAACGTTTTTAGCTGTCTAAACGTAGGTATATCTTTAGACGGAGATTTGTAATTACGTTATGATGATTTGTTAGTAATGAGTTAACTTTAATTGTGCTCTAACGCAATATTGCAAAGAACTAATAAGCGATTTACGAACTTATGAGGGTCTAATCACAATTTAAACTAAAAATAACACATAAGAAGACATTGCCACATGTACAGACTGTACATCAACTTATTATCCAAAATTCTCAAATATCCACAATAAATATTCAACCATATGCCATAGACATAAAGTTTAAAGTCTATTGAGGAAATTTGACAGTTTGTGATAGTCTGAAGTGCACGCGTGTACGTAGATCTCGACCAGCCCGCGGCCTCTCGCAATGCCAATGTATGGTATCTATTAAATAGGTCTCTTTGAGTTTTACCATTTTGTACATTGTTGCCTAAAATAAATTTAACCGCCTCTGTGGTCTAGTGGCTAAGACCACCGGTTTAGATCCAGTGGTCCCGGGTTCGATTCTCAGCGCGGGGAACATGTTTGTGTACTCGGTTTGGTTGGTGGTAGGGCTTGTTTGTCCGCCTGGCTAACTACCACCATCTTATCTAAATATGTCGCCATAACATCAATGTTTGTAGCATTGTTGTGTTCCGGCAGCTACAGATAAGATAGCCAGTGCCTCACTAGTTGAGGATCTTGGGTAAAGTACGCTTCCACCAATTGGCCTTATCATCACTTAACATCAGGTGTGATCAAGGCACTGTGCTTACCCGTAAATATTTTTTTTAAATACGTGTCCACGGGGCAACTCGCTCGAGATACTAGTCTTAAGACAACACAAGTCCCTCGACATAAATGCTGAATTTATCGAAATTCATGAATTAGCAGACAATAGTCAAACGAAGTACATTTTCAGTAAGGGTGACTACTCAGCTATATCATCAGAGCTTAATAGTATTGATTGGAGCTCCTTTTTGAATGTAGGTACATTGGACGAATCGGTAACTAGTTTTTATAAAAAATTATACGAGCTTCGTGATCGATTTATACCGCAAAAACGAATTAAACCTAATTGTCATCCACCGTGGTATAATTCTAGTCTAATAAAGGTTTTACAAGAGAAAATGAAGTTCCACAATAAGTATAAAATATACGGTAACCTATCTGACTATCATTCGTTTTCTTCGCTGCGCAGACGAGCTTCTGATCTCGAGAATGAATGTTTTGACAACTACATTCAGCGGTTAGAGTCCTTAATTATTGAAAACCCCAAAGCATTTTGGACATATATTAAAATGAAAAGAAGCTGCTCTGCCTTTCCAAGTGTAATGCATTATAAGTCTGAAAGCGCTGATACTGGTCAAAATATTACTAATCTTTTTGCTGAGTACTTCCTTTCCACATTCTTAGTGTCAAACCAGCCTTCAAATTATACTGTTGACGCGAGCTTGGAAAGTGATCTTTGCGGTATTAGCGATGTCGAGATTAATCCAACCAAAGTTTTAAACCTACTTAAATCGCTTGATTTGACTAAATCTGGCGGACCTGACATGATTCCGCCCCTTTTTATCGTCAGGTGTGCAGAGGGCTTACTGGTGCCATTATGTATGTTGTTCAATCGTTCATTGTCAGAGGGAATTGTTCCTGTCATATGGAAGTCTGCTTTTATTACACCAGTACTTAAGAATGGTGATAAGAGTAACATTGAAAACTATCGCCCCATATCGAAGCTATGTCTATTCGCAAAAATCCTTGAAAGACTGGTTTACTGCGATGTTTACTCTGGTCTAAGCAATTCATTTAGTGATGAGCAACATGGTTTCCTCAGGCTACGCTCAACATGTACAAACCTGATTGTTGCAAATGAATTTATTTCCGAAGGGATGGATAGGGGGGCTCAGGTCGATGTAGTCTATACAGACTACAAAAAATGTTTCGATAGAATTGATCACTCTATACTACTCACCAAGCTTCGTGCGGCTGGCATTCACGGCAACTTGTTTCGCTGGTTCTCATCTTACATCAAAAACCGTAACCAGGCTGTAGTTTTGCGAGGTTACATGTCCCAGTGGACTAAAATACCGTCTGGCGTGCCTCAAGGATCGATTCTTGGACCTCTTTTATTCACTGTTTTTATTACGGATATTGATAAATGCTTCCTACATTCAAAATCCTTACTTTTCGCGGATGATATGAAGGTGCTCAAGGTAATAAATAGCCCATTGGACTCTTGTGAGTTACAGCAAGACCTGATTAGATTCCAAGAATACTGCGTACAAAATAGGCTGGAACTAAATGTATCCAAGTGTTTTTCTATGACATTTACGCGAAAAATCAATAAAGTAGATTATTGCTACACATTGCATAACCATCAGTTATCTAGAGTTAATAGCATTAAGGATTTGGGAGTAGTTCATGACTGCAAATTAACATTCGCTGATCATGTCGAGCATATTGCCTCCAAGGCTTCCAAGGCTCTGGGATTCGTCATGCGTACGTCTAGTGACCTAAAGTCTCTTAAAGCAATCAAGATTCTCTATTGCGCTTACGTACGTAGCCACCTGGAGTATGCTTCACAGGTGTGGAATCCGCAGTACAACATTTATGTAACGAGGTTGGAAAAGATACAGAAACGGTTTTTGCGCTTTCTCGATTATAAATCTAGACAACGCTCCCTGGATTACGAACACCGATGCAGAAGGTATCACTTTCTGCCCCTTCACATCCGACGGGAAGTGAGTGATGCTTGCTTTGTATCGAAACTGGTTAACGGTGGCATTGACTGTCCGGAACTACTATCTAAAATTGGTCTTCGCACTAACTTACTGGCTTTGCGACGACGCCCACTGCTTCACAAACCATCTGCACATACTAATTACAGGAGCAATACTTTCTTGATACGTGGTCTCACTACTTTTAATAAGTACAGCGCTGAATATGACTTTGATCTGTTTGTGACAAGCACAGCAACTATTAGGCGAACTGTAGGCTCTAGTTTCTTTGCCCAAAATGCTGTCTAAGGAGACTCAAGGTAGCCGTTACGTACGTGGTAAATAATATTATATAATGTTGGTAGTTGATTGTAAAAGTTCTGTTAATTAAATAGGTATTATTAAATTTAATTCTAAAATCTTGCGAATGAGCACATAATTATGTATTTTCTCTGGCCATAGTCTGTAGTTCTATTTATATGTTATTGTAAATTATCCTTTTTAATTGGGTATTTCTCTTTTCTTTCTATTTCTGGTTAGCATTGGCTTAATATCATTTTACTCTAAACTTGTAACATACCTGTGGAGGTTTGTAATAGGCTTTTAGTTTTTTATCTTTCTATAATATACTGTATTGAGAGCTGTAAACCCCCCAAATATCAATAAATAAATAAATAAATAAATAAATAAGAGTTCCGGATGAAGAATGCGCTTCGGCGCGTTCTGGTCTGGCGTTATGACCTGACGCAGATGGTCCCTTGTGCTTGCGCAAGGGTGTCTGACACCTACTGTATGACCTGACGGTTGGTGGGTGGTGTCAGTATAAACTTTAAAGTCGTGCTGTGTAACCTAAAATAAATAAATCTATTATATTCTAGATTTTTGAGATTTAAGCTTGGGTGGCTCAGTGTTTGTTTGAATTTGTATTTCAACTACAGGCCCGCTTGCGATTCTGTCCGCTTAAGTGAACACGCGTATCCCATGATAGTAAAAAAAAACTTAGAACTCGGGGGTTAAAGTTACTCTCGTCCGTAGGTTTACCCTTGAAACCCTACGCGTGAACCCTGGGTGGTGCTAAATGAGTGACACTGTATGAGTGGTAGAACCACGCTGCGTTGCAGCACAAAATGTTGCTGTTGTGTTTCGTCCGGTGAGTGAAAGTACCGGACGCCCATCTCTCACTCCTCCTCCCATCCCAATTCTTACTCCGTCCTCAAGATCAAATTTTTTTCCTCAAGGCCAGCAACGCATCTGCGATTACTTTGGTTTTGCGGGTGTCCATGGGCGGCGGTGATAACTTTCCATCAGGTGACCCGCCTGCTCGTTTGCCTCCTTTTAATACAAAAAAGAACTCTATTGCAGCGCCACCTACGGGGTCAAATAGTGAATCGAAACCATCTAAAGACCCACTCAAACACAGACAAAAAAAAATCAATATCGTTCCAGCCGTTTAGGAGAAATTAGGTGACAAACACACGTACAGAAGAACTACCTATATATATAAAAATAACCCAGATAAGGTGTTATTTAACAAAACCTTTATTTTAATTATGTGTTCTAAAATTATATGCATAGACAATAATAATACGTAAAGCAGCATATACCATGTAATTAGAAATACATGTTGTCTAGAATTATGTCCGAATGTCGCTCATTTAAGTTGATACGACCGTGAAGTGCCCACACGTGCACAATCCCAGCAATTTTACTAACAACCATGATACAGATAAGTGGCACGAGCCGAGCAAATACCGGCGAGAAATAAGAGAGAGTCCACTTCTTGTCAACACATCATTTGAATATACGCCAATGTAAACTAACTCTAAATACATTGACATAAGGTATGTTAAAAATGTACGCTACAGCAGATTGGCTACTTCATGGTTTGAAGACAGCGCAGACATTATACATAGTCTATGGCGCAGACATTAACATCGTTGTCAGAAGCTCATTTGCGAGATTACGCATTTGTAATAATTTCATCGTAACAATAAATAAATTATTATATGATTGATATTATTTATGAGTATTGTGTATTATGTGTGGAAAGTTTAATGAAAATAAATGACGTTTATTTTATGTCCCCACTGCTGGGGCACGAGCCTACGGAAGACGGTTTAACTATAATATTGTTGATGCAGAAATTAAATGAAATGAATCTTTATTCAAATAAACTTACTATAAAAAAGCTTTTTTGAATCGTTACAAAAAAGTTACCGTCACCCGTTCAGGATGACTTTTAGCTGTGTAGAAGCAGACAGCTTGTGATACATTTCTGAGAGGGAAAAGGAAGCACTTTCTAACCGCTATGAGGTCTAGTGGTTAAAACCACCGGTTTAGACCCAGAGGTCTCGGGTTCTATTCCCAGCGGGAAGGTAAGTGTTTGTGTACTCAGTTAGGTTGGTTGTAGGGCTTGTTTGTCCGCCTGAGCTACCACCACCTTAACATTAATGTTTGTAGCATTGTTGTGTTCCAGCAGCTATATAGAGATAAGATAGCCAGTGCCTCAGAGGTTGAGGATTCCTGGTGAAGTGCGATTCCACCTTGCATCGGTCTTATCGTGACTTAACGTCAGGTAAGAGGAAAGCTAAGTGCTTACCAGTAAAATAAAAAAACCCGACCCAGCCAGGAATCGGACCTGGGTCTTCCGCAATCCGGGCGACTGCACTGACCGCTATGCTACCGGGAAGGTAGGGTCGGGTGAACGTTTAATTTTTTCACTATATTTTATAAATATTTAATCTCATAATAAATGAGCGCTTCTTTCCCAGAGTCCACCATTCGCAAGTAATGTAACTGACTATTATATACTATGTAATATTATGTACTGCCAGGAAAGATTTCCTGGCAGTACATAATATCTCCGCAGTCATTTCTAAATGTACCATATAATTGTCATGTGCATCATGCCTTCACTGACATCACACCGAGAAACTACCTAATATCCAGCTTCCTACCATTACGATGGACGAAGCCAGGGCCGTACTAAGATCTCTATACGTCTGGTTGTCTGTAGGAGATCGTTATATAGCGATAAGTTTTAGAAATATAGTCAATTGTGTCTTTACTTTTTTAAATGTAATTTTGTCTAATGTTGCGTTAAAAGTTAAGTTATTCTGTCTAAGAAAAAGAGTCCGAGGCAAAAAAAACATCAAGATAATTCAAGGTTTAACTGATACAGTTAAAAGACCACTCTTTCTTGTCCATTGTCCAGCCACGAGAAGCTAGACAAGGGAAAGGAAAACCTACTCACTAAAAGTATACTCTAGATCTAGTATACTCTAGTCTCTGCCACGGGAAACGGCGGCCCGTTCGGGATCGGGATCACGAACGGGGTTGCCATGGCATGAAAGGGACGATACTGGGTTTTTATTGGGTATACCTCCTAGACGTGACTTGACGTCTTCCCACGTGGCTGAGACTAGCGCAGAATCAAGGCGAATTGCATAAGCAAAGAGAGGTCTATGCCAAGCAGTGGGTCGAAAGGGGCTGATGATAATGATGATGATGATGATGATTATGATAATGATGATACCTCCCTTCCCTTCGTCGAGCTTTTATTAGCTGGACAAAAGAAGAGGAGGACAGACCCACATAACTCGGGGTCGCTCCTAGCCCGCAAAGCATTTTAGCTACTTTAAATAAAAAAAGGTAAGTACATTACCTAACGTGGTACCTAGTACACTACCTACCTAAGGTAAGTACATTGAACTCCAAAGTCAACCTTGACAGATATTTCAATATGAGACAGTCGCAATACTCATTGTTTCTATCAATTACACTAAAGTTTGTAATAATACAATGCGCAATATCTCAATGTGGCGTCGTCAGAGACGGGTCAATGCGAGTCTTATTCACCATTCAATCACGTTAACGAAGATGTGAATTTGTATGGCATTGAAGCAGCAAATTTCTATGTCAATACTTAAACTCTGCTCGTTTGTCATAAGAACTGCTGCTGCTTCTGCAGCTTTGTTTAAAAGCTATACAAAGTCTCATTTTCGATCACCATATCATAAGCTCATTTTATCCTCCCACTGCTGGGGCACTAGCTTTCATGCAGGGATATGAAGAGCGGGCCTTAAACTACCACGCGTGCCCAGTGCGGATTGGTGGTTGTTAAAGTTCCTTCCGAAGCACGGAGGAGCTCGAGATGATACATTATTGGTCACCCATCGGATGGCCGGCCCTTGTGAATGAAAAGAAACCTTAGCGATAACTACTACACCAACGAGTTCCTTCGATTTCGTTAACGTGATCTTATATTCGAATAGTAAATATGACTAGCTCTAGACATTCCAGTGAGGAACGAGATGAGTTAAAATTTTGCCATACAAATTCTCGTGTTCGTTATCAAATATGAAAACTCGCCCTGATCGTCGTTGGCCGACCGTCTCGATCCGTCCACGCGCCGATTCCGTCGAGATCTAGCGGAAAGTATTAATTTCCCCGCTCTAGAAAGTCGTCGGGACACGACACGGCACCGCTGAATGCATCACTGGCCTGTTCCTCGATACATCATGCTGGACCAATTTGAAAAGGAAAATTGCGAACAGATATAGTGAGAGGTTTCTTTAAGTTCGTACGTCATTAATAAAGTTAATTTCCTACAGTAAATACGGTGAATGGTTTTCTTAAGTTTAAGGTGCAATATTGAATTGAAAATTTACTTTTAAGATAAGATAAGATGAGATATTATAAATACACTGTATTTAACTTAAGTAATCTAATTTTAAATTATTTATTTATCTTGAAGTTTTAAAGCCTTTACAGGATCCTAATAAAACTAGGAAAAATTATGTAAATAAAACGATAGTAAAATTCCTAAAACTCGTTTCATTTCAGATTTAGGCACTAATGTATTAAGTTCATATAATCATCATGATGAGCTGGATGGCGCAGTGGTTAACACGCCCGGTCTGCTAGTGCTGAGGTTAAGCAACTTTCGCAAGGCCGGTCATCGGATGGGTTTCCAAAAATTTATCATCTCGAGCTCCTCCGTGCTTCGGAAGGCACGTAAAGCCGTTGGTCCCGGCTGCATTAACAACCATCAATCCGCACTGGGCCCGCGTGGTGGTTTATGGCCTGTTCTCCCTATCCATCCATAGGGAAGGCTCGTGCCCCAGCAGTGGGGACATAAATGAGCTGATGATGATGATGATGATGAATCATCATAAGGCTATAAACGTTCCACTGTTGGACTCGGGCATTCCTACATGGCAGGGTCGAGCCGTAACTGTTGGTTGGTTGGTGGGCTTAGAAATTCGGAAATCTAAAAATTGGTGATCCTGTTAAGACATTGGTTTTGGTAGGTAGTTATCAAACCTTCCGAAGCACGGAGGAGCTCTAGATTTTTTGCTTGATCACCAATCCGATAACCTGTCAATGAAAAAGTTGCTTAACTTGCAAGATCGCAACCTAAACGTGCACCAAGCTTAAGCTCCTTTATCTGCTAGATCTAAGTCTTCGCCAAACAAATTCCAAGATTCGACTAGATAACAGAAAAAACATACGAAACGAAACCACCTTCACCTCAGGAATGTAATCTACCATTGAATTATGATAACAAACACAAAATAATGTCGAATATCAAACGAAAATAAAATGAAATGCACTCTCATTTTCTCCTCACACAATTCCTGCGAAGCGACCTCTAACCTCAACTTTCGCTGACGTTAACACAAAAGAGGTAACAATAAAAGTTCCGCATCGTCATTATGAACTTGGAAGAATCGGAACGCAGCCGGCCGCCGAACGCCGCCAATCCTTGACCGAGCTCCCGCCAAATTCGCTGTCATTATGACAGAAAGAAGACGTGACTTGCGCGCGCAAACATGTCAGCACAAACTAAGCTGTGTCAGGTGAAATTGAATACAATCGGAACATATTTCGGCAGACGTTTTGTTAATTGAAATAATTGGAATCTCGACGCCTGAAGCACAGTAGACTGTATGATGTTGATGATTGTAGGGGCAGGTGTCTCTACAGACGTGGGTTAGAAATTAATACGCCAAAGATAGACAACACGTGTATTCAAGCACAGGGAACAAAACCAAATAGACAAGAGTTGCCACGCGGCATAATTAAACTCTTAAATAAATGTTGCTAGTTACAAGATAAACTTTAAATCATATTCATATAGGCATAAATTAAGTATAAATGTTCCATTGTTTATGTAAGAACAGTGAACAGTGGGATCTTTATAGGCTGATGATGATGAATTAAAAAGTGTAATTTGATCATTATTAATTAAAATAATTTAGTTTACACAGTGAAGTTTGGTCATGAGCTTAAAGCATAGCCTGTAGTTTAAATAACACATAGAATAATCAGTTGACTCTATTATTTACTTATACATAAGCATTTTATAAAAAGTCATATTTAAAAATAGGTACAAATCTAACACTTTGATTGATTGTTAAACTTTGATTGTTGAACAATGTGTAGGGGTTTTCTTTTATTTATATATTATAAAGTCTTTTCCTTACAGATACGAGTGGTACAGTAAAAGTTTCCTTATTCAAGAGTACCTAAACCAGTCTAGTAAAGATAAATGTAATTCAGTTCAGTCATGGTCTAACACTTCGCGGTCCACAGAGAAACGAGAAACAATTATACGATAAAAACTCATTTACGCCAAAATAATATATTATATAAATGAGCGTGGTTAATTATTTATATTGCGTCTCTCTCTAGAGCGTCGTAATAATGAGTAGAGTGCTATTTTTGACTCCAACTTTGAATGCGACTCTTACAAAAGATAGAAAAAAATTATTATTCTTTACATTATCCAGTAATGGCACCAGTGTCTAATGTTCGACAACAGTTTTCTTCAAAATTAAAAAAAAATCAAAATTCAAAATCATTTATTCAGTTTAGGCTACAAATAACTCTTATGAACGTCATTTTGCCATCGGTTCGTAAGTCTACTCTGGGCGGGAGACCTTGCTGAGAAGAACCGGCAAGAAACTCAGCAAGTGTCAAGCTCTTTTCTCCCTTACAGCGTCAAAAATATTGGAAAATGCCCTATCATATAAGGACGCTTCACAGACAGGACTTCGTCAAAAAATAATACAGAAAGTAATTGAAATTTTATTAGATGACAGGTAGAAAGCAGGCGTTCTGTATTCAATTGTCACTGAAGTAAAAACTCTGTTTCAGACCTATAAGTTTAATGTCATGTATTAATTATCAGCTCATTTTTATGTCCCCACTGCTGGGGCACGAACCTTCCCACGTAGGCCCAGTGCGGATTGGTGGTTGTTAACGACTGCTAAAGCAACCGAGACCAACGGCTTAACGTGCCTTCCGAAGCACGGAGGAGCTCGAGATGATAAATTTTTGGTCACCCATCCGATGACCGGTCTTTGTAAAAGTTGTTTAACCACGGCACTCGCAGACCGGGCGCGTTAACCACTGCGCCATCGAGCCTCATGTTCATGTTTAATTATTAAAATAAAAAAATTTCGTAGTTAATAGTTCTAGATTAGGAAAAATTATTACTAAGTTTATTTTGTTAGAAGTTGGTGACCTTCTCATTACCTACTACAGAATTAAAAAAAAAAAATGTAAATGCAGAAACCTGTAATTGGCTTTACTCATTGTAATTGTCAGTAGCATAAGTATAAATTGTAATATGCTGTTGGTTTCTATAAATAAATAAATAAATAAATGCCGATCGCTAGTTCCTGCATGCTTTAAGTGCCAAACACTGATGCCACCACCGTTAGTCGCTCAAAATCCATTGACACTATTGTAAAGGCCAAGTATAGGTTAAAAACTTTGATAATTACTTATTTAAAAATGCTTAATATCACTCTGTCACGGGTTAAACTCCCCGCTCTCCTCGCTACCGAGTGTGTGGAACGTTTTCGATACAGTGACCGTCGATGTTGTGTCTGTTGATTTCGTGAACCACCCATAAATAACATCACGTAACAGTCTTTAAAACATTAAACCCTTTTTTAGTTAACTTAAGCATACATTTTTGTATCCTAAAAAGGTTTTAATAAACACTCAATTGACGGAATACAAAATTGTAATCACAGTTAGCAATGCCCATACTATTTCTATTTGAGAAACGTTATGACAGTTGCTAAAAAGTTTATCTATTGACTAACTAGTCAACTACCCAATTTTTTTTATGGCTTTGCACAAGCATTTATTTTAGCCAATGAAAAAGATTAATTTTCTTTAGTGATACATAAATAAACAATATTTCTATCCTGTATGATGATGATGAATGATAATAGAAATGAGAAGTGAGAAATGATATATCCCTGGAGTATCTCAGTAAAGATGTGGGGCTTTACTAAGTCCTCGGGCGGACTTCTTGATAGAATTTGAAAAGTGACGTTGCACTGTTTTGTTTCATATGCCAACATTCATGCACCATTATTTAACATTAATATTCGACATATCACAAATTTTAGAAAATAAAACAAAACCGCAGACATGACTCCTCACTTTCCCGCCAACAAGTCCAATTACCCAATTATTGTAGTAATAGTCACATGTATGTGACTATTACTACAATAATTGGGTACTTACAAGTAAACCCTTTTAGGAATGAACAATCAAAAACTTTCTTTATTAGTTATCTTATGTAGATTTTATGTAGCTTGCTTAGTGTATAGTGTAAGCTGGCCAGAAATCCTAAAAATTAAAAAAAAAACATCTACACAAATAATGTAAATTAACTTTCATGTTTCCAATTCAAGATTGAAAACGGGATATTTCCAACTATCAGCTTCGACATAATGACACTGTACACACATTCGACTGACATAGATTGCATCTGTATAATTTGATTCCAGAACCAATCGAACGCAACATTAATACCGTAAGTATTAAATCAATACATACCTGCATAAAGGCTATCAAAAGGCTCGCTCAAACAGAGGCGGTGGCGATACGGTCACGGTTGCGGTCTGCCTGCGCGCGCACGTTTAGTTCACACTAGCGCGGTAGCGATGGCGGTAGCGTTTTTTTCATGCAGTCAACAATAAACTATCACGTCATCATAGACACGAGCGGCGGCGAAACGGGCCAAGCGTACGCCTACCTGTATGTCGTGGCCTGCCCTTTTTTTGGAGATAATTGCATTTTCACCTTCACCGCACTTTTAGGAGGCAGCGAGAAACTGAAAGCGTTCCTCAAGCCGTGTGAAACGAAGAACTTTCAGAAGTTTTCTAGAAAGAATGGCATCACGAACAAGTGCGTGTCTCTGTTCCCTACTCAATACTCTGAGGGGTTCAACAACCCGTGGGCGCCTGTAAGGGCCTCGGCTCGGGTTGTCCGGGTCGTGGGGCAGCCTGCCCGCTTATTTGATATGTACTAATCGTATTTTGATTACGTCCGCGTCCGTGCCCGCAGACTCCCTCTGTTTGGACGAGGCTCTATAATCTTAGTAAGAAGTTACAAGGCTTTCTCCTTCCGGTAGCCACACTCTACGGCTTGAATAAAACCTTTTTAATCTGTTAAAACCTATTGACATGAACACTAATGAAAAAGTCTACAGTTAAAATTAAATATTTCTGTGATGAAATATACAAGTCATTGTATGAAAGTGTGTTAATGCACGTAGCTACGAGCAGGTATACACTGTCTACGAACGTGTTCGCACATAAAAGAGTGCATAGGAATTGGAATCATGGTATATTATTGATGACAAGTATAATTTACGTTTTTTTTTATTTAGCAACGGTTAAGCGCTTGCCTTTCATCTCGCTGGATGGTCAGTGATGATAAGGAAAAAAGCGCACTTTAACTAGAATTCTCAACATAGTGTCACCAGTAGTCGACACTTTAAGACTAACCAGTGATCAAAACATTTTCGTCGCCAAAAAATAATGTTATTTTTTCTTTGAAATTTTACGGGATTACTGATATGAACCAAGTGGTCTGAATGCAATTGTTCCTAAAAACTAAAATAAGTCACTGACAACCCTATTTTTAATGATAAAAGGAAAAACATGTCGATCACTCTGTCGGTTCCTATGGAACACTGATGCCACTACCCAACTGAGGAACTGGCTGAAAAGACTTGATAAGATGGCCTTGAAGAAGCTCCATCAACTAAATCCTGTACGCTGGGAATCGAACCAGGGTCCTCTAGGTCTGGGAATGGGTGGTCTCACCAATAGACCGCAGAGATATTTACATTACCAAGAGAGTACAGTTATAATTTTGCGTTTCAATCGCCATAAGTTTGCCTAAGTTTTTATCGTTTAGTAGTGAATAAGATCAAAACGCCTTCATCATTGAAATCAAGTCATCGCTAAAATTTATAGGTATTAAAGTAATCGTCGTACATCATACTACCTTTATAATCTGTTCAATATAGCTTGATACTCGTGACAGATGTCAAATCGGCATGCCTAGGGTTGAGACAATACTGAGGCAATTGCATCAAATGATAATTGAATTTATCAATTGAATATCATTATCCTAATGAAGTACTGTTCCTATCTAATGTGCTAATTGATTTTCTTTTCTAATTTTTAGAAGTTCGGTATAAACGTCATATTCTCAAGAAAAATAAACAAAGACTAACAAATTAATGAATACAGCTAGGATGAAAAAAATATGTTAAATTTAATTGATTGGTTATTGAATATCAATTAAACTTCACTTGGTGTACTATCCCAACACTATTGTTTATTTGTTATGAAATGACCTTATAAAGGAGTACGTTTATTTTATTGTAATGTTTTAAAATTATGATAAATGTGTGTTATGCGGGAGTTTATTGGGATAAATCTAATCTAACATATAAAATAGAATCACAAAGTAATTGTAGTATATTAAGTGATGAACTATAAATAATAATGTTATTTTAATATAGTCAAATAATTTCATACTCTTTTACAAAGTCACGTTTTCAATTTTGATGACTTCTGTCATAGTTATCAAGCTATAATGAACAAACTATAACTGTCGGTGTTCTTGGCGGGAAAGTGAAGATTCATGTCTGCGGTTTTGTTTTATTTTCTAAAATTTGTGTTATGTCGAATATTAATGTGATATAATAGTGGATTATTAACCGTTAAGTGTTCGTGAGTGTGCATGAGTGTTGGCAAATGAAACAAAACAGTGCAACGTCGCTTTTCAAATTCTCTCAAGAAGTCCGCCCGAGGACTTAGTAAAGCCCCACACCTTTACTGAGATATTCGAGGGGTTGGGGGGTATATCATTTCTCACTTCTCATTTTCTATTATCATTCATCATCATCATACAGGAAGGAAATATTGTATAATTATGTATTACTTGTATGAAAAAATACTTTGACACTGGTTAAATGTGCTAATCGCACAAAGCCATGAACTAAAGAAAAAAAAAAGAAAAATCTATAACTGTCAAATTTCCTCAATAAACATTGAACTTTATGTCTGTGGCATGTGGTTGAACATTAGTATAGAAATTTTACAGTTATGGAAATTCTTATGTGCAGGCGCCTCTACATTTCATTAAACTCTTACATTGAGACATCACTCATACATTATTAAAATTATACATTTAGTTACATTAATAAGGATATGAACCTGGACTTGTTTAACACATCCCTGATCCAGTTTAAAAACAACTTTAATAATAACTTCTCTTGTAAAAAAAAAGTCTTACCAACTTTTTCCATTTTCCATCGAAAACCGAAGAGATTAAGTAATCTGTATTAATCTGTATTAAGCTATAAGCGGAAACTTGTAATCGGCTGTATTTAATTTATAAACAATTTTAATTTATGTATTAGCTGTAAGTTTTCCAAAAAAATTAAAAATAAAAATAAAATAAAACTCCCATACAAAAGATAGACTCCTTATAAACGGATCTCGTACGTTTGTCGTTTCAGCGCCGAAACTATGATGATGGGACTTTAAATGAAAGTTAATCTTACACTCATTAGCACTAATGTTGTGTATCTAAATACAAAATCAGATAATATGTGTGAGTATGTACAAGAAAGTATTCCGTAAAAACCAGGGCGTGATTCACAGGTGCTCGCTACTTGTGTTTAATATAGATGTAGATGTATTCTATTCCGTTGTGTTAGTGTTCAAAATTCAATGCTTTATAAATTAAGAATCTTCGAGTCCGAGATGACTTGTATTTTGGAGTAGCATTAGTGATGTCGGAAGCCTTCATTTTGAAACTTTTTTTGCGAATTGCGGTATGGTTGTCTTAAAGTCAATTATTAAGTAAATAAATGAATTACTCTTTCAGCTAGTTTTAGTAAATTTTACCGTTTGAAATGTACATGAAGTTCCATGTTAATTATCAATAATTATTCATTTATCATAAGTTGTAGTAAATTAAACTAATTCATCCTTCATCATCATCATTCACTCATTTTATTTCCCCACTGCTGGGGCACGAGCCTTCCCTAAGGATGGATAGGGAGAATTTAATGTCTTTCCTATTTTTTATGTATGCAGGATGTTTGTGGTTTACATCAAAGTTAAAATAAAAGATATATACTAATAAAATATTTCACTCATAAATTAAACTAATATTGATTAATCATTGCAATCATTTCAATAACAAGTTACATACATAGTCTAGCACTCAGATTTGCGAACTTTGCGCGATTTGCGCAATTTGCGCGCCTGTTTACAAGTGTTGTCCATCAAACGAGTTTCCTGTTCATCTCGCCTTGATGTTATCAGACGAACCTGATAGGCGTAACTCGTCATAATAAAAATAATTATGTACGTACGTGCATTTCTCTGGCGGTGAGCGGCTAACTTTCGGAATTGCATGCGTCTTGCTCTTGACGCGTCTGAAGACGGTCCATCAACATTCATACATAAATTAATTTGCTGGCAAAGGCGTTTAGACCGCACGCACGCGCGTAACTTTTTAAATTAGCTCCGGAATGGCCAATCAAAGAGTTTGACGATCATGTCAAACTTTATGGTTACACTTTTCCTTTTGGTGTGAATTTATTGCTGCGAAATTAGTTTTTTAAATTTTTAAACACAAATGCCATATTGATGCAAATTTAATTTTAATGTTTTGGTTATTTATAGATACAATCTTCTTCTTGTGCCATCTTCTATCAGAGGTCAGCTATCATTATGGCCACTTGGGCTTGTAATGTTGCGGCTCGGAAAAGTTTTGATGTATTTATATTGTATCATTCGGCAAGGTTCCATAGATACATTTTTTTTTTAATGTTATAAATACGTAATAAAATAAAAAGTCCTAAATGTGTTAACACAACTAGTTTATGTGTGCTTAGCATTTGTAAATAATAGATTTATAGAGATGGCATAAAATTTCCTTTCAAAAATCATATGTTTTTCATAATATTTTCTGAAATTTATGATGAAATTTAATTAAATATCGTTCGCGTAAACAACTAACTATATTCTGTCAATGTCCTATCCAAGCGGAGGTTTACGGACTTTTATGTAACCTACATTTTAATTTTGCCGTTTTTAGTTTTTAAGCTTATTTGTTGCTGATATTTTCCTATAAATAATTGTGTCGTGTTTCACATTCATATATACAGTTTAATCTTAAATAGCTGAAGAGCTTGATGGCGCAATAGTTAACGCGCCCGGTCTGCGAGTGCTGAGGTTAAGCAAGTTTCGCAAAGGCCGGTCATCAGATGGGTGACCAAAAATTTATAATCTCGAGCTCCTCCGTGCTTCGGAAGGCACGTTAAGCCGTTGATCCCGGCTGCATTAGCAGTCTTTAACAACCACCAATCCGCACTGGGTCCGCGTGGTGGTTTATGGCCCTTTCTCCCTATCCATCCGTAGAGAAGGCTCGTGCCCCAGCAGTGGGGACATAAATGAGCTGATGATGATGATGAATCTTAAATACCAGTAAATTGCTTTTAGTGATTACAATAGGGTAAGCGTGGAGTTTTAGCTTTTGAAAAGATACATATAAAGTCGAACTTCTTAGTTATTTACATCCGACTAAATTACGAGTACAAGTCTTTATTTTATTTTGACTAATTAGTATCTTATTATAAATATTAATTCTTTTATCTATTTTATAGTCATTTTAGCTATAAAAATAATTGTTTTATCGCAAACATCTTTGTCATTTTACGGCGAATTTTGTGTGAAATTCGCCGGCATGCAAATTTTCTTTTATCTCATGTGTCCATGGATGCAAATACTGTATAAATAACGACTTAATTAAGCTACTAAGACTAATTAGTGGTATTATGAGCGTTCTTTCGTCAACAACGTCAAATAAAATGTTAAAAAAACTATGATAGATAGAGTGAGAATTTGAAACGTTGCTACGAGTTTTGTTGATATACTTACGTTCAAATAAAGATTCCTATCTTTATTTGAACAAATAAAATAGGAATTTGGACATGGAGTAAGAAAACCTATTTTGCTAATATTAAATAGGGATGTTGGAGTACCATAATAAAATCCAGAAACATTTACGGTTAGAACAATGAGCCAGTGCCAAAGTTATTTTATTACAAATTATATAATAATATACATAAACAATTACAAAAACACAAATGTTGAAAAAATTTCCACGAGCAGGATTTGAACCTGCACCCTTCTGACATACCGGGTCAGGTGCTCTCCCAATTGAGCTATCGTGGTTCTAACCAGCACGCCGAAATTATTCAACACTATTTACTTTTTTACTTTGAAAGCCAAAGGCGCCCATACAATGTCAACAACTACCGTCGTTAACATCCGATCATAATATGTTTACAAATACTAAAGAACAGTTAAGAATTTGCGTTAAAAATTATATAAACAAAACAAAAACATTTTACATAAACAATATTTATTTTCTTAATAGATAATGATAAATGATATTTATTCCCTTCAACCTGGCCTTGTTTTATTTTTTAAATTTTAGTTTTATTGATCATTCGATAGAGTTAGCGTAAAGTTAATTATATGATAAGTAACTTATGTCTTTGATCATACTCTTGAGAGTATGTGTACAAAATTTCATGATGATCGATTGAATAGTTTACGCGTGTAAGCGTAACAAACAACAAACAAAGAAACAAACACACTTTCGCATTTATAAAATTAAAAGTTAGGATATTTTATAAAGAGGCAGCTTTGCCGGAATTTTATAGGCGGCGAGAAAACTAAAGGTTCCACAAGCCGTAGTGATCGAACATCCTGAGAGGGCTTCTAGAGGGATGACATCACGCAAACCTGTCCCCGTCCACTACTAGATTCTCCTAGGCGTTCGGATCAGATCGAGAGCGAAAGAAATATAAATAAACTAGCGGCCGCCCGCAGTTTTACCCGCGTGGTTCCCGTTCCCGTGGGAATATCGGGATAAAAAGTATCCTTTGTGTTAATCAAGGTTATAAACTATCTGTATGCCGAATTTCATCCAAATCCATCCATCCGTTGCAGCGTGAAGAAGCAAGAAATATACACACATACACACAAATTTTCGCATTCATAATATTAGTGTGACGTTTATAGTTTAAAAAAAAATATCCTACGGGTAAGCATTTGACTCTTATCTCTCACTTCGTTAAGTGATAACAAGACCGAGGTTGTAGAGCGTATTTCACTCGGAATTCTCAACTACTGAGACACTGGCTCTCATCTCTCTAGCTGCCGGAACACAACAATGCTACAAACATTGATGTTATGGCGACAAATTTAGATAAGATAGTGGTAGCTAGCCAGGCGGACAAACAAGAACTACCACCAACTACACCGTGTACACAAACATGTACAATATCGGTGTAGGTTTTAAGTCTTTAATGATCTAAATTTTTGTAAATAAATAAATAAAACAACACGAGGGTGCTAAGAAAGCTAAGACCTCGGTTTGCGTTGACCTGGCCCAGTCATGGAGGAAGAATTTATGTGGATGGCATAATAATGAATATTTATACAAGTTTGTCAGTAGGCTAGGGGCTACTTCAATCCCTTCCAGATTACAATTAACTTTAGACGTTTGAATAATCAATTAAGCCCACAGTCAATCTCATTGGAGAGATGAAAGCCAAAAGCTTCTCTGCGAAATTTAGAGAAGAGTTAATTTCGTCGAGTGAAGTTTTTACGACGGAAGACGTGTCTTCATTAATAGAAATGTTGCCTTTTTAACGACAATACGCTAATGAAGCATACCAATCTGTGATTTAAACAGTGTTTTTATGTCTATATTATTTTTTATGGTCCTATATTTGGCCATTTTTCTTATTGCGATAGATAACGCATTTCTTTTAAACAAACATCTTATATAAGTATGTCGCCCTAACATTGTTATTAGCACTATTGTGTTTTTAATCAGTAGTTGAGGATTCTGGGTGAAGCGCGTTTCCATCTTTTATCTTATTATGACTGAATATCAGGAGAGTCGAAGGTCCAAGCGCTTACCAATACGAAAAAAATGCTAAACGCAGAATTAACTTATTTTCAATACTGTATTATAATATTCACACTTTCTTCTTATAAATCTTATATTTCAAACCGAATGACGGACCTCACGCTGTGTCTTCGTTAAAATTTAATGAAGACTTACTAAGTCGTAAATAATAATTGCTACGTAATATATTTTTTTGCTCTCTTTTTAAAGTTTTTCGAATAATTGTGTTTATTAGTTCTTCAAGTATAGGATAAAAATATTCTTTAGACTTATACTATATCATAGACAAGTATATTATTATAAAATGTTCAAAATGATTTTTAAAGCAAATTTTGTTGCGAACAAATTACAAAAACACAAATGTATATTATTAGCCCATGACTATAATAAGCGAGTGTATATTTTACAAGCTTGGAGGATTTTCCGTCTCTATGACAAAAAAGAGAAAAGTGAAAATTCTACACACATAGTAATATTTGTTATATTTGTGTAGTAGGTAATATTTATATAGTATTATTGAACTCGGTTTGGTTTCTGTCAAACTGTCTGGCTTGATCAAAGTCCGCTTAGCCAACTACCTCCCTTATTATAGTCTACCTCCATAACAACTTTTAGTCATTTCTACTTAGTAAACATTGTTGCCTCGACATTTGAATACAAAACTTTCTTAATAGTTGAGGATTCCTGAGTAAAATGCATTTTCACTTTAGACCTTATCTGCGGACGGTCGAAGAAGGCCAAGTCAAAGTCAAAGTTAAAGTCAAAGTCAAAGTCAAATCATTTTATTCAACATAAGCCTTCACAGGCACTTATTTAGACTAAACTACTGAATCTACCACCAGTTCGGATTTTGGGAGAGCCATCGACCGAAAAGAGCTGGCAATAAACTCAGGAGGGTTATTTCTTTTTCTCCAAGCGTTATGAAATAAAAATAATCAAAAAAGTTGTCTGCAATGTAGCTAAATTAATCTATATTAATTAAAAGCAATTGCCACATGTATGTCAGAGCACCACTTGAAAACGGCTCCACCGATTTGACTGATTTATTTTTTGTTGTGTTCGTAATTAAATAAAAATAAATAAATTTACTAAATTGTCAGGACAATGTATGTATCAAATAAAAAGTTTACGACGGGATACGGGTGTTCAGTGAAGCGGACTGATATAATTTTACATTCGGCATGGTTTAGTTAATGTGTCATTGTGCATTAATAATAAAAATAAATAATAATCATCGTGCTCAGTGGCGTGCACTTTGAGAGGCCTATGTCCAGCAGTGGACTAGTGTAGGATGATGATGATGATGATGATGTTGATGATGATGATGATGATGATGATGATGATGACATGATGATGATGATGATGATGAATGAAAAATTTAAAATTGTAAGCTGCTTCCTAACTTACGAGTATATCCCTAGTTCTTCTAGGGCTATGATTCCATAATACTGTGACTCTACAATTTGCAGGTGCCCTTTATATTTCAACTAGCTTAAGGCTGCGTTTCCATCAGAAATGTGCGAGGTAGCTAAGCGGTGTGTGAGGTAAAAATCCACCAATAGGATTCCTTCATTTGATTGTCCTTGTAGGATAAAGGTAAAAATCTACCAATTGGATCCATTCATTGTCCTTGCAGGATAAAATGGAATTCTCCTATTGGTGGATACTTACTTCGCGCACCGCTTAGCTACCTCGCATATCTCTGATGGTAACGCAGCCTCAATCTGCAGCAACACTTTATCTCATCTCATTTATATGATCTCAAATTATCATATAATATTTATGATTTTATTCTCTTTCACCTATTTACATCTAATTTTATTGTTGCTAATTATGCTATAATTGTATACTGTGTATATTTGCGAGAGGCTCCTGGTGATCTGTATTTGCAGGTTTCTTATGAAACCTATGTACTTCAGGCACCAGTCTCTCACAATGAAAGGATACGGTGTATCTTATTATATTCTTAGCTTTTTGTAATTTAAGATAAGTAATTTAGATTTTTGTGCAAAGGATAATAATCCTTTTTATTATTAATATTATAAAAACTATCCTATGGCAATCCCGGGCTATTCCACTATCTAAGACCAAAAAATCAAGTTGATGCATTGCTCCGTTTCGACGGGACGTGAAAATATGAAAACGTGTTCACTTTTATTATAGTCCGGATAAGTATTTTAAAACCCGATTAACGCTTTTATTAGCTATTCAGTTTACCGTGTTGATTTCTTTACCGCTCGTTAAATCATTAAAAAACCAACTAGTGTTCTGTATGTTTTTACCAGTTATTATTGATTCGGTAATCTTGATTCGTCGAGGAAGTACTTATTATAGAACTTATTTTTATTGTAAAACAATATTAGCATAATAATAAAAGTCTTTCGTAAAGAATTGTAGTTCAGTTCTTACACAGGTAGGTATCACTTACGTAATAGCCGTAATTATATATATTTTTTAGTTTTATATCTTTTTTAATGATTTGAAATCTATAGATTTGAAAATTGATCAAAATGAAAAAATCATTGATTGTGATCTACCGTAATATAATCAACAACACATTTTAAACTCAAACGACCCTAAAAATTAATCACCAAGTAATTGTCCACTTACCATAATAAAATCCGTAATGCGGTCCCTGAGCAATGCGAAATCCGTATATTGATAAAGCTGTAAATCAGGTAAACAATAAAACGGATAACTCGTTTTAAAACAAACAATATGATTCAAGTTATGATTCTATTCTTCCAGGTTCAATCACTTTTGCACATCACTACTTAAATTGAGTTCTACGAGTTGCTTTTGTTTTCGGAATTTCGGCGGTAATGGTAGCTGTTCTTTTTTTAATTGTCTCTGTATGCAAGCCAAGGCGTTTTGCGTGGTGAGCCTACAGCATGGGATGCGTGCTATGGACGCGCCGGACGGTGGTCAACTGTAAAGTGTGTTGACAGGGTAGCGCACACGCTGAGCGCAAGAACCGCACGCCACTTGCTTGAGGCGTATGCGACTGTGCGCGTCGTGGTATATGAATTTGCCCGGACATGGTATTAAAGACAGCACAGTAGAATAATATGGGCACGTAAGATATTTTATTATGTTGGGATTGTAAAAAGGTTCTAAACTGAATGTTATGTTTTATTAGTGAATTAGTAAGCTTAGCTTAGAAGCTTAGCCTTTGATGTCATAAACATATTTTAATACTTTTATTGATGACGATTGAGCGAAGCATCTTAGCTCGATTCTTCTAGTAGTTACAAATACAAAGGTTTGAAATATATAAGGTCACATTTTATCAACTGCAAATATCTTGAGGATAAATTCAACAACATATATAAACTATTTTTATGAAAAAACCTTTAATTTTTATACGCTAGTTTTCAAGAAAAACGCCAAAAGACATTTCGATTAAAAAGAAAAATAAAGCACTTTCGCGGTAGTTTCAATTCAAAGGAGCCGAAAAAGAGAGGCCGCAATGCCTTCACCGCTTACACGTGCCCCTAATTTCATTAAAAAAAAAACCGACAGAGAGGCCGCTCTTAAAAATATTAAAAATTTTGTGTCAGGAAAACTAAAAAAAAAAACTAGCCTTATTTCTCTGATATAATTAAATGTTTTGTCAAAATATTTGTAGTTGATAAAAAGTGACCTTATATATGTAGTAAATATGCAGCATAATCCTTATCCAGAACTATAAATAAACATTAAATCGAATCACCATCATCATCTCAGCCAAAATACGTCCACTACCACAATGACGTGAATTGAATAATTTAAATATTTTATAAATTTTCTATTTATGTTGATGATATTTCTCAATGAAATCAATTATAATTTTAATTAATAATACAACACCTTGACTTATTAAAAAGCTCTTAATTACCTATAAAGAATTAGGTATAAACAAAACTTCATGAATCGTCATTCATTATGTTTGAATAACTTATACTTAAAGATTTATATGAAAAAGTGAAAAGGAGTAAGCCATAATAAACGCTAACGTCTCGGGATTACTTCTCGAAAGTAATTTAAGAATACTAATTACTCTCAGGTATTAATGACAGGATGAATACTAATAAAATAGAGAGTGATTTATAACAAAAGTTAAATATTAATTACAATAAATTGTTTTATTTATATACATTAATTAGAAATTAAGGTTACTAACTATAAAAGTCGTTTGAAACAACGTTAAAATGATAGGACGCTCAAACACTAGGCACTCTTAGCACATGAGTATATTTCTCACTCATGTGCTCTTAGTGCAAGTCTAACGAAAACCAAATTCATCTGGATTTTGTTTAACTCTCCTGTTTTGTCACTAGGTAGCGCTGCTTCAATGCCATACAAATTATCCTTTTTGTTAACATGATCGAATTGAGAATAAAATAATATTTATTATTTCCAAAAAAACATTTGCCTTGTCTATTTATTATTACTAGTGGTCGGCCTGTGGTCGAAATTCGACCGTAATTTTTATATTAAGGCTGCACGGATTGTATCCTAAGCAATGAAAAATTAAAAAAGATAGAATGTGAGTTTGGATTGGCATTGACAGATGTCGGCCGCATTAAAGACAAACAATACGTGTGTGTCATATACATATGCGTGTGTGTCAAATACATGGTAGTGTGTGTAATGTTGTTTTTGTTGATTTAATGTGTTGTTTATGCATAATTTAAAAAAAAAATTAACAATTGGATAACCTTCTCTATATAAACTATGTGCGAAATTTCATACTCCTCCGTCCGCGCAATTTTCGTAAAAACGGGTACAAAGTTTTTGCTTCACGTATTAAGTAATATATAGATTACCTATCTTCCACACTAGGCTCACCTGGCCTGCAGCGGTTAGGATACGTTTAAAATAAAACCCTTTATTATGTTAGACACATGCATGCGGAGCTCGAGGGTGCAGTGTTTAATGCGCCCGGTCTGCAAATGCTAAGGTTAAGCAGCTCTCGCAAAGGCTCGTCATCGGATGAGTGATCAAAAAATGTTTCATCTCAAACTCCTCCGTGCTTCGGAAGGCACGTAAAGCCGTTGGTCCCGTCTGCATTAGCAGTCGTTAACAACTACCATTAAGCACTGAGCCTGTGCGGTGGTTTATGGCCCGTTCTCTATATCTATTTATAGGCTTTTTTTTTGACCCCGCAGTTGGGGCGCCCACCTGCAAAAACTCAGCAACCCGGAGGAGGGAGGAGGTGAAAACTACATGCCTCTCGTGGATGGGAGGCGACGTTGGCGTTACTCAATCAGAGTGCACAACGTGGTGATGTCGGCGCGCCCCATAACGGGGCGCGTTCAATCTGCAGTGATGCTGCCTATGTCAGCTGACTTAACTAAGCGACGAAGTGCCCTGTGCCGCAAGTAGGCAATCCAGGTCACGTAACTGATTTGAGGGATCCGATAAGGCGTGTTTGGGCCTACGGAAATGAGGGATGGATCCATAGGCTCGTGCCCCAGGAGTGGGGACATAATATGAGCAGGCGATGATGATGTATCAGCACAGGATCAGCATAAGATCTATTATTTAGATCTATTAGTTATTATTAGAACTCGCATTAGGCACCAGAGTTACCGCTACTGCGATCACTTCTCCCGATTAAAGTTAATACACTATTAGCCTATTTTAATACTAACTGTAGGTCTACTAGTCTCGAGGTCAATTACACTCTAGTGTTAATGTGCATTAATACGCAATGACCGCTTAACGTAACGCGGATCGTACTGTTATAATAATATACAACATAAATATACAGTTACATGATTGTAAACGATAATATATTCCATTAAACATTTGATTAACTTGCAGTTGTACTGATATAGAGTAGTGTCAACAGTATTCGACATCAACCAGCGATTGACAGTGTTTTCTTTTAATCAGCAACTAATTACATGACGGCAAAATTTCGGCTTTGCGGAATACTTTCTTACTGCCATGAAAATTTCAGTTTTATTAATCAAGTATGATTGTACACAAATAACAAATATGATAAGTTACAGAGTGCCGATTAGACCAAGCATACGTACTTGCCGCATTGCAAGAACCTTTACATCTACAAAATGTCGTACTAACGCAGGCAAACGTTCACCTATGTTTCGTCTGACCGACAACTTTAATCATTATTTTAATAACATTGATATTTTTGCAGCCAGTATTTCAACCTATAGGAAGTCTATTGTAGACAATATAAAAAGAAAAAATATATAACCTAATTCGATGTATTGTATAGTGAATGTATACGTTGATACAGCTTATTTACATAATACGCATCATAAAGAAATAAATAAATAGTGATCTAACGCCTACCATCAACCGATACATATATATAATCTGTGGTTAACGAAGCTGGTTTCACAATTACTAACCCTAGTTAACATATTCTATGACAAAATAATATGTATTGTGAAATTGTTTGTTTACCCTAATAAATTTAAAAAAAAAAAAAAAAAAAAAGCAGTTTTGATTTTTTATATAGTCAGTGAGTGAATGAGTGACATTTGACTTTTATAAATACAGATAAATAAATACATGACGTCTTGTTTTTGCCTTTTAGTTTTTCTTTTTTGCCTTTTTTGTCATGGCAGTCGTGTTTTTTTTTTTAATTTTTAAGCAGTTTTCCCTTTCCACCGACGAATATCGTCGCTCGCACAACTAAATGTCCTATCTCATTCTTGGTAGTTCATTCGCCATTCGATCACGTTAACGAAAACGAAAATTAGTATGGCTTTGAAGCAGCGCCTCCTGGCAACAAACGTTTTCGTTAACGTGATCGAATAGCGAATAAAAATCGCACTTGGCACCCTGAAAAGCACGCGCGGAGTCTGCCAGCCACAGAGTAATGAACTATTGAGTGCACCGTGCTTTATGGCGTTCGTTAGACAGTTAGACACTGTATCGAAAGTGAAAGCTGTAAGTTAACAGCACACCGTGTCACCGAGCTCGTACCCGTAGACATATAACGTGATAATCGACGATTTTCGACGGAGAAAGCGATGATACTTACATTACAATCAACTGTTAGTTTGCCACTTTGTTATTAAACTATTCTAAACTCAGTACAACCGCACTCGAGCAACGCAACACATAGACAACCTCTCACAGACACGCAATCTCGCAACAGCTGTGCTCAAAGGTTATATGTGTAACACACACACGCTCGAGTGGCAAACTGGCTGGTCTGTCCGGCTTTTAGGTTTAGCGACCTGGCAACCCTACCTCTCACACACTGAATCTGGCAACACTACGCTCAGAGGTTCTATGTTTGTTTGCTCGTTTGTATGCAGCTTACCTTCTGTAATCTCCTTATTTTGTAGTTACGTTGTGGAGCTCAGTACCGTATTAATCACTCTTAGGTGACATATACTGTGGAGTAAGCTGCTGTTAATTGCGAAATCAGTGTTTGCAGTAACGATTAAACACTTTATAAGTTACAACCGACCGTAAGTTGTAGTTTTACTGTAATTGGTTAAGATGGAAAACGGCTGTTTAAATAACTATAGTTCATTGGCCTGGTACCTACCTACATGTATTTTATTATTTTCGATATTATGCACACTTGTAAATGCAATAACAACAATAAAAAATATGAATGTAGCTATATTAGTAAGGCACACAGACTGCGGTGGCTAGGACACGTTGAACATATGGAGGAGTATCGGGCGACAAAGCGTGCTTACTTGGGGGTCCCTAGGGGGCCACGGCCAGTTGGACGCCCTAAGTACCGCTGGATGGAAAAAGTCGTCAAAGACTTACATGAGCTCCTGGAAACCAGCGACTGGCAAGAGATCGCCCAAAACAGGGAGCAGTTGCGTCACCTTGTGTCGGAGGCCAAGACTTACTTGGGTCGCTGAGCCATCGGAGTAAGTAAGTAAGTACTCCCAGACAAATTTACTTTTTCTTGTCTTGCATTAAGCTGTAGCTACATACGAGCTGGATGAGAGTAGCCGCGAATCGTGCTCAGTGGCGTGCACTTGGAGAACACTTCAAATAGAGCCTGTAGACTAGTGAAGGCTGATGATGATGATGATGATGATGATGATGATGATGATGATGATGATGATGATTATGATAATGATAATGTTATATACTTATAGCTGAAACTATAGCTAAATGCTTTGATCTTCATTTTTATCTCTCTGACATATTCCATTTAAATTGCGTTGCGTGAATAATTCAATTATTAAAATATTGTATGGTTGTATTGTAAACTGCACCGATTATTTGCGAACCGTACAATCCGTACAATCCGTACATAGAGGCACGCGTGAGCTGCCGCTATCTCCGTGAATAGCGACCTGAAATGCCCCGTCAAAGATTGGAAAATGTACAGACGAGACACAATTCTAGTTACGATATAACTATTTAAACTATCATGGTCATTTGTATTAGAGAAATTATTAAATGTCTGGAATCCAGTGATTAGTCTAGTTACTAGTTCTTCTTCTTCTTCTCATTTATAATATATTCATCAACTTTATTTTTATATTGTCCAACCTTAACGTCTCCAGCTTATTGAAGGTTTCTTTCTCTTATTTTAAATTGCAGTGTTATTATTTTATTATTAAATGTGGTAATCTACAAAAGAAAAGGATTTGTTGAGAGTCGCCTTAAAATGTAGGATACGGTGCTTTAGTCAAAACTTGCACAGGAAAAAGAAAATCGAATTAAAACAGGACAAGATAGTTCAACATAATACTACATACCTACTTATGAATAGAAAAATAGAAACGGTCATTTTTAATTTTCAAAATCTATACAAGTGTCGCCTCTATACCCAATACATAATCTACGTAATAACTGAGTCTCGATCGTATTATCCGTTATACGGTTATTAATGATCCGTCGACTTCTAATACAGCATACACTTTAGCACAGTTAAACTATCTTACATATCAACCTTATCGCTATAAAGATAAACATCAAAATCCAATGAAAACGGTCACTTTATAAGCTTCAACAACTATAGCAAGGTTGTTATTAAGTTTCTAACTAGATCGACCAACTTTTTCATACATATATGTATGTTTGTTGCGCATTGCTGTAATAAATCTTAATTTCTTTGTACGAACTTGATCGACTTTGGAACGGGTTGATAATTATAGTGGAAACAAAATGATTGGTAACAGGTTCACTGTCCAAGCTCCGGAGTCAGAATATCCCAAAGTCCTAGGCGTTTAGATAATGTTATATACATCAAAATCATGTACTTAGTATTTTCTTATGTCTCTACAATAATTATTTTCTACCAATTCGACCCCATACCTACGATCTGTGGACTTTGAACCAGACCATAGCTACCACAGACTTGATATATTTATTTACTAGCTGTGCCCTGCGGTTTCACCCGCGTTAATTAGCGACTGTTCCACTCCTATTAGTCATAGCGTGATGTAATATAGCCTATAGCCTTCCTCAATAAATGGACTATTCAACACAAAAAGAATTTTTCAATTCGAACCAGTAGTTCCTGAGATTAGCGCGTTCAAACAAACAAACAAACAAACTCTTCAGCTTTATAATATTAGTATAGATTTGTCTAGTACAGTCCCATGATACATATTAAACATTTAATATATAGTAATTTTCTTAAAAACTAGTTTTTGATACATATCCAAATAGGGCGTACATAACATCCACTGTTTTTTAAAATTTTTAACATGAAGTAGGTAGATAACCAACAATAGGTCTACTAACTCTAACTAACAACTAACTCTAAAATATAAAATCGTTAATAGTAAAAAAAAACACAAATGTTGAAAAAATTTCCACGAGCAGGATTTGAACCTGCACCCTTCTGACATTCCGGGTCAGGTGCTCTTCGTTAATAGTATTGTATTGAGATTTAGAGAATATAATAGCCTTTTAACTTACATTTAAAATGACTTAAGATTTTTTTTACGGGTAAGCACAGTGCCTTGATCTCACCTGATGTTAAGTGATGATAAGACCATTTGGTGGAAGCGCACTTCACCCGGGATCCTCAATTAGTGAGGCACTGGCTATCTTACCTCTAGCTGCCGGAACACAACAATGCTACAAACATTGATGTTATGGCGACCTATGGTCAGTGGATGTATTTGATGTATGTGTATGGATTCGGCCCAAGATTAAACTGGATAGCAAACAGCTTATACTTACAGCAGTATTATTTTGCGATATGCTGGATGCGAGCAGCGCAAAACCGATCGTTGTGGAGATTCTTGGGAAAGGCATTTGTTCACCAGTGGACGTTTCTTGGCTAATGATGATTGATTTGCATTGCTGGACTTCAATTCAATTTTAAGGGTACTAGAATTTGATAACATAACATGGAGTCATAAGGGCCGGCTTAGCGATACTTCTGAACCACCGTGGTAATCCACGATACCAAGGGTTTATCTAATGATAAACCCTTGGTATCGCAAGCGTTTGCGGTCGTCTTTACATCCTTTTATTTGGAAAACTTGTGTCCGTGTACCACCGCGCCGCGTGGATGGGTATGTGGGGCTCTTCTCCAGCTCCCGCCTCCCTGCCCAGATCCGAGGGTTTCGACAGGGATTCGGAAGAAAGAGGGGCCTACCACTAAAACCTCTATACATTCCTTTGCCGCTATGGTGACTGGGATCACCGGTTTGGCGCATGCAACTGTGCCGAATATTGGTTACCCAAAGATACTAGAAATCATGAATAGAATCACGGTAACAGTCATGGTAAGAATCATGTTAAGAATCCCGTTAATAAATACTCTATTGATTATACTCTAATGTTACGGACCATGGTAATTTTAAAAATCAAGGACATTAAAAATTAAATTCAAGATTTTGTTATCATATTTTTTTGCTGAGATTCTTTGTAGTGTTTTTCTTAATGTTAAAGCTTCTCAGTGAAATACGTAACGTGTCTTTGGTTAGTGCTAATGTAACAGACATCCTAACAGTGCTAACCCACTTTCGTCGTTACCTAATATTTGTTTTATACGCGTGATTTAATTATTTACTCATGTATGTAATTGTACAGAGGTGGTTGACCTCTGTGGTTTATTGGTTAGATCATCGGTCACAGATCCAGAGGTCACGGTTCCCAGAATGAGGTACTTACTGTACTCTGTTTAATTGGTGGTAATCGTCTTTCTCCCCGATACGATCCGAACCCCTCGGAGAATCCAAAGGAAAGGGGACACGCTTGCGTGATGCCATTCCCTCTAAAAACACTTTGACGGTGTTTCGAACACACGGCTTGAGGAACCCTTTAAGTTTCTCGGTGCCCCTAAAATAACCGGTGACTCTGAAAAGGCTGTTTAAAGATATCAGCTCTCTTAAAAAACTCGTTTTTGTCAAGCTAATGTTCTAAAAGTAATATTATGAGATTTAATAAAAACTACAATGTATAGAGTTCTAACAACAGCCACGGCAACTGCATACAGCGGCATAGTTATATTTTTTTATAAATTTTATTTACAACGCAGTGAATCGTGAAAAAAGATGGAATAGTCTACCAGCACATGTTTGCCCTCCTTCCTATGGATATAGGATCTTTAATCGATGCGTGAAGAAGAAGGCCGGCAGATTGAGAATGACTCATGCTGCGTTTTTTTCTTTTAAATTTACCCAGTAGTTTTTGTCTGGACTCTATTTGCACTTAACATCGGGTGGAGTGGAGTCATTTGCCGCGCTAAATATAATTTAATAAAATATGAATTAACTCACGTCTAATTTAAATATTACTTTATCTGGACGTTAAAACTGCTAGCAAACTTTAAAAACGGCTCGATGCGATCCTTTTTTATTGGTGCTCCATCTATTGTAAAATATCTGCACTATGTTGTAAGAATTACACCTTTCACTTCTTTCCCAGCCAATAGGTACTAGAAGCACATGAGTAAATATATTTGACTCATGTGCTAGAAGCTATCTTCGAATACACAAAGCGCCCGATAGATGGCAGTGAATCGAGGCGTCTATCTCCTCTTTTATGATAATATACTAGCAGTTTGCCCGCGACTTTGTCCACTTGGATTTAGTATTATTTAATATAGGTAATGGGATATATTGTGTCTATAAGATGTTCCATACCTACTATGTACTTTGCGAGTTAATCTATTGTCCAGCCCCCCAATTCTGCTATTTATTTTGATCTGAAATGAATCTGGAACGCTATAGTTTAAACGTTTATTATTCTGCTAACTACGAAACTATAGAGTTAATTTCGTAGTTAGCAGAAATACGAATACGCTATAGTTTCAACATTTTCGTATTCTGCTAACTACTAAACTATAGAGTTGATTTCGTAATTAGCAAAATAGCGAAAACGTTGAAACTATAGCGTTTCAGATCCGTTTCGGATCGAAATAAATAGCAGAATTGGGGGGCAGTTTGAATTCAGCGTCACTGTCATTAGTGTTGGAGAAGGGACTGTTTAGGCAACCAGACGTAGAGGTCTCGTATGTAGTGATAACTAATATTGTATCGTGACGTTCCAAACCCTTTGCATGATCCATATAAAGAGATTTAATGTCATATTTCAAAATTATCAGGTTGTCTGGTAGAGATCACTCTTAGTGATAAGACCGCTCTTTGGTCGTGTATTTTTTATGTATTTATCTTATCTTATCTTATGAGATATCGTTTCATAAAACGCTATTTTTAGTAAATAATTAACTATATTCGAGGGGACACAAAAGTGGGGTCATCTGGGCAAATCCAATAGAATTTTTTTGAAGGAATGCTATATAATAACTTTTGTGATAGACGAAATTTCACGCGACCAATGCCGCGAGCGAATGCTAGTTGGTAATAAAAAGTCTTTATATTTTAAGGACTAAATTTATTGAATTAATAAAATAATAATAATTATAAGCAAAGTATGTCGTTGTCTTCCGCAGAAACTATGAGAGTAAATATAAACCTTTATATACAAAAAAAGTGGAAAAATGGACTATATTACAAATACATTTAAAAAAATATAAATTTCATAATTATTATCAATCGTATAATTAATTAAAATGATAAGTTTACAACGAAATAACATTAATGGCACTCATAGCCTAACTTAATCTGATCATATCAAAAGGTTTTATTGTCCTCTTTCTCTACACAAGATTTTTCAAGTTTTTATTTTATTTTATTTCATTCATTCAATGTCAGTCACTGTCATATAATAATGAGGAATGGTAAATTTTCCAATGCATTAACGGCTTCCGCCCACGACCGACTTTTTGTAGAACTGATAATCGGACCGATTTTTTCGCCGACGTTTTAGTACCGATTATGTGCGTTGCAACATAGAATTCCACGCGTTTTATTTTCATCGACTAAAAAATCGAGTAGGCGAGGGCTCTTATAAAGGTTAAGCACTGTAGATTTTTCATTCAAATTTTTATATCATTTTTATTTTAAAAACACTGTATTTTGTTAATGAGGAGTGACAATAAAAGCTTTAACCGTATCAAGCAGATTTTAGTAAAATCTATATAAAACTATTTTCATTCACGTCAAATCTAAGGGCTTGTTGAAACACTATCTATACGAGTATATACTTACTAGCTCCAGAGACGCTTGCCACACACACCCTTAATTTTAAAACCACAAATATATTTTAAAAAAACTATTTTAAAAACATTAATAGAAATGAAAGAAACAAATTATGTAGAATTTCTTAAACAGTGACTTGACCTTTGAATTTGTTGGAAGACACATTTGCCTAAACGAATAAATGTAAATGATATAACTACATATTCCAATGTTATGTAACAAATGCAAATAACAACTGCAATGGATTAAAGCAGACATGATACATTTCCGCAAAACGTTTCTTCAATCATATTTTTATTGTGTATTTCGTTTAAAACAATTTCAAAGCACTATACCCTTACTTGACTAACGGCTTTATCGAGCCTTCACAATAAAAATATGTTACCAAATTATGCTTATACCAGTTTTTTTCTTTATTTCCATGACGTTTATTATTGTAATATTTATAGTAATCACATAATTTAGCAACGCAGTACCTTTCATTTCGTCCGCCCAAACGTTTGCTAGTATAATTAACGTTTATTTACACATTTTAAACACGTTAAAATTTAAAAAATACAAATATAATTATTCTATGAATTAAACATTTTAACTAAGAATGTGATCCAAAATTTACAGATTGAAATCTTTCCATAAGAAACCTTCCCTTTAAAATAATATCAGGGAGGGATAGGAAATATTTTGTATGCAACCTACCGTTCAACAAGCAGAGAATACTATTATTTTCAATTCGTCATTATTTACAATGTATATTTAAAAAAATATTTTATTAATTTGATTTAATTTGTTATAAGTATCGTTTTTGCTCAGCCCTAAGAGGGCGAATGTTTTCAGTACATCCTAATCAGTAACCACATTTTGAATTGAATTTGAATTTGGTCTTCAATCTTATACTATACTTAATAAGGAGAAAAGAGAGATATACCTACCTATGCTCCGTGTAGGGTTATGAAATATGAAAATAAAAAGGGTTCCGGCCGGTCATAGACGGACGAAAGCTATATGATATACTTGACTATAGCTGATTAAATATCTTCTACATTCTATTTTTGTACACATATCTCATGCGGGCCAGTTTTTGTACCTCAATATCTCGATTTTATTACAACATTTCATGAATTGATACGTTTTTGATACTAATGAACTTGTAACTTCTTTTTAATAATTTACGGAATCACTACACTTTCTTGATTTTTGAGATAAGCAGTTCTAAACTGGTCTTCTTTCATTTATTCATATTAAGGCACATTTAACACATAGTTTGACTAAAAATAATACATAGTACACAAAAATATACAATCCATATAAAATTGAAATTCGTTTATAATAATAATAATAATAATGTTTAATCTATTATACGTTAGAGGTATACCGTAACGAAATAAATTATTTCTAAGACAAACTATCTCTTAAAATACATAATATTGTTATGATCCTAAAAACATAGCAAAATATTAACAAAGGTACATTAAGTTATTTATTTAACAGAGCTCGATGTTGGCTGCATATAACCTTTCACGAATGGAACGAAAAGAAATTCTAGCCGAAAAAACTTCGTGTTTGACCAATCTTGGGAGGTTTTATTTCTGGCCACACCCCATAAGAAAGTTTATACAACATACTAGATCCTCCGGGGTGTAATTGACGGTAAACAACGAAATGCGCTGGACGTTTTAGCACCATGTTTACTAGACTAGACTAGACTAGACTTACAGATGTTGTCACGCGCCTGTTAGATTCTTTCATTGCATATTCAAAGTACTAAACTGGTCAGCGATTTTCGTTGCTGACTGTGCTAGTGTGCCTGTTATACCCTGACATCTGGTAGGCTACTCTTGACGCAAACTCAATCTCAATACAATTCCAATGCGATTAATATGTGTCGATATTGGGATAAGTATCGCAATTTCGGAACCATCTCGATAATAATTTGTTCATTCAATTTCCACGCAATTTAATTCCAATGTAGCGCTTTTATCGCTTTTAAGAATGACATTTGAATTTTTTAGATTTGGGATTGTAAATTGATTATTGCAATTGTGTTTCAAGAGTAACCCACCAGCTCGGGTTGATCGTATCGTGATTTATTTAGTAGATTATAATCCACTTGGTAAGCCCAATAGAACCTCATGGGAGATTCAACTCTAATTTAATTTCCTGCTTGGTATCAGAAAGTGTTACCAAAGTTTCCGTTAAAATTTAATCAGTATTAGGTACTTTTTTGTACTTATTATTTTCTCATGACGTTTCGGAACCCTTCGCAAGAATCCATGGTCGGAGGTACACTGGAGAGCTACCACCGTCATCAATTCGAACCGTTCGTTGTCTCTGTCATTACTATATACGTACATATCTTACAAGAGTTTTGGATATGCTTTATGACACTATAAAAGGATGGTAAAATCGGTTCAGGTTAAGTAATCAAAGTTTACTAAACAATGCAACGTGTAACAGAAAGGTGTTGTAAAAATTAAAAGATCCAAAGTGTATTCATTCTAGGATCGTGTATACAGTGTTACTACGACATAATAATTAACTTTAATTTGTTATATTTCTATTATGACGTCACATCAAAATAAACAAGTCACAGCCCTAGTGGTTTAGTAACCTCTGTGTACTTACATTTATGATCGCTGCTGCTTGCTTATGCGCCTGACGCGCATGACTTCAGTAATATAAATATTTAATTTACAATTGCATGACAAATTAAAGTTAATAATTATGTCTAAGTAACAACACATACAAGATCTCGATCGGATACGCTTTGGATCTTTTTATTTTTACCAGACCACGTTGTTTAGAGAACTGCAAATTGATGCTGTTTTAAATATGCGGTGTTAAATAAAGATTCCTTTCTTCGTTTCTCGCTCTTGTAATTAAGACCATAACATGAAATGTGACATTCAACAGTGCGGAATGTCCCAACTAGATATACTTACATTCAGCTAATTTAATTGCTTAACATTAATTAATTATTAATTACAAATAATTTGGCTCAATGTATGTACATGTAAAATTTATTGCTAAAATTAGTACTTATTACCATAACGGATAGGTACATTATTGTACAATATGGAATGTATTCGTGACTAATCGATATAAACTCGATATCAATTCGATTTAGCAATCGAATTTGTGACCGTGCAAAATGGTTTGCGTCTATGGCAATGCATTCTGAGCTGTACTACCTCGCGGTAAGGTGGTTTATTCGGTTGTGTCCGGTATTGAAATCGTATCGAGGCAATTTGCATGTTGTTCCGGTCAGGCGCTTGTGCGCATTCGTAGTTCTCTTTTGAGCCGAAAGATGGCGTCGCTGCGCCGCAGCTGGAGCGATGTGTTATCTGTGGACAGGCAAAAAGTTTTTAGTTAAATTCAAATTATAAATATAATGCACACATTGTGATATATTATATGGGTATTAAGTTGTTTTTATCCATACATTTTAGTAAATTTGTAGCCTTATTAGTTTGACAAGGTAATGAAACTGTCTTTAGAAACTAAAACTGGCTTTAGAAATAAGATAAGATAACTGAATTAAAATAACATTGTAAAAAAACGTAAAATAACTATGTGTCAATCTCCGATCTGTATAATGGAGATACTTCCACTTGAGTTTCAAAATACATGTAGGTATGTTTACAAACAATAACAATACGAGTACTACTGAATTCATTAATAGCTTGGCATTTGGATTGTTGTTAGTAACAGCTGTTGCAACAATGACTTGCTTGCGTTCACAGTGCATTGAAAATCTTTAGACTAATGATCAATATCAAAGGGAAGACTAAGGGTGAAAATCGTTAACTATGAAAATAAAATCTATACTAATATTATAAAGCTGAAGAGTTTGTTTGTTTGGTTGGTTGAACACGCTAATCTCAGGAACTACTGATTCGAATCGAAAAATTATTTTTATGTTGAATAGTCCATTAATTGAGGAAGACTATAGGCTATATTACATCACGCTATGACTAATAGGAGTGGAGCAGCAATGAAAAATGATGCAAAAACGGGAAATAACGCGGGTGAAACCACAAGGCACAGCTAGTATGTATATTATAAAGTGAAACTAAAAATAATTAGAAAAGTAAAGTTAATAGCTTATAACTGTCCCACTGCTGGGCAAAGGCCTCCATCATTGAAATCAAGTCATCGCTACAATTGATGGGTAAAGGCTAATCTACAAGCTGACGGCTAAAAATAATTAATGTAACTAATATTACTAAATGTAACTAATATTACTAAATAGTTTAAAAGAGCGACATTGTTACGCTTAAAGGGAGGCTTCGCCAACTAGATTTAAGTTCTGTTATTATCATGAAAGAAATTATTTTTTATTATTTTTTTAAAATTTATATTGTTTAACTTGAATTCACAAGCTTACCACCATCTCCATAATTTATACAGATCTGTTGTATATAAATTATGAGTTACTTTGTCCTGTGTCTCGCTTTAATCAAGTGTAGGGGCAATTCAATTTGCTCAATCTCGTCTGACCTGAGTAACAGGCCTAGTGTCACCATTTCCGTATTGTCCACAGGTCTGCAGTTTATAAACTATCATTACCTAGGCCATGCCACGCTCTAAGCAAAAGCGGGATACCTCAATTGGCTTAAGTTCGTTACACCTAAATTACAAGCCTCTACCACCACCTCCATGATATATACAGGTCTGTAGTATATAAATAATGAGTTACCTAGACCTGTGTCTAGTGTGGGGGCAATTCAATTTGCTCTATCTCGTCTGACATGAGTAACAACTGTCACCATCTCCTTAATCTACACAGGTCTGCAGTATGTAAATCTTTACCTTTACAAGTCACACTTTAAGCAAATGCGGGGACACCGCACTTCGCTTGAGCTCATCGCACCTAAGTTACAAGTCTTTACCACCACCTCCATGATATATACAGGTCTGTAGTATATAAATTATGAGTTACCTAGGCATGTGTCTCGCTCGTATCAAGTGTGGGGGCAATTCAACTTGCTCAATCGCGTCTGACCTAAGTTACAAGCCTCTACCACCACCACCATGATCAATACAGGTCTGTAGTATTCCGATCCAATCTGAACTCCTCGGAGAATCTAGTAGGGCACGGGGGCACTAGTGCCTGATGCCATTCTCTCAAGACAACCTCTAACGGTGCTTCGATTCACACGACTTTAGGAATAGGATCTCTCGCCACCCCCCAAAAAAGTCCTGATATGCTGTCTAAGACAAACGCAAAATCTCTCAAAAAAAGAAAAAAATGTCTGTAGTATATAAATTATAGTTACCTAGGCCCGTGTCTCGCTCTGATCAAGTGCGGGGGCACCTCTCGGCGTTCGAGCTCGTCCGGCCCGAGCTGCAGGCCAGCCACCATCTGCATGATCTCCCGCTCTTTCTTCAGTTCCTCACGACCCGACTCCACCTGGAAAGCGAACGGTTGCATTGTTAGAACATCTCAGTTTTTTTACGAATATTTATGGAGGTGTGCTTATGAAACCTATACTAAGTACATCACACTATATCATACTATCACACTAATACGTATAAATCAGAAAGTTTGTGTTTATATGTGTATATTTCTTGCTTCTTCACGCTGCAACGGATGGATGGATTTGGATGAAATTCGGCATACAGATAGTTTATAACCTTGATTAACACATAGAATACTTTTTATCCCGATATTCCCACGGGAACGGGAACCACGCGGGTGAAACTTCGGGCGGCCGCTAGTACATAAAATACTCTCACGTCCTTCTCCCAAAAAAGTGGTCGATATAATGCCTTGAATCACCAATTTTGAGTAAACTCGCCGTTAGACCTCGACGCTAGATTTAGCATAATCAAAGTAGGGTTCCGAGGTGGAATAGGTAACATCAGTGACAGGTTGCTAGGCGATCGCCTAACGCGCAAGTATCTTGGTACGCACTTACGACATGAACGGGAAGTTAGGCATCTGATACATTCTTTACACGTCCCAGACCAGCACGGTAAAAGAAGTATGTCTCCGTTAAATACTTTGTTTAAATTCGTACGTGTAAGTTTAAAAGTGTATATTTTAACGAATTTAAAGTGACTATTGACGTGACTAGTGACATTCTATATATTATATTTTAAGTTAGTGAAGGGGACACCCTTTCCCTACTAAATTCTCCGAGAGGTTCGGATCGGTACAAAGCATCATCATCAGCCTAAATTATTCTTCTTCTTCTTGCAGTGCCTCTCCATTACTGGAGGTTGGCCGTCAGCTCAGCGAACTTCTCTTTATCCTGCGCCAAGCGGAATAGGTCGTCAACCCTGGCAATGCTGGTCCATTCTCGGATGTTTCGTAGCCACGATTTTTTCCGTCTTCCAGCAAATTATTCTACTGGTCGATTAAGACATCTTTGAGTACACGCTACGGCTGTTCTCATCCAGTTCTTGACATCATCATCATCACCATCACCATCATCCTTGCGAAATCAAAGTAAAAATTGAATTGTTTCTATCGCATTCATTTCTATACGATTTACTTAGCTACTAACCTTAGTACCTACAGCGACTAAAGGTCGTTCAAGAAATCAATCCAATCCAAAACGTTCTTCGAGTGTTACGTTGGAAGTCGGCAAGCGTAACTAGGTACTTGATAGTTGCACAACACTGCGACTTGCAGTGACTAAACTTGATGGTTTCCTTATGGTTCGCGTTTAAACGTTTATGGATCGACCCGCGTACGATATGCAGGGCGACTGCTGAAATTCCTCTGTGGGCAAAGTTTTAAACCGATTTTAGGGTACTCACACATTAGGGTATGTTGTTACCCTCATATGTGTGTACATAAACTTGTAAATAAATAAATAAAATACTCATACGTACATAGGGACACGGAAAAAATATCGATAAATTTTGATATCGAATACCTACTTTTAGTGGCACCAGAGTTCAACACAGTTTACGTCTCCAAAAATCAACAAAGATTTTCATTGAAATTGGAATACGGGATGACGGAAGCCGGTGGTCTGTATTCAAAGTCAAAGGTATTCAATTGACGCTAAAAACTTAAATCAGATGCTGACCCTTATTTTTACCCGACTGCAAAGGAAGGGTATTGTTAATGATTCAAGTAATCAATAGTTCCACTCGGACATGGTACCCAAACCCTAATTCTAATCATATGATGATTGATGACTGATGCGCAAATTTACAAAGAGTCCTAAGTTATTATTGAAGGGTAAACACTATCGGCTAGAAGACTGGTAGAAAGTATTGGGAGGACATATAAATTAGAGATGATTTTGTTTGTGTTTTTAATGATTCAAGTAATCAATGGTTCCACTCGGACACTGGTGCCCGAACCCTAATTCTAATCATATGATGATGTCTGATGCGCAAATTTACAAAGAGTCCAAAGCTATTATTGAAGAGTAAACGCTATCGGCTAGAAGACTGGTAGAAAGGATTGGGAGGACATATAAATTAGAGGTGGTTTTGGATACAAAGTGTTTTATTTAGCATTCAATTCAACAATATACTGCCAAAGAGGTTTGAATGGTAATGACCGTAACTTCATCTAAACCTGGCCGAATGTTATGTTATTTAACGCCAGTTATCGTCTCCCCGCGAAATCTCTCAAAAGTAAAAGTCGAAAAGCTTTTGTGATGGCCATTACGAATGGTTCTTCACACCATAACTCAGCACAGCGGAATCAGATATGTGCTCATCTCGTGAGTAAGGAAAAACTTTTATACGAATCTCAACTTTATTGCACTGAGTTAAAGATCATGTTTTGATTTATAGACACTTGATACGAGGAAGTGTAAAGATGGCTATTAAATTTAAAAATAAAGAAAACCTTTGTATAAAAAGTTCCGAAATATTATGTTCATGTTCGGAAACAAAGTTGGTATAACGATTTATAACTGATCGATACGGAAGACTGAATTTAAAAATTACGTTACGGTGGAGATTCGCTTTTTTGTTTATTCATAAATATTATATTATATGGCATTAGCTTAATAGTTGTGTTAACTCATCCATAAAGCTAATAGGTTTGTGTTAGTTATGGCACCAGTGTTAAACAGGAACCAGTGGTCGGCACATTTGAAGAGGCGAAACGAAGAGGGGCCCATTTTCAGAGTAACTGCTTTTACAGGAGGGACAAAATACTGTTTATTTTTTTAAGAAATGGACTTGTATTCTATTCACCAAATAATCAAATGTCGTATTTCTTTATGGTAAAGTACAAAAATTGGGCTGTTCTTCATACGACCACCTAGAAGCCATATCCAAAATACGATTTATAAAAAAAAACTTATAGTAAAAAGTTGTCAATTGGGGGGGCGTTTCATCTCTTCATTTTTCATTTAGAAATAGAGGTCAGCAGCTGATTTGTGACTTTAACGACAATTAATACAGACCACCCGTGTGGTGCCGGGTGTAAAGAATTGCACCACCCCATCTCTTCCCAAGGGTGTCGTAGAAGGCGACTATGGGACCATTCCAGAGGATGGGCAGCAGCGTCTCTCTGTGATTATTCTCACCTTACTGCGATCGCCAACCCGCCTGACAAGCGTGGCGATTATGGCAAATTCCCCTCAAAATTATTTATTCCTGAGGGAGGTCTTTGTCTAGCAGTGGACGTCTTTTTGGCTGAGATGATGAATACAGACCACCTGCTTCTTAGCTGTCATCTAGTATTTCTGGTGGCGTTAAGTTATTTAATTATCCTAACTTTATCCTAATTTTATCCTAACTAATATTATAAATGCGAAAGTGAGTTCGTTTGTTTGTTTGTTATTTGATACACTTTCACGCGTAAACGTCAACCGATCATCATGAAATTTTGTACACATATTCTCAAGAGTACAATCAAATACATAAGATATGTACTTATTATTTTTTTTAAAGTGAGTTTGTTTGTTTGTTTGATACGCTTTTACGCGTAAACTATTTGATGATTTGTTTGTTTTGTTTTCATAGAAACTGTCAAAGAAGTACGAAGTCCGTGAAGTAAATGTAGCACAATAATTGAAAAACTATCATTAATAAGCTATTTAGTTTTAAAAAGGCGTCAGAGCTACCATAATTGAATAAATCTCATGCGCAATTTACATAATGCGCGAAAAATCTGTAATAGCTAATATGCGTCGGTTTCTCCAGCTGTCGTCACCAATCTAAACACAATTTCTTACAGTCGGAAATATAGTTCTCACGCACATAATACCATTTTAGTTGAGGTGACAACTGCATCTGTCATCATGTTAATTAAATTAAATGAAATGAAATAGTGTATCATGATAGGTTTTTTCGCCGACTGCAATCAATAAGATGTCGACACAAAAATAAGCGCATAGATATGTTACCAAAGTCAAAGTAAATATTTTTTATTCAAATAAACTTATATTACTTTTGTATCGTCCAAACATTTTATCCCCGTGTGGTGCCGGGGTTAAAGAATTGCACCACCCCATCTCTTCCCGTGGGTGTCGTAGAAGGCGACTATGGGACCATTCCAGAGGATGGGCAGCAGCGTCTCTCTGTGATTATTCTCACCTTACTGCGATCGCCAACCCGCCTGCCAAGCGTGGCGATTATGGCAAATTCCTCTCAAAATTATTTATCCTTGAGGGAGGCCTTTGTCCAGCAGTGGACGTCTTTTTGGCTGGGATGATGATGATGATGATGAAACATTTTATTACCTACTTACTCTATTTAGAACGTCTATCTATTTTAGCGGTGGAGAAGAATGGGCGCAAGAAACTGCACACTTAATGTCGATAATTCTATAAAAGCTGTAACTTATACCAATGCACAAATAGGAAATAATTCTGCAAATAAAACGCTTTGCACGTTTTGTGTCTTGGACATATTGTAGGTATGTATTTGCTGGTTTTGAAAAAATCCGCAGGGGAGGACAATGGAGATGGTATCTTATATTATTTTAGTGGAACCCGCTGAAGTTTTCCCCTGTCTGCATCACTAAACCATCGGGATCTCTTGCGAAACCACATCCTTACACTCCTCTCTATTCCTCGGTGGAGATGACTGCTAAAAGTCTGGCAATAACTTTGTGGGCGAAGAGTCTCCTGAGTTTCGGATAAGACGATCCAGGAGTCCTATTCTTTTCCTAGCCAGGGACTTACAGTCACACAGTAGGTGCTGCATTGACTATGTTTTCCGGGACAATGCAAGTCATTGAACTATAGCACAAAGCATGACGTTATAACATCTGTTGATACCTGTAACCACAGAAGGCTGTGAGTGAGTAGAACCAGTACACAGGTTGACTCCGTTTTCTCTCCTAAACAAGCTGGATGTTTGTATTTTCTAGAGAAATGTAAGGCTTTGCACTAGCATTAAGCATGACGTCATAGCAAGCATCTGTTGATGCCTGTAACCACAGAAGGCTGTGTGTTAGTGAAACCAGTGAAGTTTCATAACGGGCCAGTACGTTATGTGGGTGTCATTGTCAGTAAATGTAATTATGCGTTAACACGTACGCTACGAATTGCCTAACCAAGGAGATAGTGATTTCTTAGTTATAAAATAACAATACTGTTGAGGATAGATGATGATGATGATGATGATGATGATTAATGTTTATTGTCAACTACTGTTTATTACATATTTTTTATAAAAGATGTCACTGAAACTTTGAATTTGGAAGGTAGACCAAAGAGAGATCCAAAGAGGCTGTAACGTTGCTGGTCGGTAACAAATACATTTTATTAATTTTGTTATTGTTTTATTCAATTTTTAATTTTTAGACTTAAGATAGTCATAGCTTTATATAAAAATAATTTGGGAGCTCTCTATTAAATTGCCGTGTCCGAAAAGGGCGATTAAGTTTTTAGTTCCTTTAAAAAATGCGACACCTTTTATACACTTTTTGATTTTGATTTTTGGAACTGAATGAAAAGTACAATTTGATAGAAATAACTTAGGTACAAGCTTGGGATAGAGATAAATGAAAAGTATGACAAGAGCTAAACTTTACAAGTTAAAGAAGAACTACAAATCTCCAGAATCGAGACACTGGACTGGAGTGTTGTGCCTAGCTCTCAGGTTTTCGAAATAATAGAATTCTAACAAAGAATAGGCATTCTATAGTTGTAGACACAACTATTCTTTGTTAGATGATTGATAACATTTCGATATCAGCCTTTAAATGACTTACTACTGGGTTCAGACATTTTGACATGCATAATTTTTAGTAATTCGGGTCTTAACCCACCACGCTGGCCCAACACTGGGTTAGTTGGCTTTAACGACTTGGCTTTAGCTTATTTGCTAATTGTGTTTTCTCAAGCTCGGGTGAGACGGTGATATTTTGTTATACGGTAATATTACGATCGTCCTTCCTTATTTATCTGTAGGGAAAGATCGTGCCCCAGTGGGAACATACAATGAGCTGGTATTGTATCGTAATCATCATTATAATTCATCATCATCATATCATCATCATCATCTCAACATCATCATCTTAACTTTCACTTTTACAACCAGATTTCATTAGCTACTGCGCCAATGAGCTCCTATTAATAATATACCTACATATAATCAGAATTATTATTAAGTATAACATAATTCAAAGTCAAAGGTTTTTCTTTTTCTTTTTGTTGATGGCTTTGCGCGATTAGCACATTTAGCCAGTGTCAAAGTAATTTTTCTAACAAGTATACATAAATAAACAATGTTTCTTTTCTGTATGTAATGATGAATGATAATAGAAATGAGAAGTGATAAATGATATACCCCCCAACCCCTCGAGTATCTCAGTAAAGATGTGGGGCTTACTAAGTCCTCGGGCGGACTTCTTGAGAGAATTTGAAAAGTGACGTTGCACTGTTTTGTTTCATTTGCCAACACTCATGCACACTCACGAACATTTAACGGTTAATAATCCACCATTATTTCACATTAATATTTGATATAACACAAATTTTCGAAAATAAAACAAAACCGCAGACATGACTCTTCACTTTCCCGCCAAGAAGTCCAGAGGTATTTATTTATATCAAATTTATGAAAACTAACTGTCACCATGATGACCATGTGTTGTTTTATGTATGGCAACATTTTTTAGATAGGTAGGTAGAAGTGACAGTTTTCCTATTGCTACCTACCATTCAACATAAATACCGCGTTTCGTTTAAATCACTATTATATATATCTTCATACATGATCTTTTGTTCCTTGTATCTACGTTATACTGTGTATTAAATGTACCTTCTTAAACAGTCAGTAACCTCAAATTAGTTTGCAAAACCGATTTATAAGATAGTAATAAATATTAACAAGTCATGCTTCCTTCCTCATTCCACAGTTAGGCAAAGGAACTAAGCGCATACAGACGAAAGCGGGTGGCCGTGAATAGTTAATGTTCTCACGATTGGTACAGTCACGAACACCGATATGTAAACACTTTGTCTCTTATTCCATCGTAATAAGAGTTACAATTGTTTACATGTTTTTGCGCGTGACTGTACAGCCGAGTAGTTAGGAAGCTTGACACTGTTATTCCAAATTTAACTCTATGTACATGGAATAAGATTTGTACATGTCAAACTTGATCTGCACCTACATTCTTGGAGCCACCAGTGAAGTTAATACCAACATTTATGTTTTCAAACGGCTTAGATCGTTTAGTGACATTGTTTTGATAAAGATATACCATCTACTTACTTCACATTCTTTATATTCTTCAGCAATCGGAAATCATGTTTGTTGAACATAGATAATTTTAAACGTTTAAGTGAATTTTAACTTTCATTTTCAGTAAATACCCAACCCATGGTAATCAATCCAAATAGGTCAGTATGGAGAAGTTTTAAGCTGGAACAAGATAGTTGTAGCTGCCTACTACCATCTATCTCAGTTTATTGCCATAACAACAATGGTAAATCTCTTTAAGATAGCCAGTTCAACACTAGAAATCCAGAGTTAGTAAGTGAGATGACGGCCACACCTCGTAGAATAACAAAAAAGACAAATGACAATCAAGTTAGATCGTTTAAGGCGAAGGATAAGGCACACTAGCGCCACCAATTGATAATTTGACAATTACTAACGGACCGGATCTTTTTTTAAACATTGCGTACCGTCCGACAACAGGAAAGCATCCATAGTATTTATTTAATAATTGTGCTCTACTTTTTGTTGCGTGGTTTATTCACAAAACGGGCTATCGCATTTATTCACAAACAATGGCCACTTTTGGTGTTAGCGAATGAATACAAAAACAAACAAATCCAGTTTAGCAGTTATTAAATTAAATCCATTAGCGGCGCTAATGTGCCTTACCCTTCGCCTTAAGAGGCCTCAAAGACGAGAACTGAAGAAATAATAACAAATGCCAACGTCGTCGCTCTAATTAAAACTGTCAACTGCTATCTATCCACACACGTAGCGGTCCCTCCATACCCCAATACCCCCTACCCCACCATTACGATTGTCACAACTCGATACCTAACCGGTAAGCAGATACCGCTAGAAAAATATCGAATACAGTTTGACGTTTCTAGGTCGCAGTCCATTCACGGGGACACCGCGGGCACAGCCGTTCAAGGTTGCAGCTTTCACGCGATCAGCTGCTCGCATTAGAATCGATCATAGCCGATTGTCGAATGTTTTGTGCTGCGAATCGAGTCTGTTCTCAGTCGATTGTAGCGTCGTCGACTCCATTCGTCGTTTTAATTCATCATCACTCATTCGTCATAAGTCCTACTTCTGGGTTCATGCCTTCCCACATAAACATGGAGAGAGAACAGAGCTCTAATTTGGTCACCCATCCTAAAAGTAACACTGGTCGCATTGTGGGATCCTAAAATGCCCCTTGGTCGCAACAAGGGATCCTAATAATGCCCTTGGTTGTTACAAGGGATCCTTAAAATGCCCCTGATCGCAACAAGGGATCCTAATAATGCCCCAGGTCCCAACAATGGATCCTCGAAATGCCCCTGATTGCATTAAGGGCTCCTAACTAATAATGCCTCTTATGCTCCTGGTCGCAATAAAGGATTCCAATAATGTCTCCGGTGTTTCCAACTTCAACTATTATTCCGATATTGCGATTCAATATAGTCAAACATTTTACTTATCTTGCCTATAAGCCTGCGTGAAAAATACTCGTTGTAATGAGATGCAAATAAAAGGTCATGGTAATGAGGCCGAATGGAAGCGATTAAAATGGAGGCTACACAATTACAATTATCACGAGCTGACCATTTCCATGACAACAAAACAAACAAATCATTCGTCTGCTTAAGAACACCCGTATCCCATGATGGACCCCTATAGCAGCGCCACATACCAGGTCCAATTGTAAATCTAAACCATTCTCAAATCCACTTGAACACACACAAAAAATTTCATCCATATCGGTCCAGCCGTTTTGAAGGAGATCAATAACATGGCTTCATTGATCTCCTTCTAAACGGCTGGACACACGCACAGAAGATTTATACTCGTTTATGAGCACAAGCGTCGAATACCCAGACACAATAGAATTATAATTGTTATCGGCTACCTGCCGGTCGCTCGACGCTCAAGGGGATATATAAAGATACGCTGTCACCCAGAATTCTAGAACCTAACGATAATTATTATCATTATCATCATCATCATTATTAGTGTATAAACGGCATACAGGCGAGATCAGGTCTTCCCACACTAGTAAATTGGAATAGAAGACTGCGCTATAATAACCATCAAGACAGCTTGTAAGATTTGGTGGGTGTTAACGACTGTTAATGCAGCAAGGATCAACGGCTTTACGTGTCCTCTGAAGCACGGAAGAGCTCGAGATGATATATTTTTGGTCACCCATCGTTGTTGCTTTTGCGAAAGTTGCTTAACCTCACTCGCGGACCGGGCGCGTTAACCACTGCACCATCGAGCTCCTCCTCTTTGGCACTATACAACAAAAAAACTGTATTGATATAGCCAACATCGCAAAACGGAAATTCATTGAATCGTGATTATCTTAATCATTTCATAGCATTCATTCATGATTCTCGGCAGTAAATCCGCCTTTTTCATTTACGTTTAAGCGATTATCACCACAACCCATAAGACATTAAGGTTTGTTTAAGTTAGCTTGATTTTATCGCTAGACATCCTTTTTATTCCATTCACAATGAGACTCCTTTCATATCAGAAAAAAAAGGAACACAATTGGCAGCCGCATAAAAAGAACTCCTTCGCCTCACATAGGAAATTAGGAAACAAATTTGAGAAAAAAGGCAAAAGGAAAGAATGTGAAACGGAACACAATGCATTCGCGCAAATCGTTTTTGTCACAGCAGTAGGTAGTTGGCAGTGGCCGCGTCTCATTGGTTTTATTCACGTGTCTCGCAGCGAGCCACCTCCAAAACTGTGGTCGGCCGAGAAAGTAAAATACACAAAAACCCGCCTGTCGAGTTTCTCCCGCCAAAACCGGAGATCAATGACCGATTGACACTCGATAGACGCGCCCTGTGCATATACCGGGAGGAGAATGCTCATTTTTTACGTCATATATGTATGTGATTGGACCAAGCCCACTTTGCTGCCCAGCTGCGTGGTGACTGGCGAAATTTAATTAAAAATGTCTGCGCCACATATCTGTACCTGTTAAATACCTGTTAGTACCGCAGAGGCTTGCGCGTTCGTACGATAATGCAAGTTAAGCAACTTTTGTAATGGCGGGTTATCGGATGGGTGATCAAATTTTTTGTAACTCGAGCTTCTTCCTGCTTTTGAAGGCACGTTAAGCTGTTTATCGTAATATGGCAGTCATTAAAAATCCACCAAACCGCATTGTGTCAGCGTCACAGTAAGTGTTCGCGGAAGACCAGCGTCAGGTTCTCCAATAATCTATATCTTCCTAGAATCAGGTTTACCAATCATTATGCTGAGCGGGCACCTTTTAGTGTAATTTGTTTGCTAAAAATTTTGCATAAAATTATATATTACAATAATTATTTAATTTGTGTAAAATTTCTATTCAGTTATGTCATTTGTAGTTGTATTAGAGATATCATTTGGAGTTGTATTAGATATAATTCTAATTTATTCTTTATCGGGTTATGGCATGATCTTCCTATGTGCTTACTATGTGGGAAGGAAAGGTCTAGCAGTGGCGCGTTTATAGACTAGTTCAGAAGACACTATTCTACGGTTGGTGGAGATAGAATGGTGCATTATCAGTATTATCACTATCATATCAGTCAAAAGATTGACATTGATGGAATTAATAGATTCTTCTTCATTTTCTTCATTCATTTATTTCTTCATTAAATGTTCAACCGTATGTCATATATGTACGTAAAGTTCAATGTCTATGGAGGAAATTTGACAGTTTCTGGCAGGCAGGCGTCCATTTTCCAATTTCCATGCGACACATGAATTCAGCCAATGGACTTATGTATTGTTACCAATTATACTTAAATAATGATTATGTAGGAAGAAAGATTTATTAGTAAAAATAGGTACCTATATAATTAGATAGTTGTTTTATTATTCACCATGTTGGATGTGTGATATGTACACACCATCGTACCTACTCGTTTTAGAATTACAGAATCGAAGTCCTTTTTTTATTTAAGTACTTACCTGATAATCAATACATTACATCACAATATGATGACTGTTGGCTGACGTGATTTTATGTAACCACAGATTACTTGTTTCCTTGTCTTATTGAGGAAACACTACTTTAGCAGTAGGTAGGTAAAAAAAAAAGTTGAATTACAACCTTTTGTTCTTGCACAACAATTCAAGACTAACTCTAGACGTAAAAGCAAGAAGTTTTACAAAGACCATTATAGTCTGTTTAGACGTAAGGTTTAAACCCATTTACAGAGGTACAATTGTTTTTAAAAAACAAAATCCTAAAAAAAGGTTGCATTTAGAGAATTGTTATTAGAAGTTATAATTCTCTTTTTTAAGGATTCTTAGCAATTCCAAATTCAAATTTCGATTAGCAGGTATTATTACCACAGACAATAACATTTTTACTATGCTTCGTAGTCTTAGACCAAGTTCGTAGTAGGAAAGTAATTTAAATTGCCATAGCATTTTTAAATCTGCCGTTCGACAATTGTGAATGCTTGCAGAAATGCATCTAAATGTTAGATTCGCCACGTCCAGTCACGATTCTCCGATTGTCCGTCTCAGTAATCCAACACATTACATTCCCACGCTTACTAACATCTCACGGCATAATATAAGCACCATTAAACGCTCCACACATGTTCATTAATCAAATTAGTGGGATTCAACAGCACTCATGTTATAATCATGCGACAGAACTCTTTCTTGTAAGACATAGAGGTCAAAATTGTGCGGAAGGTCGCGTTAACGACGACTTCTAATGAAAATTGTGTGTAGAAAGTGCGCGTAACGGAACGGTAGGCCAATCGTGTATGGTAACCCAATGCTAGAGTGGCCAATAGTCTATGGTAGGTGCGGTCCTAAAGAGTTTGTGCGAAATATTAAAAAATAAAATAATAGCTTAATTGGAAGAACAATTGCCAGGAATTTGATAGGTACTGGTTTCGAGTCTGACTTGAGGTAACGCTTGATTGGATGTTTATCGTTTAGGATTTAAAAATTGCATTGTAAATTTTAAAAAAAGTGTAAACGTCGTAACTTTACTTTATACGTGTTTCTTATATTACCTTTGATAAAAATGTGAATTGTGTACGTTTTCCATGTTTTCATGTCGATTTTCAAACAACATTAAATTAAATAAAAAATCATTCATAGATAAACAAGTTATAAATGCACATACTCTGATGCAGACCATTTTATTGTAACTACATAGTCCGCTCATTGATCAATTTCAAACTAAATGGAACGTACATAACACGATCTTAAATATCGGTTGTCTGCAAAATCGTTTGTCACGCGCCGAGTCGGCATTTACCTTACAATAAAGAATTCTCACTGGGTTACCTCACCCACTTTTGCGGCAAGACACGTTTCTCAATCTACAGATCGGTCTGTGTTCAGTAATCGAAGATTTTTTCGAAAACTGCGAACGGCAAAATTATTTCGTTAGAACTTTAACTTAAAATCTTCGATCAATCTTAAAACACATTACATCTAATCTATTAATATCTTACTAAAAAGATCTAAGAACACGCTGAGAACCTCAAACGTCGAAAGTACGAGAATCTGACTGGGCATCTTGTATTTGAGCCTTTTGGGGTAGAGACATTAGGTCCATGAGGCCAGTAGGGTGCTCACAAACTTTAAAGAAATATTGGCAGAAACCACCCGGGACCCCAGGTGGGTTACTCTTGAAACACAATTTCAATAATCAATTTCCAATCCCAAATCTAAAAAATTCAAATGGCACTCTTAAAAGCGATAATAGCGCTACATGGGAATTAAATTGCGTTGAAATTGAGTGAACAAATTATTATCGAGATGGGGCGTTCCGAAATTGCGAAACTTATCCCAATATCGATACATATTAAACGCATTGGAATTGTATTGAGATTGAGTTTGCGTCAAGAGTAGCCTACCTGAGCTAGATAGCTACTTGGGCCAGCGAATAAGCCTTGCGATCCAACATGGCAATGCTGCTAGCTTAGGTACTGGGTACGACGGACGTGTATCTAATTTAATTACTTATTATTATATTTTTTATAAAAAATTTGTAGTTAGTAACAGTTATAGTTTATAGTTTTTATAAGTTTAGTTTTAAGTAGTTTAAATTACTTGTAAATTTCTTGTTTTGTAAAATAACTATTTGCTACCTAAATAGTCATAATAATAATAATAATAATTTATTCGATGCCAAAATCTTACAATACTTTGTACTTAATTGCAGCAGAGCTCGATGGCGCAGTGATTAACGCGCCCGGTCTGCGTGTGCTGAAGTTAGGCAACTGTCGCAAAGGCCCGTCATTGGATGGGTGACCAAAAATTTATCATCTCGAGCTTCTCCGTGCTTCGGAAGGCACGTAAAGCCGTTGGTCCCGGCTGCATTAGCAGTCGTTAACAACCACCAACCCGTATTGGGCCCGCGTGGTGGTTTCTGGCCCGTTCTCCCTATCCATCCATAGAGAAGGCTCGTGCCCCAGCAGTGGGGACATAAATGATCCGATGATGATGATGAATTGCAGCGGCCTAGTGCAAAACTAAGTCAAGTTTAACCCGAACCAGCCAATATAAGAAATATATATTTTAGTTCCTTTTTTGTTATACAAGAAATAAGAACTTAACCTTTATTTTATCAGATGGAAAGTAATGATAAGGCCATGCCACCACACTTTCCAGAAAGCGCCAACCGTTAAAGAACTGGATCTCTTACTTTGAACAAACATTGGTAAGAATATTGTTATGTTTACATTGACTCAGCTGTTCTGTTAACTACACAACAGAAAAACCTCTTGAACCAAAACTTACTATGTCCACTAATATATAAGTTATAGGAACAAACCAAAGATCTAATAAAGTCATCGAGTAACAAAATCGATATTTTCAGAATACTGAAAACCTTTACTAAAAACAAAAGAGGTCATTGATTTCTTTGCCATGTCTATGGTTCATGCTAGGCTGCCAATATAGCGCCCGATACTTGTTGTACCTTATCTTGCAGGGTAAAGTTGTATTATCACATGCATTTCTACCTGAACCACTACCATGAGTGACATGTATATACGCTTCGCATTCTGAACTCCATTATATGTAATGTTTAATGTTTGCTTTTTTTTTTGAGAGAGATTGCTGATTGCTTCAGACGGCATTTTCAGCTTCACCGGGCTTGTTTGGGGGCGGCGAGGAACGTAAATAAATATTACAATATTGCTATTTATAGTTAGTAGTAGTTATAGTTTATAGTTTTTTATACGTTTAATTTATATCTTGTTAGTTCTTTGTTTGTAAATAAAATTTTCTATATCGCTATCGAAAGTTATAATAATACACTAGAAAAAAAGCCACTCGTACCTCCGTTTGAGCGATTGACCTACTACACTGACACAGTCCGTACTTGAAATTCCGTCATTCGTCATCCATGAATTCCGTCAATTTCTTCATTTCCGTCATTAATTTTATTGTCCTAGTTTTCTTACTCTATTATCAAGCGTAGTTTAGTTTGGATGGATGTGTTTAAAATACAATGAACATCCGATAATTGTAAAAAACACCATAATATCAATATTGCTGAAACATTACTTTGCTTATGCAACTTGCTATATGTACTCAGCTTGCGTGATCGGTGGCCCGTGGACATGGCCAAAAGCTGTGCCAAAACGCTGGATAGCTACAGCTTCAGTCTTAACTTTGAGAATACAATTAAATTAAAAATATAGAAACAATCGATCGCTATGCTAAATTAAGTGTGACGCTTTAAAAGAAAGGGAGAAAATAATAATGCCCTTACTGAGTTTCTTGCCGGTTCTTCTCAGTCAAGGTCTCCCGCCTTGTACCCTTACAAACCCATCGCATAGTGACATTCATAAGAACTAATTTTGTAACTGAATAAATAACATTGAATTTGTTATATTTTAATTTTTACTTTGAAGACATGTGTTTGGACGCTAGTCCCTTCCCCGTGACAAGGGTCAAGGTCAACTTGAGGTCCTCCTTTAGAGGCGATCTCAGGTTAAGGTAATAAGAGGGTGCGGTTCTGTGCCGAGGTCATGGGTGCGAAGGAGGTGGCGGAGAGGGCTCGTGAGAGCGCGATCGACGCCACTCCTGCCAGGAGACGGTGGCGCAGGAGGCGGAGAGACGCGGACCTCCAACCGCCGTAGTCTGCCCCCCCCCCTCCCCACAGAGCGGGTGTTTGGTGTCGGGTTCGGCCCCCTGGTGCCGGTCGAGCCTGCCAAAAGCCGGTATATGTATGTGTCGTGGTATGTGTTGTGTGTGTGTGTGTATAAAGGCTACACTGTCCCCGCGGACTTTGTAGCCTCATGAGGTAACCTTATGGTTAAACCACAATACACCCCTTTGGGGGTGTAGTGTGGTACCAGACGTCGCGTGCGCGTACCGCCCGTGTGGCCGCGCGTGCCGGCCCTAAACGCATTACGTGCGGATGGGTCGGCACGGGCGATCACACGGGCGCCAGGGTGAATCCCGCGGTTCAATTCCCCAGGAACAGGCCCCGCGGCCTTCACCTGTTTTTCGGAGTTTGGTCCCCCAGAGGTTTAGTGGGTATCCCCCTCTGTCTCGCCCTTCTCGGCCTCGGGCTTCTCCCCTGGCAGCCGACTGGAGACAATGACGTCTCCGGATAGTCGGTGGGTCGTGGAGAGACGGACGGGTGAGTCCCACATAACCTGGGGCCTCTTCAAGGCCCCTCGTACTCGTAAAGAGTTCCTCTGGGTTAAAAAAAAAAAAAAAAAAAAAATAAGAGTGTAACAGCAATATTTTGGAAAGAAATCTGTGTTGTGAAAATCGTGTTACCTGTTGATGTAAATACTCTTCTGATATTGGTTGTTAAACAAAATGGTCTGACAACATAAGGCATAAAATGCGTGAAAATTAAAGTTGATCTGACTACTTATTTTTTGGAATAAGATTGCTTTGCCCACCTTTGGCCTTTATAGCTTAACCGGACGTTTTGTGGAAAAAGCTAAGCGCAATGTGGGCAGACCTCTAAGAACCGACCAGCGATCAGGTTAAGGTCGCGGGAAGCTGCTGGATGAGAGCAGCACAAAACCGGTCGTTGTGGAGATCCTCGGGGGAGGCCTTTGTCCAGCAGTGGACGTCTTTTGGCTGAGATGATGGACGTTTTCACTTTTTTTGGAGATAGTTTGCTGATTGCCTCAGACGGCATTTTCAGCTTTACCTGGTTTTTTGAGGGCGGCGAGAAACTGAAAGGGTTCCTCAAGCCGTGTGTAACGAACCACTTTCGGAGGTTTTCTAGAGGGAACGACTTCACGCACTAGTGCGTATCCCCGTGCCCTACTAGACTCTCCGAGGGGTTCAGATCGGATCAGGTGGACGTTTTGAGGGCGGCGAGAAATCTAAAGGAATCCTCAATCCGTGTGATTGGAACATAGCTTAGAGGGATTCTAGATGGGATGGCATCACGCATGCAAGCGTGTTAGTGCCCCTAGAAGTGTCATGGTACAAAGCTAACGTGACCGAATGGCAAATGAACCTCGCACTAGCCAGCCAATACACAATAGTGCAAATTACTGTAATGAATGTGATATTATTATTGTCTACTCGCGTTTATTTGATATTGAATTTATTTTGAATAAAAACTTAGAATTTTGAATAGTGTGTAAGTTGTCTGCGCAACCGCTTGGTAGGGCCGCACTATGGCTTGGGGCGTATTCGGAACGCAGCGGGGCCGCATTCCTAACGTGCGCCCGCGCCGGTTGCGTGACATTTGCATTGCGTAGGACTCGCGCGCTTGACGTGCAGGGACGCACAAATCTATAGTTAGTGTTACATAAACTAACAGTATCATCATCATCATAGTCAGTTTCTAAAGGTCTCACTGTAGGGCCGTAAGTGTGGTAATACAATAACGTCTCAATAATGTGTCGGTAACCTGATTGTGAAAATCTAACTGTAAGAAAATTGAAAATATTGCATGGTAAAGTGTGTTTGTGGACGTTTTGAAATAGCAGAATCAATGCTAAATGTTAGATTTAAATAAATGCTGTAGATTTATTAATCAACTAACAGACTAAACTCTCGTCATAAAAGTATATAAGGTCTCAGTGCGTTTCGAGTTTTATGTAGCATTAAATTACGTAAACGAAAACCAGAATTTGTATGACAAATTTTTTTAACTCTACTCGTTTGTCACCAGACAGCGCTGCTTCAATGCCGTACAAATTCTCATTTACGATAACATAATCGAAAAACAAATAAAACATGCACTAAGCATAGTTATCGCTATATAAACTTCATATAAAACAGCTAATTGATCTAAGAAATGTATAACACTGTTTCTTTAAAGATAATCCTGCGACGTTAACGTAACATACGAGATGAGATTGCGCAACGAACCACGCATGCGTCGAACTAGAATCCGCCATTAAGTGCGCCTGCGAGCCGTTAAGAAAATTCCAACGTTCTCAGCAATAAAACCAACCTTATTACTTAAGTAAAAAGATCTATTGTAAATAAGCATAACAGCTGACCGCGTCGATAGGCATAAATGCTTTTTGATGCAGTCTGTAATAATATAATTAAGCTAGATATTGTTATTAAAGCCTCTATGGAATGCAGTGTATTAATAAGAACTACTTAATTAGTACACTAGCTGATTTACTTGGTACGCCTACTGATAATGATTGGGGTAAGGCAAGGTAATTCCAGGTAATTAAGGTAATTCCAGGTAATTAAGATAATTCGAGGAGCTCAGTGGCGCAGTGGTTAATGAATTGCTAAGGTTAAGCTACTTTCTCAAAGGCCGGTCATCGGATGGGTGACCAAAAATGTATCATCTCGAGCTCCTCCATGCTTCAGAAGGCATGTAAGCCATTAGTCTTTGCGGCATTAGTAGCTGTTTCAACAACTGCATATCCGCACTGGGCCTACGTGGCGGTCTATGACTCGTTCTCCCAACCCATACATAGGGAAGACTCATGCCCCAGCAGTGGGGAGATAATAGACTGGTGTTGTGATGAAGGTTATTCGCAAATGCTTACGTATACATAGTATAGGAAGTACTAATAAGTCCAATAATGATGTACAGCCAAAATCAAAGTGAACATTATGAATTTATGAGTAATGATAAGAAAATATTTAGAAATCCATTATGATATAATATGATTCGCATATTATAAACTTGTTTTTAATAATTGCTTATTTAATTAAATGGTCGTAAAACGTGGTCGTAAATTAACATGTAGTTGAATTGTTTTTGAAGATGACGGTACACATTATTTAATAAATAAATAAAAAAAATTTCAAATTGTCAATTTTAGATTTGTCGTGTTATATTTAAGAGCTCGAGCGCGCGAATACCAGACACAATAGAATTTTAATGTTATCGGCCACCTGGTGGTCGGTCGACGCTCAAGGGGCTCTATCGAGGCTCAATATACCTACATTAGTATCTTAAGGCTGCCTCACCTCTAACAACGCCCTTTCGCTTTGATTTTCCCCTGTACAGTTGCAAATAATATTGATTTCGTGACACATGATAAAGATTACAAACGCATGACTTTTAAAAGAAAATAACCATAATATACTTTGTTTAATAAAACTGCAAGTTTAAAAAAAATCAAATAACTTTTCTATTCACTTAAAGGTATTCGGTATGTGGTACTACCTAAGCACAGTTTAAATAAGTAATTACTTATTCTGTGATTTTTAGTTTTCTTAGTTTTTTATGACCTTGATTTATTATACAAATCCTTTTGCGATTTTTATTAAAATAGTTTAAATTTTAATAAGGAAATGTTTACATTGTCATATTCATACAATAATTTATTTTATAACATACACATATTTTACAATAATAATATACTTAACAACAAACCTTAACTTGGAAAACGTTACACCGTATCTAATCTCCAAAAAGCTACATATAAAAAAATGGCCTCCGATGCCTTAAAACGACAAGATACTTTGGGAAAGAAGACATTGCGCCATCAGCGCACACTTAAAAGCAACTTGTTGAACAAGCAGGTCTCGTTTAAAAAGAGCCTTGATTGTTGTATCAAGCAATTAGGCTACGCTGCACAGACAAATTTCTAAATTTGTTCCCGAGTTTCTTAATTTTTAATTTATAATTGAGGATGCACTCTGTTTCCCTCTGCCTAATTTATCATTAAAAAATTAGTAACTGCTACCAACACATCCTTCAATCTAGATATGTAGGTAAACAATTATAAATGGAAAATATCCGATTATAGCATGAGTGTTCAAAACAGATTTCAACCAGTTTTCGTCGCCAAAAAATAATATAATATTTCATTAAAATTTTACTGGACCAAAGCTAGAAAGAAGGCTACTATAAATTTCATTACCTTTTCTGTTTTAAGGTTGTAATATATTATGTCGAGGTTGCATCTTTTATACGAGAGAGTAGATACGTTTTAGTAACTTTTCGGTAACTTTTACTGAAAAAAGAATTATTCTAATTGTCAGGGTTGCCTGGTACTCTATACGTTTTCTTGTACGTGACCATAATAACGTAATGTAATTAATTATGTATTGCACTTGTGGAATTACATACCTAATGATATATTATGGATCTTATGTTTTATGTGGCTGTAAGCTTTCTTCATAATAGCTTGAGAGGCCCAACTTATTCAACACATCGCATAATATGTTACCCACTACTTCGTGTATCAGAAGGAAAATGTGTCGATGGCGATTTCGCAATTGCCCCATTCCGTCTCGAGGAATTCGCCCAGCAGTGCCTGCGCGCAGGTACCGTTACGTGCGAAAGTGACAGCAGATCATGCGCCCGCGCAGATCCATGGGTTACTATCTTAGAGTATACATACGTTAAAGGTTACTATATTATACTAGTTAGGTACTAGTTATAGGTATTTATCGTCATGTTATAATAGGTGTTCAATCTTCTAAATCGTAGATGGAATAACATAGTTATACTATATATATGAACCTAAATACCTATATATCTATCTATACACCCCTAGTTTTAATTACCACAAACCCTTTAAGGGTAGTGTTTGCTCATCGTCTTACTACAAGACTAACTCTGAACTGCTGATATTCTTTTCTCGATTTCGGAGTTGGTCCCTAAGTAAAAGTTTTATAAAATGGTGAGCGGTGAACATAAGCGGTTGAGAGAAATCAATATACAGTTTTCTAAATAATTTAAATAAATAATTAAAATGTAGACAAAGAACTTTTACTTAAATGTTATAGTAAAAGACTTTTCAGAATTAGTTCAGAGGTTCCAGTGATTTCCCCCTACATACAAACAAACATATTGTAACTCCTTAGTCCTTACCTCATTTTATTGTACATCTCATTTTAAGGCATCGACAATCTGCTAACTCTTTGTATTCCATCAAACGAGTTGCATCTATTGTTTTGTTTATAATTGGCTTGAGTAAGAATTCGTTAAAATGTATGCATATTGAATGCGACGACTCAGGTGTAACGAAAACGAGAAACAAAAGCATTGTTCGATCGCTAATAGCTCACATTGTGTATTTCCGAGTAGGTGCGGAATGGGGACCTACTGCGAAAGTCGATTGATCGATATCGCATCGTTGTTTTCATTTATTGCTGGTTGAGTAAGCGACAGACAGCCTTCTTGAGTTTGGTAGTAGCTGCCAGTCGTTACAGCGGGCGTCGTGTGGCAGGTAGAGATTTTTTGCAACTTTTAAAAGGTAGAACCGCGTCTGAGACGTCAAGCCAAAATGAACTCTAAGGTTAAAGCAAGTAGATTCAGTATGTAGAAGGGATATTGACGCCAACTTCAATTAATTCCCGGACATTTAAAGTACAAATGACATCATCTAACTGTTCTCTCACCTCATCATCATCATCATCAGCTCATTGTATGTCCCCACTGCTGGGGCACGAGCCTTCCCTATGGATGGATAGGGAGGACGGGCCATAAACCACCACGCGGGTCCAGTGCGGATTGGTGGTTGTTAACGACTGCTAATGGAGCCGGGACCAACGGCTTTACGTGCGTTCTGTAACCTAAAAAGTGTTTAATAATGAACAATCAATTGATGGAATAAGGTCTCTAGTGCGAGTTTCAATCGCCATTCGATCTCATTAACAAAAACGAATATTATGGCATTGTAACATGTACGGCATTGAAGCAGCGTCTCCTGGTGGAGTACCAGCAGAGTTAAGATTTAAACCATTAGTGACTTCATAGTTCGCTATTTCCATGAAATTTATATGAAAGATCGGAGTATCGTTCTGACAGGTGCTAAAAGGTATCTAATTCTAGTTTCTATTCACTAACCAGTCATCTATATTCTATTAATTGTTACTAGTAATGTTAGCGTCAAAACAAAATATGATAAGACCTAATACTCTAATTTGGAGGTTAAGTGGTATAAAATATATACATACATACATATTATTACGTCCATCTCTCCAAAACAAGTAGACATAGTATGAAAATCACCAATTTTTAGTAAACTCGCCGTTAGTGACCTCGACACAACATTCAACATAAGCATAAAGTAGGGCTTTGACGACCTCCTTGGTCGAGTGGTTTGTACACCGGTTTTCATGGTGTCGCCATCTCTGAGGTCCCGGGTTCGATCCCCGGTCGGGTCAATTTAGAAATTATTGTTTTTCTAAATTGTCTCGGGTCTGGGTGTTTTCTATGTATAATAAATAAGTATGTATTTAAGTATTCTAAGTATGTTTATCCGTTGTCTAGTAACCATTTAACGAGTTTCATAACGAAGCTTCTCTTGGGCTAGATAATTGGTGTGAGTGTAGGAAAGCTTATAAAGTAGGGCTCCGAGGTGGAATAGACAACATCAGTGGTAGGTTGCTAGCCAATCGTCTTATGTGCGAGCATCTTGGATCCCTTGTCCTTTAGTGGGCTCTTACGACATGCACGATTACTCGGAAGCTAGGTGGCTGATATTCTTTTCACATCCCAGACTAACATAGGACATGGTATAAAATACATGTTCCAAATTTAGTATTATTATAACCGTGTATCATACTCCCAATTCCATCTATTAGTAAAACTACATAAAAGACCTATCCGCCTGTCATAAAGCTACAAATTCTATTCAAATCACTTAATTATTTACATTGATGAAGTATATGATAAAATATCTGCGTTTCTAGATTGATCTTTAAGGCAGATGTCAATTAATTTATCCATAGATGTGTTTAGTGACGCCGTCACATCGCGATTAGCATTCACATAGCAATTTTGAAACTTACCACAACGAAATAAGATGAGAAACACGAAAAATTTTAAGTACTTCGCTAAGATTCTGTGGTGATAATATGCTGTTAACCGACCTTATATGAAATGTTGAGTTATGCAAAATGGACAGTGAACAACTGTGTACTTATTAATATTTATAAGGTATCTAAGCATCACTTTGTTTTGTATTAAATTCCACGTATAACCCATGATTAATACTCACGAAATAAATGCTAAAAGAATTATGTGTTTCATGCAAAAACTATATCATTTTTTGTACGTCGTATTTAATTAATTAGGGATGTTTGTCTATGTCAAACACATTTAACTCTTTGGTCTATGTCAACTATGCCAACAAAATATCTGGACGATTTTGATAAAAGGTACACAGGATATAGAGTATCTTTCATAGACTACATAATATACCTCTTTAACCCACGAAAGTGACTTATTTTCTCTGGAACTTTGCACATTTACTGTTATTTTTTACTCAGGCAAAGCGAAATTGTCGATAACTTTTGGCTTAGACCGGCTCAAGTGGCGTTTAAGGCTCACAACGAGTGCAAATGGGACGGTGTCTGTAGATAGGTGGTGATGATAGAAATTAGTAGTAAACTGTATTTAATGAAAACGGCTAACAAGAAAAAATGCAAAACAAAAGAGCATTGACAGCTGTTCATAGTAAAATATTGGGTCCTTACCTATGAAATTGACGTTTTTTTCTCACTTCTTAATAGGTGTATTACTTCTAAAAGTCAATATCGGTTGTTAATATTATTATACACCTTTAATTAGGACTATGTTACTTTGGCTTCAGTAATAACAATGATTATTCATTTTGTGTCTTTATCGCCCAATTATTTTTTTAAATTGACTTCTTTTTTTGTTCGCGGAATTGACCTTTTGTTTCATTGTAGCTTTGAAGGGACTTTATTTTTCTCTGCTATATTTAGCTAGTGAAACAAACACACTATGCAATTTTTATAGTGTTAACATAAATAGATGCTAAAAAAATTAAAAAAACGTTAGTATGAAAAATATAATTTTACAAAAAATCTTTCTACAAAACATCAATTTCATAGGTAAGGACCTAATATAAAAAGTTTAAATTATAACAATAAAGTATTTACTCCGTAAGAAAGGATGTATGTATACATTTCTAAACTATTAAGTAGCATAAGGGACTTCTTGGCGGGAAAGTGAAAAGCCATGTCTGCGGTTTTGTTTTATTTTCTAAAATTTGTGTTATGTCGAATATTAATGTGAAATAATGGTGGATTATTAACCGTTAAGTGTTCGTGAGTGTGCATGAGTGTTGGCAAATGAAACAAAACAGTGCAACGTCACTTTTCAAATTCTCTCAAGAAGTCCGCCCGAGGACGAGGACTTAGTAAAGCCCCACATCTTTACTGAGATACTCGAGGGGTTGGGGGGTATATAATTTCTCACTTCTCATTTCTATTATCATTCATCATCATCATACAGAAAAGAAATATTGTTTATTTATGTGTTACTTGTTAGAAAAATTACTTTGACACTGGCTAAATGTGCTAATCGCACGAAGCCATCAACAAAATGAAAAAAAAAGTAGCGTAAGAAAACACGATCTCGAGTCATCTACTCGAATCTCATGCTGTCATCCACTTTGTTCTTCACAAGGAAATTGCAGACTGACTGATTCTCGTCGTCACGTTTGGTTCGTTCGTTATAATAAGTTGTGTGATGCATTTTAAAGTATCTTGTAATTCAAAGAAAAACAAAAAATCACGCCCTTGGCCTATTCAGAGTGACGTAAGGCAAGACAAGCTCCGGAGTATTGGTTAACTGGTTAGCCGGTCTTGGTCTGAAGCCTGGCGGGTCAGGGTTTAGTCAAAAACTTTTTTTGGAAAAATATATTTTGTCTCTTCGGTCTTTACAGCGTAAATGGGTTTATAAGCGGCGAACAGCTTTGTGGTTTCTAAACCGAAGTGGTTTTCTAGGAATTGGCATCACGCGAGCGTACATTTATAACCACATAGACGCGTAAGCGTTCGGTTATTGTTTAAAGTAGTAATAATCACAACACTTTATCTGGCATTTTCCTGCATTATGACGAAAAAACAAGCATACAGCTCACCTGATGGATACCACTGTAGCCCATGGACGATAGCAACACCATGGATATTTAGCGTGCAATTCCAAACCTGGAGATAAAGTCCTTACGCTTTTATGCCCTGTAATTTAACTGAATCTGTATCTATATAAGACATATCATATCAATGCAAAATAATGCTGGTTAGCGGTAGAAATTAATTATGAACAAATTATTGAGAGTAGAGTATGTCAGGATCGTAGCAAGTGGCAAGAAGTGATCTCTGCCTACCGCTATGGGAGACAGGCGTGAATGTATGTATGTATGTATCACTATCATCATCATTATCATCATCATCTTCATCATCATCATCATCATCGTCATCATCATCATCATCATCTGCCTATACCTTTTTTTTATACGTAGCACGGCAAATGACTCCATTTCACCTGAATTGTTAAGTGAATATGGAATCCAGATGCGACGACAACTGGTGCAGCGTGAAAACAACGCAGCATCAGTTACCCTTACTCTGCCGGCCCACAAGGTGCCTCTTCACGCCTCGTTTGAAGGACCCCATATCATAGGAAGGAGGGAAAACGTGTGCTGGCAAACTATTCCATGTTTTGGAGGTGCGACAAAGAAACGAGTCACCAAATTTCTTAGTGCGCGATGGAATATTTGAGACAATGAAGCGGTGACTCCGGAGAGCAGCACGTGTACTCCTATGGAAGAATGGAGAAGGTGGGATGAGGTCAAAGAGTTCTTCAGAGCACTCGCCATGGTATAAGCGGTAAAACACACTGAGTGACGCAATATCTCTACGCAATTTCAGAGATTCAACAGTATTTGCAACTTCTGCGTTGCCGATAATGCGTACAGCGCGATGCTGCAATCTGTATGTATACTAGCCCACTGCTGGACATAGGCCTTTTCCAAGTGCACGCATGTATACATACATATATGTATGTAGCGGCAGAAATAGGTTTCATTGGTTCGTAGCAAAGCCCAACCATCAGCTGAACAATTATTTTACTCGTGTTCATAATTGCTCGAGCCTCTTCCTACGAAGCATTGACCGTTGGTTAGGTGACCGCCCCGCGTGGGATAATACATAACAATGTGTTCTAAAACCGCTAATTGTGTATCTTATGTCCAAACAATAGAGTACACATTGCCGAAACAGGAGATGTGTGGCAAAATCACAATGAGTCGCACGCTTCGCGGTGTCACGTTGAGCAAAGTAGTGCAGTGTTACTGTGTCTGAGACACGAAAAAATCGGAGCGATCGTTCGTCGGCTGTTTCTTATCTTTAATTGCATTATGTTGCTGCAAAGCTGCTGACAATTTTTGCGCAGTTGCATTGTAGAAATATGCGCGGGAAATAGAGTTTGTTATGGGATGTTTTAATGTATGTAGCCTGTTTAGCCATTCATAAATAGCATGCAATTATATAAAAGGATGTTATATCTATAAATCACATGTGGTTGGACGGTTTACTGTGTTCCTATAGATCGATCCAAAACGTATTTGTCTGTTAGAGCAACGTGGTTTTTTTCTTGATGTCTTTCGAAGACTGCGAAGTTATTTATTATTTTTACCAAGTAAGTGATTTTATTGCAGTAATCATAAAGCTGGAGATGGAATATCACACCTCCAGAAGTACCTAAAATCTTAGGAAATCTAAAAAAACTGTAGTTACAACAGCCCATTGCAGCAATTATTTTCTTAAATTATCAAGAAATCGATTGATAATACTTTTAATTGCCTCTATGGGCTAGTGGTTAAACCATCGGTCTCAAAGGTATCAGGGTTCAATTACCAGCGAGCAATACATCCTATTGATTTTTTTTTTGAAGAGTTTGCTGATAGCCACATACGGCCTTTTTTAGATCACCGAACTTTTTGAAGGCGGTGAGAAACCTAAAGGGTTCTTCAAGCCGTGTGATCGAAATACTGTCAGAGGGTTTCAAGGAATGACATCACGCAAACGCGACCTATCTCTTCTAGATACTCCGTGGGGTTCGAATCGGATCAAGATTGAAACAACCCGAGGGCGCTTCTCAAGGTTAGGTCCTCGGCTTGAGTTGACCGGGTCGTGGAGATGGGGAAAAGCATCCAGGTCAATCAATGTCTGTACCTGGTATAGAGCGCATGTGGGACATATTATTGAGCTCGGTTCGATTTTACTTGAGTTCGATTCGCCAGCGTACATACATAGGGCTCGGTTCAGTTACTTCCAAAAGATTTTCGATTGTGATTGAAATTTTTTACTGTCTCATGTGTGGATTTAAAAAGAGATAAAGCATGACCGAATGGAAAGTATTTGATGTAAGATTGTGATAAGTCACTGATCTCCTTGCACGCTCTAGGAAACGTCATTGTAACAACACAACGTAGGTGCTTTTACGACATTCGAACACGATTTACAGGAAAATAGTTGATTGTTTTCGTAAGTACGAACGCGAACACTTCTTAGTGCAATTTATTTTTTGTAAAACAAAAGATTCGTAAATTATAGTGTTACTTATAGATATCGCCATAACATTATTATAAATTACTTTTAGATAGCTATTTCGTTTACAAGACATCACAGCATATAATTATTATTTAAGCCAGTGCCTCAGTAGTTGTTGATTCAGGGTAAAGTGCGCTTCCACCTACGGCGTTATCATCACTTAATATCAGGTGTGATGAGGTCAAGCCAAATAAAAAAATATCCTATTTTAAAATAAATTTTTATTTAATCGAAATACACATATAAAAAGGAAAACTAACTTAATAACTGACTGACTGACTGATTTACTTGAAACTTTGTCTCGATATTCTTTGATATAATTAATCGAACACTTTTTTTCTTTTATTCCCTTATATTTTTTTCTAACCATCATGGTCCCATGATGGTTAGAAAAAAATATAATGGACGTTGTGCTCACTAAAGAGGACGAAGTCGCGAGAGGGCCGTTAGTCTATCTATACTACGAGTATTAACAAAGAGGTAAAGTTTGTGACTTTGTTTGTTTGTTTGCGGAGGGTAATCTCTGAAACTACTGGTGAATGCTACATTCCTTGCGGGTAACATAGGCTATACTTTATTTTTAAAAAGAGTTTTAAAAAAATCTCAAATTTCAAAGTGCTAGTTATTATACCTATATAATTATTTTCTTACGTTTCGATCTTTTTACAGGAATCTTTGCCGTAGTCAATAAACCTCGTTGTAGTAGAAATAAAAGCTCTTTAAATGGTCCGTGGTCACAGGGAAATTTTACAGGCTTAGATAAAAAAGAATATGTAAAACTAAACGCGAGTAGGTACACTAGTAAAAAGTGTTTCATTTCAAAGTGTCGGTTTGCACGAGTCGGCAGTAATCGGTGCCGTGTCATGTTTTAATGGACATTGGCTTTTAATCGGTTGTCAACGGTTCATTTTGTAAATTGGCGGATTTATTGTTTCCCATTAAGGTCGAGTCAAATAGTTTTGAATAATGACTGTCGATTGTACTGTTCGATGTTACGAGTATCTGTGAAATAACGTACCTTTGCACGTTCCAATTATCGTATGTGCACCAGTGTTCGACACTTTAAGCCCGGTTTACCGAAAATCATAAACCACTGAGAAACCAGCTATCTTATCATTCAGCAATTTGTGTTGTATAAATATAAACAAATCTAGTATCATCTAAAGGATTTACACACAACAAACACTGTGACATTGACCGTAAGATAAATATCAATAATTATATACCTAAAAGTTAAAAATTTTACAAAGAGGTTAAGTAAAAGAGTTACTGCGGATCTCAAAGCATAAAGTATTTATTAAAATTTATTTGGTCGTTTTACAAGTATTTCTCATACAATAAACCGGTAAGACGATATTTGAGATAATAATATGAAACGTTTATTTAAGAACGGGTTGCGATTTTGCAAGTTAAGCAACTTTCTTGACCAAATTAAAATATCTTTCGGTCCTTCGCGCTTCCGACGGCAAGTTTAGGTCGTTACTTGGCACGTATTAAAATCTACGAACCCGCATTGGGTAATTGTAGTGTGTTATGGCCCAATCTTCCATATAGATATGGCCAGCAACAAAAGTATTTAAAAACTTTAAATCCTTGTCATTATACCTTCATAATAAAACTAGCATCGAATTTCGCTGCTGATTGTACTATCCTCCATGTTCATGGAAAGTCTGAACCCAGCAGTAAACAGTTTATAGACTGATGATGATGATGATGATGATGATGATGATGATGATGATGATGATGATGATGATGATGATGATGATGGTGATGCCATACGACAGCGACTACTACGGCAATAAACTTGCAACTCGATTATACTTGAAGAGCTGATCCGAGATTGGGAAAGACGAGAAAGAAGTTTTTGTCGCCAAGGCGAGGATGGCTGTGAGGCGCAATCCTGCTTCACAAGCTGTATTAGCATCTGAACTCTGTATTTATTTATTTTATATTAGGAAGACCATCAGCTATTATATATAAATAAACATTTAAATAGCTACTGAAAGTCATTAACAGGTCCTCACAAATAAAAACAATATAAATTAAAGTGATACACAAACAAAATATGACATGCTTACAAAATTACACAAAAATAGGATCCAATAATACGAGTTAAAAATAATTTAATGTAATACTACTGATCAAAGAATATCTGACTTATGGTGGATTCGACCAAGCGAGAGTAACTTTTATTCTTAGAATAAATCGTCAGTTATTCGAGAGTAAATCGTAAAGCTTGCCTATTCGGGAATAGTCACTATACCACCGTCCAGCGTGGAATAACAGAGATAATCCGAGAGTATTTTAATGGCGTCCCCGTACCACATGTCATTGACATTCGAAAACACAAATGTTGAAAAAATGTCCACGAACAGGATTTGAACCTGCACCCTTCTGACATACCGGGTCAGGTGCTCTTCCAATTGAGTTATCGTGGTTCTAACCAGCCCGCCGAAATTATTCAACACTATTTACTCTTTACTTTGAAAGCCAAAGGCGCCCATTCATTTTATGTAATTTGTTTCGCAACAAAAATTTGCGTTAAAATTATTTAAACATTGACATTCGACTTTGCCAGCTACAGTTATGCTCTAGACGACAAAATAGAGTTGTCAGGACTTTGCCTTTTAAATAGTTCGTTTGTAGAACAATGGCCATTGGCCGGATAATACGTTCATTCACCATTCACATGCTATTCACTCTTTAATGAAGAATAACAATTTTAAGATTAACTAATCTGTGGATTGCGTGGATGAATAACCATTCCTTTACTCGAGAATAAAATCGTGGAATAAATATATTCTTGGTATAGTTAATCTTGTATAAATTCAAGTTTGGTCGAATCCACCCTTAGACGGCGCCTAATCGACGGTTCACCCCAATTAGAATATTTGATTATAATTAAAAAACATGCTAAATAATTTTACTTTTATTTAATTAAATTGGTTTATTTAAGTTATTAGTTGTACTCATCGAGGGCAAACAGTATGGGCATATTAGCGTTTTAGCCTACCGACCTACCGCATTTTAAAGAGCCCATTATTGCATTGACTTACGTTTTATTTTCGTTTGTTTTAACTATTTAACGAAGGAGTGACTGTAATTTCAATAAGTTTTAATAATTTTGGAAAAAAAAAATTACCTATATTTTAAATATTTTTAATCGATTGAGAAGCCGATTTATAACAAACTACTTTCTGGGTGTGCGCTTAACCTGTTACACGTTGTATATGTATTCTGCTTAACATTAGGTACAGCGGAGTCGTTAGCCTAGAGTAGTGACATTATTTTTCCTTTTATCATAAAAATAGGGGTCAGCAACAATTTTTTTATTTTTGCTACATTTCAAGGCGAAGGGTAAGGCACACTAGCGCCACCAATTGATAATTTGACAATTACTAACGGACCGGATCTTTTTTAAACTTTGCGTACCGTCCGACAACAGGAAAGCATCCATAGTATTTATTTAATAATTGTGCACTACTTTTTGTTGCCTGGTTTATCCACAAAATGGGCTATCGCATTTATTCACAAACAATGGCCACTGTTGATGTTAGCCTATGAATACAAAAACAAACCTAAAAGTAGTGCACAATTATTAAATAATAGATGTTTGCCTAGTGTCGGAAGGTCCGCAATGTTTGAAAAAAAATCCAGTTTAGTTATCAAATTAAATCCATTAGCGGCGCTAGTGTGCCTTACCCTTCGCCTTAATACAGACCACCTACTTTCTAGCTGTCATCCCGTTAAATTTAAATCTTTGTTGGCAACGAAAAATGTTGAACGAAACACGAAAAACGAAAAATTTACAATTAATCTATTTTTGTGGTGCCACTATGATACCCCTCGATATAAATAAAACATAATCTCTTTCTCTTACCAGTTTCTTATGACAACCAAGCATGTGCCATGAAACTTTTTCATGTTATATTCTCTACTTCATCATGGTTTTATATAATAAGTACCTTACTTATATTTTGGATACAAAACGCAGATCTATTCTAAAATATTTGTCGGTGACTGGCAACTAAGAGCTTCTTATCGTACAAAAGATTTCAACGCGTTCAGTAAACGTAACAAAAAATATATACACGCATATTCGCATTTCAGTATAGTATACTTATTCGTATATTCTTATATACGTATATAATACTTTTTCGCGAATTCCTATACAAAGAATTCTTCTTTAATAACAATTAAAAAAAATATATAAGAATGTTCAGCTAGTACTCGTAGAATTCGTAAAAGTAATATTTGTAGCACTACACTCTCCAATTAAGTTTTCTTTATTTAACTTTTTATTATTTAACCAAAACAGTTATAATAAATCAAAGACGCCATACTGTTTTAACATAGATTTATCATCCCAAACCCAGCTACAACTATTATTTAACATTTTTTGTTACACGTTTACGTAAGCGAACGATGAGCTCAGCTACAATACCTACATAATCACGGCAAATTAACATCGCATGCATGCAATTAAAGTTTATTTTTATCTCAATATAGATAAGTAAGATAAGTAACCACTTGTGTGGTCTAGCGGTTAGAGCAATATCAGACGTGAAGGTCCCATATTCGATTGTTTAATGTTAATTTAAATTTTTATTTAGGGCACAAATAATATTTTGGCACCGTATAATAATAAATCTTACCTACATTAATAAGCAGTGAGTTATTTTAGTATTAATCATTTACATATAGTTGTTTAAAAAAATTACGAAAGCAAAAAAAGATAGTTTTATTTATTTTGACATCTAGCCAGCTAGCTATCACCGGGTTGTCTAAGTCTCTCGTCGTAACAACAATGCATTATTATGTTCCGACAGTTTAGAGATAAGATAGACAGTTATACTGACACTTTCCCGTTGTGAAATATATCCATAAAAATTACGTGAACGGAGAAAATCAATTTAGCAAAAATGGCTGCACAAAATCTTTTTTAATTAACAAGGTGATATAATAACATAGCTGGTATCAATCCATAGCCAGTCATAACCAGTCTTAATGAAATGAGAAAGTTTTGTGCTTAATTATTGTTAAATGATTATTAATGAGACCGATTTTAAATAAAGATAATAATATTCGCTTTGGTATTGGCGAAAAAACAGGAGGGGTTGGGACAACATAATTTATCAGCATATTTCGTTTATTTTTCGCTTAAATTTATAATAAATCGCTGATGCACATAATTATTATCTTTGAAAAATTAATCACACTGATTAATTCAACGTTTAATATACCTTTCAAACTGTGGATCGGTGTTTTTGACATTTTGTTTGCTAACGAGAACAATCTTAAAGGTAAGTTTGTATGTAAAGGATGATAAACTTTTGTGGTTTCCAAGGGTTATTATGACATAACTTTATGTTAACTAACATTAGACACATCGTAGTGGCGCCAGTGTTCAACACTAAGCCCAGTTTTCGACACGATTTCGTCACCATAAAAAAACATATTTTTTATTGAATTTTTACAGCACATGACAGATAGAAAGCAGGTGGTCTGGGTGCCTAGTGTGAGTTTTGTTTACTATCCGTATTCATTCGATTACGTTAACGAAAACGAAAATTAGTATGGCATTGAAGCAGCGCCTCCTGGCGACATATGAGAAGAGTTTACATTTTGCCATACAAATTCTCGTTTTCGTTAACGTAATCGAATGGCAAATGAAACTCGCACTTGGCACCCTGTATTTAATTGTGGCCAACGACTAAAACCAGTAGTTGCTTTTTAATAATTAAAGGAAATAAATATCGAGTACTGGTTTCTGTCAAACACTTTTAAGTTCTATGTAAATTATTCAAATAATAACTTGGCTATGCAGAACTGTCAAAGGAAAGTGAACAAGGATTAATTTAGCTAGTTGGATTAATGAACTTGATATTGCCAGAAACGCTTGCCCTTCGTCTAGCCTGATGCTAAGTGACAATAAGTTCTTCCAAAACCTAAGAACACGAGTACATTACTTATTGTTGTCAAGTGTCTTTGGTTTTTGTTATAATATGTACCTAGTTTTTTTTATCTAATCTGTAATTGGCTTAAAATAAGTTAGTACTATTGAGTTTGTCAAAAGCTGTAGAATTTCCTAATAAAATAAAATAGAATCCCTAACCTACTACTAACGAACGAATGTTTAAAAAAAGCGTTTGAACTTGTTAAAAAAAGGTATTATTGTTGTATCTCGTGCACTCCTACCTATCGACAGTGGTATTATAATACGGTGCGGATAATCTGCGCAGACAACATTTCTAACTGGTCTGACCGCGGGCCAGATATAACCGCTGCCAGCGACTAAACGACCGCAGCCCACAATACCAGTCCCCACTGATCGGTTGTAAATGAATCTTTGACTTTTTAGTTACACAACAAACTGTTTGGAGAACAGTTTACCTTCTGGGGAACGATTTTTGAATCTCACCGGTAATCCCTAAATTATATACCCTTAACCCTTATCCCTTTAACCGCCTCTGTACCTAATCTAGTGGCTAAGACCCAGAGGGCCCGGGTTCGATTCCCAGCGAGGGTACATGTTTGTGTACTCGGATTGGTTGGTGGTAGGGCTTGTTTTGGCTCGGTTTGGTTGGTGTAGAAACAAACCGTTTGAGAATTTTTCGTGTCAAAAATAAGCTACCAGTGACTTTGAATAAGAGAAAAAGGAGCAATATTAATTGATTTCATAGCGTAAGAAGTAGTCAAAAATCGCCCCCCAGTACTAAAAAAGATATAATACCTAAAAGTTTACGCACTAAAATAAAAAAGGTGGGTAGGTGTAATACAGAAAGGTATACGCGATATACGTAAGCGACTTCACTAAAAATCTATGATTGAAGTATCTCATTTATTTTGTCGCGATTTCCAATTTGGTAGCATAATAAAAGTTCGTGAAGGTGGACGGGTTGTCCTTTTTTGGACGTTAAACCTTTTCCCTAACAACCATATTTATAAATAAACAAAATCACTGACTCGTTCTCCCTCCGTCTATCTTTCATCTCTCGGCCAGAATACGAGTTTCATTCACTATTAAAGTAAACGAGAACTTTCATGCAGAAATTTTTTAGTGCCGTTGCTGTGTTGAAAAGTATGAGTTATATTAAATTACTAGACAAAAGAGTCGTAATGACTATAGGTACTATAGAAATGAAACGACTTTTACGGATCTACTCGCGTTTATATTATACTTTAGTTTTAATTAATGTTTATCCCACAGACCATATAGTCTGTGGTCTATCCTGACGTTTCGAACCCTTTTCAGGGTCCGTGGTCACAGGGATACTGGGGTGTTGGTCGTCTCATAATTAGTAGCTTGTATACCCTCATTTATATTAATTAATCACGTGCATTCTGTTTTACGCAGAAACAAAAGATACTGTATGCTCTTTCTTTCTAAAACTAATGTATAAAATAAAAACAAGTAGATTCGTCAAAGTTTTTTTCATTTCAATGTGTAGTGTTCGCAGAAACTTTAGAAAACAATATTATGTAGGTAGGTACTATTACGTAGAATTTACATTACGTCGATTTAAGATCTTCAAAACAAAGTTATTCTGTAAGACAACATAAACAACTTCAAGGTAAAAATAAACAACACACCTCATAATATTCAACGTCAATATTACAGAGTTAGCAATGAAAATAACATTATGCGTAAATTCTTACCGAACATAGACCAACTACGTAATAGACGATCAGCGATGATTTGTTCTGCTGAGGTGTGAATATTGCGTGAATTAGGAAAAAAGGTTGAACTTTCGGGCGGGATTCGAAAAACCCGCACCCTCTGCTATACCCGGTCACGTACCTACTCTACCAATAAGGTTATTTAGGCCATTCCAATTTGTGCTAATTTATCAACACTATCTTCACTAATTCTTTTAGAAGAATAAAAAGTCTTAACAACACTAAGTTGTTGCAAAAAGTACCTAGAAACTATATTTTGAAGGTCCAAATTTGCTAATACGTTAATAATATACCTTCCTCACGTAGGTAGTTTCAAGGCAAAAACTAATAATTGATGTGATCAAGTAGGTATTTAAGTACCGTAAATCTCTACAGGTTTGACGGCAAAATACCTGCAAATGAATATAATATGATAAATGTTAATCGAGTTCGAGGCAAGTCGAGGGAATGTTGCGTAATCGTGGAATCAATCATTATAATATAACGCAAGAAGTAGTAAATTGTGGAAGCGAATGATGGCTAAATAAGTGGATGCAATCGTGCAACGAGTGGCAAAAACGCTTTCGGCCTTCGCTCGCCAAAAAACTTCGTAGCCATTATATGAAGAAAGACAGAGAACATCTAATCAATGAACAGTAACAACTTAGAGCATGATAGATTTTTTTTTCCCGCTTCAAGTAACTAGCAATGAATGAAAGTAGTTGCAGCATACGACAAAGCGGGTTTTACACACTTTCCGAGTTTGCCGGAGCGTTGTGTAACCACAGCATCTTCGGCATCGCCAGCGCGATAATAATATGATAATTGCGTTTGTGCACACTCGGCGATTACTTGACGCTGGCTTTGTCACGTAAGGCGTTGGACACTCAGACTTATTGAAAATAGATATCGCCATTCAAGACGTGTAAATAGAAAGCGTAAATAGCATATTTTTACTAATCAATAAACTTCTAATTAAGTACCTACTTAAGAGATCAAATGTCAGTATCTTACCTCAGGTGGAGCGGCGAACTTTAGATTGGCGAGGGATCCGTGGGACCTACTCCTGTGCTCCTGTCTGATGCTGTACGAGAACGCTCGTTCGTTGAGATGACCTTTCTTCCTGTATATGCCGCCGCCGTCTTCCACGGCTTCGAGACCGTTCATGCTCTGAGCAGCTTTCATGGCTGGCGGTGGTGGTGGCTTCGAGCGGCGGGGGTCGACTGTGGCGTATTGGAGGCGCCCCCGGCCTTGGGGAAAGGGCCCAGGGGCCAAAGCAGCGGGCACTCGTCCTCTGTGGGCGAGGGTAGCGGGGCGCGCGTGAGGCAGCGTCGCAGCGGGGTGAGCCACCAGCACCATCGGGTGCGCCGCCCACGCCGGCGGCGCGCGCCCCAGCGACCGCCCGTTCATCATTGGAGCCGGTCCTGGCATCGTCGCGTATAACTCATCCGCCGACGCCGAAGACTTTTTTTTCGTCTTTTTAGTCGTGGACGTCTTCTTCTTGGGCTCCTCTGGCGGCGGAGGCGGCGGCGGCACCGACGCGGGTCGCGTGATCTGCCGCGGCCGCGGCGCCCGAGCCTGGTGCGGAATGTCGTCGCTCGCGTCGTCGCGTTCCAACTCGCCAACCCATACTTTGTGGTTCTCGTCACCGTCGTACGCTTCCAATTCCTCGTCTTCCGGAGGCAGCTGCGAAGGCGTCCGCTCCGCCTCCAAACGTTTAGCATACGAACTGTCAGCGTACGCGTGGAAACAACACCGAACCAACGCGTTAGCCGCCGCCTCGCGACGGCATATGAAGGCGTGACATTCCAAGACCTTTATGCCTTGCGTGCGACGTAGCACCGCGGCGAATAAAGGAGGACGTCGCGGGGCCGGCGCTCGGGCGAAGGGCGAATCCAAGGGTAAAAACCTCGGCGCTCCTTCGACAGTCACTCGGCGCACGGCCGCACAATAATGCAAACTCGATATAGGGAAAAACCTGGCCACCCGCGAGCCGCTCTCGTCCACATTCTCCAGCAAGATTCCATTGGACCAGACGGACAGCCACGAGTCTATGCCGCCGCTGGTCGCTCCTTTTTCCGGGTACAACTCGCGCAAAGGTTCCTGAATGCCCTGCAAGCCGTCCTTGCTCTGCTGCGGCACCGCGGAGCCGAGGTAGAGCACGCGGCACCGACAGATAGGGGTCGATTCCATTTCGTCACTGCACAATCACAACATGACACCGAATCACTTGGAACACTAATTGTTCGCTCCGCTCGGCGTGTACGTGCGCAGGCCGCGAGACAGGCGCGGGTCTGAGTGAGCGGAATTCAAGATGGCCGGTCGCTGGCGGGGCGCGGGGCGCTTTACCTGCGCTTACGCACCTGTGAAGACGCTTCGGCGGGCGGCGCGGCCCGAGCCGATGAACCGGCATTGTGTCAAACGTTTGTCGCGAATTCGGCCGCGTTTCACCTACCGTACCCATGCCGCCTCACATAATCGACGTGACGGAATGCCATGCTATTCAGTGGCGCTGCAGTGAAATCTGAAGGTCGGCTGACCGATGAGAGATCATTGTTTTCTTTACACATTTGTGTGACGCGCATTCCATTAACATAGTACCTACTTAGGGAGAGCTGCTAGTCGTTGCAGAGGTCAATCGGAACCTTGATGAGTGTAGCCGTGTATTGTTCTCGAGAAGAGATTTTTTATAGTCAATCCGTACACGGCAGAGTTATGTTCTGTTAAACGGTCGTTAAGTGATGGATACGTTTGGTCATCAACAAATCCCTCAAAGTATCCAAACAAACAAGCATGGAATAAGATTTAAATAAGCAGTTTTAAAATAAGTTTTCTTTGAAGTTAGGTGACTTTTATTAGCAGTTATTAATTTTATTTTAGTAATGAAAAGTTACAGGAAATTAATAAAAGAACACTTTTTTAAGAGGGTAAAAGAAAAAGACCGTAGAAGCCATAGCTTACATTTTTCTTAAGACTTTTATTGTCAAAGGAATACATAAATAAAGAAAAGAGCTAAATTTAAAAAAAATACAGCATTTTCTTTATTTATATAGCTTTTTCCGATGATAGTGATTTTGTAAACACGTGGTATTACATAAATGTAAAAAAAACCAGGACAATAACGTAAATAAAACATAGTTATAAACTTCCACTATTTATTACTAAAATTATATACATAAAAGTAATTGCTTACTTAATTATTATACAAGTACCATTTGCATGAATTAACTTATTCAAGACTCATAAATCCGCATTTGCAAGTCAGATTCACTTTACTTATGTAATACAAGGCATCTGAAGTTGTCGAAATTCTTACTAGGGATGCATACGAAACCTGATAATAATATCGATATATTTTCCGATAATTTAGATTGTTTATTACTTATGGTTTAACGATAACGATACCTTTTACATACACTTAGGTAGAAACATTATTATTATTATATAAAAGCAGACAACGTAACCAGAACTTGAAATCATGACTTGAAAAAATAACCACGTGCTGGGTTAGAGCCAGAACCACAATAGCTCAATTCAAATAGAAAAAAAATCTTCATTTGGTACAATTTTGAATTATGAAATTATGAATTTCTGTAAACTTAAGTAACATCCCTTCGTTTTCTCGAAGTTTCTGATTAAATAATGTAAGCAGCTTTGTATGTTCGCTGTACGCATCGGTATCATAATTATTATTATCGACAAAAGCGCGTATCGATACATCCCTAGTCTATAAAAAAGCTTGGATTATTGTGAAAACTTTGGTGTCTTGAATGTAGGCTCGTCACCGCCTTGCTGCGGTGCCTTCCTTTTCTGGATGATGTTTTGGATCTGTGGAGAAATATTAATGAGTAAATAATAAAAAAAATTGCTACAATCCATATCAGCAAAGTCGCAAATTTCGTTACATAACTATTCATAATAATATAATCACCATAAAGTGGCATAGATACTACAATATACAGACGAATAAGTGCCAACAATCTGCTTTATTTTTGAGAAAAAAAGTATTTTTCAGATCAAAAAAAAAAATTGGTCCTTCGAGTCGGATGCCATGTTTTTTAATTTATTATTTATTTATTTATTTGCATTGGGGAGTCTTACAGCAAAATAGTCAAGTAAACATAATTATTAAAAAATATGGCTATGCTAACAACAAGTCTTTACTTAGACATTAATACTTTATATTTTCTTTCAGAAGGCACGCCAATGTCATTAAATACCAGCTGTTGTCGTAAAATAGCAGTTATCAACCAAATTGCGTCGTTTATTTTAACTTTGACACTGCCAAACGAAGCCATTAAAATAAAATGTAAGTACATCAATATTTTGTCTATCTAAAGATAAGCAAAAAATACAACACAAACATAAATGTTTGTTATATTTTTGGATGTGACCTATTAACCAGTCGTCTGCTGCGAATCGCTATTGCTTATACGAATGCAGACACAATAGAATTTAAATTGTTTGTAGGACGTATCTGGCACTAAGCAGACGAAAGGTTAATGTACTTTAGTAAACAATAAAATAAAAGAACTTGTTGTGTATCCGTACCTTTTGCCACTCCCTGTCCAGCTCGGCCTTCTCGCTCTTGTCCTTGGTCTTCCTTGTCTTGCGGCCGTCCTGAGTCTTCACTCCGTATTGGAACGCTGCCTTGGGCAAAGCCTCTTTGCTGCTCATGTAGGCCGAATACTCCTCTTGCGTGTCGAAGTCCCAACGGCCTAAATGATTAACACATTTGTTAAGAATCAATTTATGGCTAAGGTTAAGCAACTTTCGCAAAGGCCGGTTATTGGATGGGTGACCAAAAAGGCTACAAAAAAAAGGCTAAAAAGGCCACTAGGCCCGCGTGGTGGTTTATGGCCCGTTCTTTCGTGATGATGATAGAAAAACTCCAGTGTTTGTTTATGGACCACTATGGTGGCACGTGAATGCAAGAGTTTTAAGTGGTTATGCCCCCACCTCGTAAGGCCTAATGGCCTCATATGATGACATAATAAGGTTTTGCATTACAGCCCAACTGTAACCGATAGGGTCGCTGATGTGAGGATAGAGAGAAATGAAGAAGACGAAGTATTGTTCACAACCGTATTTCGGCAACAAGCGTGCGGTCGGCGCCGGAGTTATATGAGCACTACACTGACGTGGTAACGGACGGACCGAGAGTCTTTGTATGTAGCAAATTACCGTCAACAGTAAAAATATTAATATTTAGGTTCCTACCGCACAATTGCCGCCGACACAATAGCAGATTTATTTAAATACACAATTTTTAGGTTTACAATACTAAAGTATTTTTTATGTATGTATGTAAGTATATAATATCTATTTAACTATTTATTTATACCTATAATTTTACATTTAAATCGCAGCAGTGTGGCCATCGTCAACATCCTCCCCCCTAGTGTCAGGCAAGTGACACTGATCAACAAAGGTAAGTGGAGCCACACGTGTGACCGGTCGTTTGAACAACCCTGTTTTAGTTTTAATGTCAACTACTCTTACCCGGTTATCCGCCCCGGTATAAGCGCGTTGCACAATGCCTTTTGGCCACGTATTTCTAGGTGAAGCTGGATCGACAATAACCACAAAGTCACCTACTTTCAGCTGCACCCCTTCACTGATCCATTTGCTCCTAGGAATCAGTGCCGGCAAGACCTCCTTCATCCACCTACTCCAAAACAAATCTATGAGCCGCTGCGCAATCCGCCATTGACGTCGAAGATACAAGTCACTGTCACTGAAAACGCCAGGCGTTGGCAGTACAAAGGAGGAAGTGCCACCAGCGCTAGGGCCACAAGGTAAAAAATGATTTGGAGTCAGAGCTTCTTCAGTTGAAGGGTCTACTGACACATGAGTAAGAGGTCTACTATTTATCATATTTTCTACCTCGGCAAGGACAGTCGCGAGTACTTCTTCTCTAGGGGCTCTGTCTTTAAGAACGACCTTTAGAGCTGTCTTTACGCTACGAATAAGGCGCTCCCACGCTCCTCCCATATGCGGACTCGCCGGAGGTATAAATCGCCAGTCCACTCCGTAGTTAACAGCCCGTGATACGACTGCCTCCCTATCCAAATCCTTGATGGCCAGTTTTAACTCGGTTGCTGCACCTCTCATGTTGGTACCGTTATCGGACATAAGTATTTTTGGCCATCCACGTCTCGCAGCCATTCTGCGGAGAGCCATAATTAAAGAGTCAGCTGTGAGGCTGGGCACGATTTCAATGTGAACTGCGCGTACTGTCAGGCAAGTGAAGAGCACACCGTATCTTTTAGGCCGCTGCCTAGCCACAGAAATCTCCACAGGACCGAATACATCTAAACCACACACTGTAAATGCCCTCTGGTGATGCATAAGACGCGCCTCAGGTAGATCACCCAAGCGTGGTGGATTAGGATTGGCCTTTCTTATGCGACAGACAAGGCATTGGGACGACACTGTACGTACTGTAGGCCTAAGATTGACAATCCAGTAAGTTTGTCTAAGTTCGTTAACGACCATCTCATTGTTCGAATGAGCAGCCTTTATGTGATACTGCTTAACAATTAATCGAGCAACATGGTTACGACCGTCTAATATTATTGGACATTTCACCTGGTCTGCCACGCCTGAAGCCGCATTGATTCGCCCCCCCGCGCATAAAAGCCCATCACTACTAAAAAATGGTGTCAAAGTGCGAATACGACTATCGCGATTAATTTCTTTATTTAATTTTAATAAATTTATTTCTTTATAAAAAGTAGACAATTGAGAATGACGTAAAATTAATATTTCCGCTCGTCTCATGAGTGAAAAGTCAATTTGTTGTGACCTATTTCCCTTACATTTTTCAATGAACAACAGAACAACAGCAGTACTACGCAACAGACGTAACCAACTAGAAAAGCGAGCTGGTTCGGGAACAGGTAAGTAACAAACATTGTCATTACTGTTAACTGTGTATAATAATGTATCGTGTTCATTTTTTTCTGTTTCAGGTGCAGATTCGGGTTCCTGAGGCCATAGCTCATGAGAAGAACGAAGAAATGAGGGTCCGGTGAACCACTCACAGTGGGTGTGCAACGCACCGCAGTCCGCACGAAGCTTCGTCGCGAGATCGGCTATGTTCAAATTCGTAGGCACGTAACGCCAGTCGCTAACATCACTCAACTGGTCGATTTCCCCGAGCCTATTTGCGACGAATACTTTGTGATTTTTCGTGTCGTTCCTTATCCAATTTAAAACTGTTGTCGAGTCTGTCCAGTAATAAATACGTGTGTACCTTAATCTGTGTTCTTTTTTAATTGTGTCTGCTAACCTACATCCCAGCAACGCTGCTTGTAACTCTAATTTAGGTATAGTAATCGCAGGCTTAATTGGCGCGACACGGCTTTTACTAGCTATGAATGAAATACGCACATCGTTATCAGTTTGTTTTCGCCAGTAGGCAACGGCGGCGTAGGCGCACGGTGATGCGTCACAGAAAATGTGCAGTTCTAAGGCTGTCTCGCTCGCAATCAAGGGACCTGCACAGTTAGGCTCTGCCATTGCTGTCTCGCTCTGAACGTTCTGCTCCTGCCTATTAAAACTATGCAAAGAATAATCATTTGACTTTGAACCTTCAACCGTTGGCGCAAAGTACCATCTAGGAATGCGAATATTTGCGATGTTTTTCAATTGAATTAACCATTCACGGAATGATGTAAACAAGTTTTCAGGTATTTCCTGATCCCAACCTAATTTAATTTTCCAAGCTTGTTGAATATATATTTTTGACTGGATAGTAAATGGTGCAAGAAATCCGTGTACGTCGAAAACTGACATAATAATGCTTAACATTTCACGCTTTGTAGGCTTACGTGTGAAATTTAAAACTTCTGTGGGTATACGTTTTAAAGAAACGTCAAATGCAAACGTATCACTGCATGGGTACCACAACAAACCTAAAGTGCGTTCAGGTTGATTTTCTAAATTGATCTTTATGGCCTTATCACTTAAATCATTTTTCGGTATGTGTTTCAAAACTTTAGGTGAATTACTCATCCAGTTTCGCATTTTAAAACCTCCCTGCTTATGAATGAACGATACGTCACGTATTATTTTTATAGCAGTAACATCATTAGAAAAACTATCTATATAGTCATCTACATACTGACTTGTTCGTATTGCATCAACCGCATCAGGATAAGATGTTTTGAATCGCTCGGTATTTCTATTTTGGCAAATATACTGAGCGATAAACGGCGAACAATTGGCGCCAAATATCAAAGATGACATGACATATTTTTGTGGATTTTCCATTTTATCATCAGGATTTCGCCAAAGAAATCGGAAGGCATGGCAATCATCATCATTCACGTTTATTCTCAAAAACATGTCTTTTATATCTCCAACAATACCTACAGGTTGCTCTCTAAACCTAAACATTATACCTAATAATGACTGTAATAAATCTGGACCCTGCAATAAAAAATCATTAAGTGAGTACCCCCTAGACTTAGCGGCTGCGTCGTATACCAACCTCAGCTTTTGTTTATTTGGGTTGTCAACCCCAAAATGTGGTAGGTACCAAACGTGGTATCCCGGAGACGCAAGCTCATTTTCTGTTACTTTTCGGGCGTAATTATTTATAAATAAATGTTCAACTCGCTCGTGATACCGGGCAGCGTAGCCTTCGTCCTTTTTTATTTTACGTTCGACTGATAATAAACGTTTATACGCATTCGGGTAGGAGTCTGGCATTACAAAGTCGTCGTACTTCCAAGGCAAGCCTACGTACCAAGTGTTATCTATTAATTTTGAAGTTTTATCTAAAATTTCAAGCGCACGCAACTCATCGGAGTTTCGGCGCGGCTTAGTACATATACCTATAGATTCTAATGAGAAGTACTTGCAAACGGTGTCATGTAGCTGAAAGTCGTTATCTAAAACATGTTCAGAACAGTCAGAGATAGTACTGACGGAATGCGATTGTGAGTCAGGCTGCATAATATTAGCTATATTGCCTGTAGGTAATTTTAAATCAGTGTCAACGTATTCTCCACTATACCTATTCACACAAACATCGGTGCAGTTAATAAACGACATAGAAGTAACATTGTTCAACCTGCCATGCAAACACCATCCTAAAAGGGTTTTTGTAACGTACGGACCACACTGCTGTTCACTATCCCTAATACATTCAATAGGAGCCATTAAATGATAATTATCTTGGCCAATTAAGAGCTTTGGTTTTATATTACAATTACACAGGCCCAAATATTCATATTTAGAGTATAAATTAGTATCGGAAATACATTGGACAGGTAAGTCTAACTCAGACATCTTACGAGCACATAAATTAAACCGCACAATTGCCGCCGACACAATAGCAGATTTATTTAAATACACAATTTTTAGGTTTACAATACTAAAGTATTTTTTATGTATGTATGTAAGTATATAATATCTATTTAACTATTTATTTATACCTATAATTTTACATTTAAATCGCAGCAGTGTGGCCATCGTCAACACCAACTAAATATCTAAGTATATTCACTAACCGCCCAGCGACCTCATCTAATGACATTCACAAATAAAGAATAGCCCCAATGTGATCAAATGAGAACAAAAATGTAACCAGTTTTATGCACGGAAATCTATTGCTCGCAATATATTTAATATGTAAAAAAAATCAAGTGTTTTTTTCACATTTTTTTCACAATATTTGTTCTGGGCGGAACCTACTAAGTCGATTATGCGGTCATGTGATGACAAAGGGCGTAAATTTACATAAGTAATTTAACACTAGGCCTTACGAGGTTAGGGGGGTTTGGGGGGAGAGTTCTACTTAACCATCTGAGTCTTCTCTTGCGCAGTGGTATGGCTAATGCGTTTTCTCCTGTATAAAAAGAGTGAAGAGCACGACCGCCACTGCTAGTTAAGTCTAATCTAAATCTACACATTTATTTTTACGATTGGCAGTTACCTGATGTAATTTTTGCAAACTTATTATTATTATTTTTTTTTTGTATTATTTTTGGGTGTTGTGATTGTCCTTTTTTTATGTGTTTGTTTGTGATGGAAAGTGTCCTTTTATGATAGGGCATTTTCCAATATTTTTGACGCTGTAAGGGAGAAAAGAGCTGGACACTTGCTGAGTTTCTTGCCGGTTCTTCTCAGTACAAGTTCTCCCGCCCAGAGTAGACTTACGAACCGATGGCATAATGACGTTCATAAGAGCTATTTGTAGCCTAAACTGAATAAATGATTTTGAATTTGAATTTGAATTTGAATTTGAATCGATTTTTTTAAGCGATAGGTGTCAATCAATACGTTTGGCTTTCACCTTTCAGCAAGGAGCTATATTATTAGTTTACGCGGGACATGCGTTCGCGGGTTTTAATGAACGGATAATAAAAAATGATAATGGCCCTTGCTTGTAGTCTGGTGAGTGATGGATGATATAGTTGATGTGTATGCTGCTATTATGCCGTATTAAGGAAGAATGCAGTAAGGTTACTTTCTGTCAGACCTTATTGCATTCCTCGTTAGGACGGCAGAATTACATACTCATCGCATCAGGCTGTTAGGCTTGTTTCACACGAACCACAACCTCACCACAGCGTCGCGACAAAAGGTGGTCAAGTTGTGGTTACGTGTGTTACCTACAAAATGTTTGCGATATGGCCGACCGCTAGTTCGCAGTGTCGCTGGTAGTTGCGACGTGGCTGCGAGGCTGTAGTCGGTATCAAACACGCGGTCAATAAATAATGACGGCAGAATGTGGCCCGTTTGAATTCAACAATAAATTTTCATACAAATTAACGCCTGCCCACGTGTTGTGGTTGTGGTACGTGAGAAACAAGCTTTAGTGAGGTTAACTGTAGTTACTCACCGATGGGCCCCTTCTTGTTGCCCGCGTCCATCTTGGTGTAGTCGACCTCGTCGTCGGAGTCGTCGATGGCGTCGTCCATCTCGCGCAGGCCGGGGTAGCACTCGGCGTAGCCCTCGGGCTCGGCCGCCAGCCGCGAGAGCAGTGCGGCCGATCGTTTGTCTCGCTCCTCCGCGCTGGCGGGCACTTGGCGGCGGGGTAGGGGGCCGGGGCCTTTGGGTAAACGATATTTTCGATGAAAATCTATTATAATGATTTATGGTTAAATTTGCAATTCGAAAAAGTGCTGAAACAATCCGGCTGGTGGAAATTATTTCAACACTTATTCGAAGTTTTTCAAATTCGAAGATTTTAGAAAAGTATACTTTTATAGAACAGAGAAGGTTAAGATTATCTGGGTGTGATTGGCATTGAATAATTCGGCAGGCTGGGTGCCTGTCGAAATGACAAACATTGTCTTTGTGTTAACATTGTGCATATTCTGTATTTATTAAATAAATTCTTTTATTTAAAAAATCATTAAAACAATTGTTTATGTATAGAACAGAACAACTCGAAATCTTATTTCAAAACCTTAGTTTTGTGTTAATCAAAAGTTTTAATTTATAAAATATATAATATGGCATTTTGGGGCGCTGGTTTCTCGTGACGCTAAAAAAGGTCGGTTAAGGCCAGCAAACTCTGTCAAAAAAATACAACACACGAACGAGGAGGAACCCTCGTTCTACTCCCGTACTATAACTACAGCCCCCACCTTCCTCCTTATCCACATCGGCGGGCGCGTCGAAGTACCCGGTGCGCGGGCGCGGGCGCGCGTCGGCGCGGCGCTCGCCGGCCGCGTAGTCGCCGATCTCGCCGTATATGGAGTCGTCCGCGCGACCTTTCTCCAATGGCTTATCCTAATTTTAAAGTTTTACGTAATACATTATAAATTTTATTGTTCAGCCACTTTGTCGTACTTATTTAGAACGAATCGACGACCTCCTTGGTCGAGTGGCTTGCACACCGGTTTTCATGGTGTCGCCATCTCTGAGGTTCCGGGTTCGATCCCCGGTCTCTGTTTTTCTAAATTGTTTCGAGTCTGGATGATTCCTTTGTATAATAAGTATTTAAAGTATATTATGTATGCTTATCCGTTGTCTAGTTAACCATTTATCGAGTTTCTTAAGGAAGCTTTTCTTGGGGCTAGATAATTGGTGTGAGTGTGGGAAACATTTTCAAAATAAAAATATGTAAATCATATTTTTTATTCACATATTCGCCGTGCAATTAATCGGCTATTTTAACCAGTTGCCTGCGACATGGACATAATCAATACAATAATGAATGACCGTCTGAAGTTGGAAGAATCGCTAAGTATCTGCAAAAAATCTAAAAACATTTTGGTTTTTTAATGGCCTTTTAAAGTCTGGCACTAGTTTTTTTTATTCCAAATCGGGGTGGCGCCTAGCCATCAAGCTAGATTAATGTCTAACGCAAATGATAAATAAGCCAGATGGATAGACGTTTTCATAAGATCCTACCAAACCCTACTATGGATACGAGAATATCTGTGCCAGCTTATCCAAGACCACGTCGTTGGCGCTAGAGGCAGAACCCCTGCCATCCAGCTCTGGTCCATCTGACCTTTTCACACCTCCAGGCTTTCTCGCTTGCCTAAACTACCTGACTTACCTTGGTTTTCTTTTGCTTCCTATGCCTTCCATGACGTAGGTACGAGAATATCTGCGCCAGCTTATCCAAGACCACGTCGTTGGCGCTAGAGGCGGAACTCCTCTCATCCAGCTCCGGCACGTCGGCCTTGCTGCGAGTGAGCGTGGTGGGTATATCGCTGTCGATAGTGCCCTCCTCCTCTAGCTCCACGACGTACGCCATACGGCCGGGAGCGAAGAGCTCGTTGCGTACCACCTTCTTGTTTCTGTTACCGAAAATACATAGTAAGCGCCACCAATACGACACAGAAAATTTCAAAGTAATTACTAACGTTTGTATCACGGGAGTCATCTCAGAAGTTTTGTACGGTGCCGGTGATAGAAAAGTCAACCTGTATATATTACGTTACTGCGTTACTACCCTCACAGTGGCTTGCAGCGCAAATCACAAACTACTAGAAAAATTCAACGAGTCTTCTGGGGCCTCGGTAGCTCAGCGGTCACAGCATTGAACCGGTTATCCAAAGGTCGTGGGTTCGATTCCTACTCGAGCTTCCAGACTGGTTGATTGTAAATAGTAAAATTTGAGAAATAATAAATTGATCCACAAAAAAATGATAGGCTAGCACCTAAAATGCTAAGTTAGCATCTAAATAGTAGTTTAAGTGCTAACTTTGTATTTTTAGGTGCTAACTTAGTATTTTTGTGAGTTAGGTTAGGTTAGTTTGGTGATCGATTAAATACTACCCGTAAAATGTTACCCAGTCCCTCTGTTAAAATCAGTATAAATCTAATAGATATTTATATTATAAATAGTAAATAATTAGTTTACAAATATTCTACATTGAGATCGACCTGAGTATAACGCTTGTTTAAACTAGCTAACTTGATATTATCAGAAAATGGATTGTGCATATTACTCACTTCTGTTCCAAAACTAAGTTGTAAATGTTTTTGCCCATTGGAGTCTTGAATTGTATTTCTTCCTCTTGCTGAAATAATTAGAGAAGACAATTAAAAAAAACAATGAAAACACAATTCTGTAGTTTTTTGACATCATAGTAATCTGAGTAATCATCTATATAATAATACGTGAAGCAAAAATTTTGTACCCGTTTTTACGAAAAATGCGCAGACGGAAGACTATGAAATTTCGCACACTTATAGTTTATATAGAGAAGGTTACTCGAATGTTAAATTTTTTTTTTTTAAATTATGCATAAAAAATACATTAAATCTACAAAAACAACATTACACACACTACCATGTATTTGACACACACGCATACATACTCTTTTCAAAAATTTCAAAAATGGAAGAGGAGCGGCCGATATTTGTCAATGCCAATCCAAATTCACATTCTATCTTTTTTTTTAATTGCTTAGGATACAATCCGTGCAGCCTTAATAAAATTACGGTCGAATTTCGACCACTGGGCGACCACTAGTAATTATATTATGTAGTTATTGTTATCTAGATTATTCATATACAAAAATTATATGAATGAATTCATACTGTTTTATCTGGGTTGGTCGTTACGGTATTGTTGTCTTTTTTTTAATACTACTGATATTAATTTTTTTTACATAAAAACTATTATATAATTTTGTTTATGAGAAAAGACGGCAAATGAGCATGCGATCCACCTGATGTGAAGCGGTCATCGCCACCTATGGACATCTACAGCATCCGAGGATCTGCCCTAATACTTACTTATGTTTCATTAATAAAAGAAAATTAACTTACCACAACTTCTTTTTTCTCTGTGACCGGTTCAACAGGCTCGGTGACCAGTCTTTCCATTTCTGCCTCTTGCTCTTGTTCTCTGGTTTGAATCTCAGACCGTACCTAACGAAATTTATAATTATTATATGAAAAAAAAATCTTCTTGTCAAATTACTATAAGTCTTAATTTATCCGAGCACTTTCAGTATTTTTGGTAAATCAAAATGAAATGTTCGCAAAAATATACCCAACCAGAATGACTGTAAAAGTTATTTTTGGTTAGCCTTTATCTCACCTTAACTCAGAATCTTAACTGAGAAACTGGCTGTCCTATTGAGGCACTAGTTTTTTTTTTATTGAGAAACTGGGTATAAGTAAACTGAGTTAAAAAGAGTATGCTCGGAATCGAACTTGAAACCTATGGAGCTGAAGAAACCGGTGGTCAAATCGTCACAGAGACAATTAAAAATAATTTCACATGAGCAGTTGAATAAGCTATATTTATTTTAAATAAACCCACTTGGATAACACCCTTAAAGATAATACATACATATTATATTATACTCTAATGTAATACTTTTAGAGGTTCATTTACAAAAAAACAAACGCCTGGTCGAACTATGTGGATTAATAATAGGTATAGATCGCGCCAAACTTCTAGTCCCCTCTGAAGTTGCTTCGTTGCGCAGCTGTACAGCCAGGCCCTACCGCTCGTCCCCGCCTTCGCCCTACTGACGCCTATTTTTTACTACTGCGACGCGAATCGCGCCAACTTCATAGGGGACTAGAAGTTTGGCGCGACCTATACTTATATTTTTTTTTAATTTGCATTCACAATGATATGTATGTAAGTATATTACAAAATAAAATTTAACTAGATAAAATTAACCAATCTCAGGAAGCTCGAGTGGTAACCGAACCCACAACCTTTGGATAACCGGTCCGGTTTTAATGCTATTATTATATGATACTTATATTTTTTATAAGGAACTATTAATTTGATAGTAGGTCATCTTATACATAGAGGGATAACTTAACATATGCATTTAGAAATAAATATGTACCTAATAATAAAATATTTTTACCTTCTGCAACAAGGCGTAATCTAAACCTTTCACCAAATGGGTATGCTCCATGTCACCACCGAGATATTTGGATTCCTACAAAATAAAATAAAAAATATATAGATTAATATGCAACAAGTTTTTTCTTCAACATCTGCAGATTTTTATACTCAATTCTCAAAACTTTGAGTTTTGAGTTTTACATTATGACCACATCTCACCTAAATCATACATAAATTAGGACAAAGTAAAATTTTAAGTGAAAAGAAAGAAAGAAAAATATTTATTAGAATCACATAACAAAACACACAATTAAACATACAACAGATAACATAAAAAAAGAAAATAAAAAAAGAAAAAGTAAGATCAAATATTTTATAAAATACAGTGAAAAAATTAAATGCCTACCCGACCCAGCCAGGAATCAAACCTGGGTCTTCGGTCGGTTGCAATGATCGGTGGATAGATAACACCAATGCCGCTGAAGAGCATTAAAAAATCAAAGCAGTGAAAAAATTCAGTGCTTACGTCAGCCTTCCCGGTAGCATAGCGGTCAGTGCAGCCGCCCCGATTGCGGAAGACCCAAGTTCGATTCCTGGCTGGGTCGGGTAGGCGTTTAATTATTTCACTGTATTTTATAAAATATTTAATTCAGCTTAAGTGTAGCAGTTAGCACTTATAATAAACAGTGAAAAAAGAAGTAAGATTGCCTATTTAAGGTTGTTTATCTGCAATATAATACAAGGTATCATCGGTCAATATAAATTGTTTTAGAATGTTAGACATCACTGTACTACAAAGTAAGGAGGACCCAGAAGATAAGCTTAATACATTAGGCGCTAGAGCAATGCAAATTTTTTTTTCATATTTCTTATTATATTAAAGGATAAGCACAGTGCCTTGATCTCACCTGATGTTAAGTGATGATAAGGCCAATGATGGAAGCGCACATCACCCGGAATCCTCAAGTAGTGAGGCACTGGCTATCTTATCTCTAGCTGCCGAAACACAACATTGCTACAGACATTGATGTCATGGCGACACATTTAGATAAGATGGTGGTAGCTAGCCAGGCGGACAAACAAGCCCTACCACCAACCAAACCGAGTACACAAACATGTACCCCCCGCTGGGAATCGAACCCGGGACCTCTGGGTCTAAACCGGTGGTCTTAGCAACTAGACCACAGACACACCGGCGATACTCCGTGTACGTGCGAGCTCGAGCGCCGGTGACCTTGAGCGAAACGTGTAAAGCTAGGGTTGATATAGTCAGCCCGTGCGTGCGGTGCGCAATACAGACGCTCGCTCGCTCGACTCAGCCCTCGGCCGAGGCGGTCTCCAGAACGACTCCATGCCCCGCGCCGATCCAGACACCCACACATGTCCGCGAGCGATTTTACGAGCACACATGCTTAAATGTCGCTTCTTTTCGTGGTAGTGTATATTTTCTTTGCCACAGAGGCGGTTAAAACATAGACAGACCCCTTTCACGGACACGGATCTCGGAACAGCTAAGAACAGTCCGCGTGCAGCTGTTGCGAGATTCCGTGACCGTGAGTGGGTTGGCTAAGTGCGCGTGCCTCAAGCGCATTTGTAGGAAGCTTACCTTTTGCAGTCTCCTTACATTAGGTTTAGAGAATATTTATTTATTTATATATTTTATATAAGTATATAATATTTAGAGAAAAATTTTTTTGACGATTGTCCTCTGTCCGTTGTTTGAATGCATACAGTATGACATGACAGAAAATCACAAACCTGAATGAGCTGCCTTCTTCTTTCTTTGGCATCCATTCCTGACTTGAGATCTGGTGCTACTGCTCTGTAAATTTAAGAGTTACTTCATTTATTAATTGATTTATTTCAATTACAAATAGAACAATATTCTTATATTCTAGTTACATTTTGTTGTAATGTTTTTATTATAGGTTGCTACATGTTTATTTGTAAATTTAAAACTTGCAATTTCCATAAAATACATACACACAGAATGGGGGCCAGGCAGAGATCACTTCCTGCCACTTGGTATGATTATAACATACCTCTTTTGCTTCATAAACTCTCATTAATTTCTTTAACAGGTTGACCGCCGACAGGCCCAGATACAATAGAAATTCAATTGTTTGTCGGACATATGGCGTTTAAGGTGTTAATTAATTTCATACATGCTCGCTGTTATAAAGTACCTACACTTACAAGTATATTACATAATAATAAAGAAAATAAAAATGTATAAGTGAAATGGTTGGTATCCACATCAACCAAATTAGCCCTATGATTGAAGTTAATCTTTTGCTTCATTAACTTTCATTAATTTCTTTAATTAATTTCATACCTACATGCTCGCTGTTATAAAGTACCTACTGTAACGTGTATATTACATAATAATAAAGAAAATAAAAATGAATAAGTAAAATGGTATCCACAGCAACCAAATTAGCCCTGTTGGTGCTTTGTCTATTCTGCTTTAGAGAGATGACTTTCCAGGAGTATTTCAATGATTTGTCTTATTTTAAATTTCTAATATAATGTATATTTCAAAAACTGAATACAATAATTAATTTGTAGAAGGTTAAAGCTAAGGACGATTAGGATTTGAGTCGCAGAAATGAATGCCGCTTCACCGCCACTCCTCGTTTCACGCTGGTCGCGATGGATGCAAGCAAGAAATCTATGAGCTGTATGAAACTTGAAACTCTGATGTAACCGCACACACATACCTGCTTCTTCAAGTTTGAGCTAAGCCAATAATCCTAATTCTCCTAATTCTCTTAAGAGCTATACTGGAAAGTATTGTTTTCAAACGTAACATTTACCTGTAAGCACTACTTGTATTACTTGTAGGGTCAGCCGGCCCTAACTCGTTGTTACCATCGCGTCTCTCTCTAGCTCTATCTCTATATTTTTCAGCAAGCTCAGCTAGTTTTGTGTCTTCTTGCTTCTTCAAAGCTGCATAGTAAGACTTTTTCTTACGACGTAATTCACTTTTGTTTTCTGTTGGGGGTGGCATAGACCTGAACAAAAGAACACAAATATTCACTTTATATAGGAACACAAATAACATATAAATTATATTACATTATATGATATAATATAGATACAACATCATATTAGACTAGACTAAGAATTAATTCATTTCATTCGAATAGTACAATACAGTTGATTATTTAACTTTACATCATCATATTCTACTGGACACAGGTCCAATGCCTGCCACTGAGCCTGTTCTTGTCACATCCAAGTCTTGGTCAACTTTTTATTTTAGTCAAACCATGTCCAGCAGTGAACTAACATAGGCCGATGATGATGATGATGATGATGTCAGTTTGGTAGGTACTAGGCTTCTCTCAATTTATATCTGAGCCAGATTTCTCTTTTTATTTAACTTTAAGTTTCTAGTATTTTCAACAATTTATAGTTTAAACAAACACTGAGCTGTAAACAAACTTATAAGAAACCATCTTACCCAGCGTTAGCCATGGCTTCCCTCACGGAGCCAGCGGGGTGGGCACCGCCCGCTGGCGTAGACCGTGGGGTCATGAGCAGCTTCCTGAAGTCCTCATTCGTAAGCCTCTGCGACGCAGGTGTGTCCTCCACACTCCGGTCTACCTCCATGGTTGCACTCAACTTGCCGTCGATTCCAAAATCTACAAACAATTGATGTGTTTTTTACACTAAATCACGGATGATGTTGGCAGTTTCTAACTGCAAATAGCACTTTGGTAGTACAGAAAAAGCACTTCTAGTCACTTTTAAGCTTTTATTTGAGTAAATAATCAATTCTAATAACCCCTACAACAATGAACCCACTATCGCACACAGACAGAACAGACAGATTAGTTAGAGATGTGGAATGCAATTCAATCACAGACCCGATCTGATACACTTTCAAATACACCGAGTTCTTCGAAATCGATTTTTTTACTTTTTGTGTATCATGTCAGAAATTATATCATGGAGATATACATTATCAAATAAAAAACAATTAACAGTGTTTTTTCACTGATGATCTAAGACTTCAATTTTTTTTTATCTCACCGGTCGGTGATCTCAGAACTAAAAGTGACATAAAAAAATACATTATGATAAAAATAAGTTTTGCATTATTTACAATCTGATTACTGTGAAACATACTGTTCGAGAATTTTTGGTCACAAAAATTTTACAGGGAATTTGAATAGCAGAAAAAGAAGAACTCATAATAATAAATAATAATGATATCATAGATGCGAGAAAATTAAACACTGGTTCCAGATCGCTTCTTAAGGTATTAAATCTTTAAGTTTCCAATTAGAGGCCTTGTTTTAAGATTTGTACCGTAAGAACGAATCTTTTTTTCACTAGCAAATTTTTATGAGAGAGGCAGTTGCAACATGAATGTTGTTATACTTATAATACTTTTATTACATCCCATATTTTGGAATAGTATTTTAATGGAATTCTATCCGATGTAATAATTGGGTCCAATACAAATCGAATCAACACAATTATGGCGCATCCCTATGACGCGATTTTTTTCTATTGTCATGTCATTTAGGAATAAGCAAATAGATCTAAAACATAAAGCTTTTTTTCTTTGTTTAGTTTTATTTAAAATAAATGAATTATCCTCTGTCTACATCTTATAAAAGTGATGGACTATATCATGATATTCTTCCTTTCTCCCTAATCAGCTTTTGTTATTTTATTATATTTTCACAATTTTATGATAAGGAAATGTAATAATTTGAATTTTACTTTCACATTTACAAATAGCAATTTCTCATATATGAAAGATTTCACGTTATATTTTATGTTAGTTATTTATTTCAAATAAATGTGGACTCTACTATTACTAATATTACTATTACTTCATCGCCATCATCTCCAGCTCATTTTATGATTCCACTGCTGGGGCAAGAGCCTTCCTTAGATTAATAAATCCGAATGACACTTTACCCGACCTTTGAATTGAACCTACGAGTATCTAGCAGAGCGCTTTGCAATTGCCACCGAGACATGTACATACCCACTGAATTCAAAATTATGGCTCCTTAAAAATAAAATAATGATTAGTCAGCATAATAGGTACCATTTCGATTTTATCCTGTGATTTTATCTATACCTACACTTTATATTAGGTAACTAGCTAGCATGGAAACAAATTTCGCGATTAACTAGCTCTAAGCTTAATGCGACAACAATAACAATTATATAATTAATAATTGATAATAGATTTTTTACCATAATTGTTGTTCTTACATATTATATTCTAAAGCGATTAAGGTAAGCTTCATTTCCCCTTTTTAAAATTAGATACTATGCCTAAGTTGTATGTGAATTCTCCGCCTATGTGGTATATAGTTAAGACCACCGCCGCCGCCGCCGGTCTCAGACTACCAATATAACACCAATGCTAGTAGTCAGTCAGTTGGGTTGCTACCACCATCTTATACACCGTTTTTTTTAACCGTCTTAGACCCGCAGGTGGGTTGATCTGACCATGAAACTGAACAACGATTCCCAAGAAACATAGGTCAAAAAACGAGATATTTTTTTTACTTTGCCATATAAACCATGCTCGGTCAAGAGGCTTTGTATAAAAAAAAACTCGTTTTTTGATTTATGTTTCTTGGGGAAAGTTGTTCAGTTTCGGGGTCTGGTCAACCCACCTTCGGGTCTAAGACGAATAAAAAAGAACGGTGTACAAATATGTCGCCCTAACCAATGCTAGTAGTATCGTAATGCTACTAGCATTGGTGTTTTGGTATAATAGGGATGCTAACGCATAATAACTTTACATATTTTAAAGCCCTTTTTGTAAAAAGGTTTAAGTAAAATGTCTAAGTAGTAGCCTTTTTACATAAACCTCGATTTTGATCAAATAGGTTGTATGCATCAATATCGATATATTGATAGTTGTATGTGACCTCTGTGGTATAGTGGTTAAGACCACCGGTCTCAGACTACCAAAATAACACCAATAGCATTGCAATACTAGTAACATTGTTGTGTTCCGGCAGCTAGAGATAAAATAGCCAGTGCCTCAGTAGATGAGGATCCCATGTGATGAGCGCTTCCACCTTCAGCCTTACCTTACCAGCACTTATAAAAGTCAATTACTTACCCTTCAGGCATTTAAAAATAAACCGTTTTTCTACATCTTTATATTATGTGATCTCGTGAGGTTACCTAACCTTTATAATATAGCTACTGAGGAACCAACTGTAAACTTTAGAATTTCTTTTTTCTTGTTCTTTTTATGTAAAAAGTCTAGTAGGCATTTTAGATGAACGATTCACGCACATCAACCTACCACAAACTGTCAAACTTTGAACTTTATTACTAGGTTTTAAGGTTGAAAATGTATAGCATGCGCCTAGGTGCCTAGTGTGAGTTTTGTTTATTATCCGTATTCATTCGAAATTCGAATACGGTTACGAAAACGAAAATAAGTGTAGGTCGCGCCAAACTTCTAGTCCCCTCTGAAGTTGACGTGATTCGCGTCGCAGTAGTAAAAAATAGGCGTCAGTAGGGCGAAGGCGGGGACGAGCGGTAGGGCCTGGCTGTACAGCTGCGCAACGAAGCAACTTCAGAGGGGACTAGAAGTTTGGCGCGATCTATACCTACCTATGGCATTGAAGCAGCGCCTCCTGGCGACATACGAGAAGAGTTAAAATTTGGCCATACAAATTCTTGTTTTCGTTAACGTGATCGAACAGCGAATTAAACTTGGCACCCTGTACTTTTCAAAAATAGGGTATCAATATTAACATAACGATAGTTGTATGTGAAAGTTCACGGTATCAACGCTAGATAAGTGAGGCGTGTTATCTTTTAGTTTTGCTGACTGATGCTTGATCGGAGGCACGTTTATCGATGATATACAATACCTACGTGCTTCACCGCTCTTTAAGGTTGTCACGATGAGTTAATTTATTAGAATAAGGTACATAAGTATATTTTTCATAAATAAAAAAATATTAAAAATGCCTATGCAGTACCAGTGTTCGACCAGGAATTAGGGACCGAAACTTTTCTTCTTTAAGCAAGTAATAATCATTTAAAATAGGGGTCATTATCTGATTCTTGACTTTGGCAAAGTGAATATTTGTAAAACTATTAAGATCGGATGTTGATGACGTAGTTGTCGACATTGAATATGGCCTCCTTTGGCTTACAAAGTAAAGGTAGATAGTGTTGATTAATTTCTTAAGGATCACTTTGTTGTCCGTCCGTCTGTCCGTCTGTCTGTCTGTATGTCTGTCAAGACCCTTTATCTCGGGAACGCGTGGAGGTATCGAATTTAAAACCATATACTCAGGTCTGCGGTCCCTTGAAGCTGTGAAAAAATCAAACTTCTAAGTTAACGAAAAAAAAAGATACGGCCGTTTATATCGCAAAAAACGTATATTTCGACACTTTCAAGGGAATCAAAATTCATAGGGTACTTGCCGTTGACCTATAACTATGAAGTTTGGCAAGTAATATCGTCTTAAACTACAAGTACAGGGAAAAATTTAAAAACAATACATATTTAATTAAATCACAAAAAAAACAAGGTCTTGATGCAAGGAACGGGGGTCCACATTTTAAAGTAAGTTAACCGTGTCATGTGGGGTATCGTAAGAAAGGGCTACATTTGCACATGCTTAAACAGATTTTTAATTATTTTTATGATGTATAGTTTTCGGTTTATTTCGGGAAAAGTTCGAGACTCGATTCCTGAGCTATATAATAATATGTACCCATAAATTTGCACGGAACCCTCGGTGGGCGAGTCCGACTCGCACTTGACCGGTTTTTTATTACCATGACGCTTTTATTTAGGTGTTAAACGATTTATTGTCTCGGCATCTAGCTATTTAGATTTATTGCCATATTTAACGCTACAATGCATTTTCATAACTAATAAGTACCTAAAAAGGTAGGTACTTAGCTAGAGTTAAAACTTACAAATTTACTTAAGTAGGTACTTAAAAAAATCTATTTACTTTCTTTAAAAATTACCTGTGTGAGGTGATCTACTTATTATTTATACAAGCTAACTATCTACTTATTTTTAATGACAAAGTAGGTACCTAAAGATTTTATTTGATTAACTTGGTACCTACCATAATATTATTCGTATTATAGTATAGTTACGATACCTCGTGGTACCTACAAACTTAATTTTAAATATCAGAAAAAAATTTATAACTAAACTGCAATCAATAAAAACAAGTGACAACCCTATCTTTAACATCTTAATTGTTATCTCGAACATCTCGACTGATATTTTAAATAACGGAGATGCTGTGATTGTCTTCACATAGTGTTAGTGTCAAATGCTAGTGAAAGATGCGTTGGTGGTTAGTGTTGTGCGCATCCGTGCTTTGGACATCTGTAAGTAGAGCTCTTTTCGATTTATAACATCCTAGTACTCATTAACATCATCATTATCATCTCAGCAAAAAGACATGCCTTTAAAAAAAATATTTTATGGGTAAGCATAGTGCCTTGATCGCCTCTGATGTTAAGTGATGATAAGGCCAATGATGGAAGCGCACTTCACCCGGGATCCTTAACTAGTGAGGCACTGGCTAAACTATCTCTAGCTGCTAGAACACAACAATGCTACAAACATTGATGTTATGGCGACATATTTAGATAAGATGGTGGTAGCTAGTCAGGCGGACAAACAAGCCCTACCAGCAAACAGACTGAGTACACAAACATGTAACCCCCGCTGGGAATGGAACCGGTGGTCTTAGCCACTAACCACAGAGGCGGCTAAAGGCCTCCCCCAAGGATCTCCACAACGACCGGTTTTGTGCTGCTCGCATCCAGCGGCTACCCGCGACCTTCACCAGATCGTCGGTCCACCTTGTTGTAGGTTTGCGTTGCGTTTTCTGGTAGTTCCTAGTACTCGTACCTAGACTTAGTTGAATGCTCTCCCAGCACACGTATTCCTTCTTTTCTACTAACATGGGGTCTATTGAACGAGGAATGAGGAAGCAACTTGCGGGTCGGCATGGTAAGGACGGCTGACAGTAATTTTTAAACTCTACTTTAAAAAAACATCCCTCTTTAAAAAGAACGAGAAAATGGAGATTACGTGTTTCACCATATTTCTCTCGCACTCTCTGTTAGTCCCATCATACTGTTACTTTATTAAACCTGGTGATTTGTAAAACATGTTAAACCCATTTAAGACACCAGCTCCTCTCATATATTATATAATTTTTTCATTGTATCTACTGTATGTACTATTTGTAAATGTGATGAAAAATAAACGTCATTATTATATTTATTATTATCTATACTAATATTATAAAGAGGTAAACTTTGTAGTTTTGTATGTATGTTTGCAACGGATAAACTCAAAAACTAATGGACCGATTTAAAAAAAATCTTTCACCATTAGAATGCTACTTTAGAGCTGAGTAACGAAGGCTTTACTTATTATTATTATTAATTTTCCCTACCTATATCGTCCCACTGCAGGGCAAAGGCCTCCCTTGCCTTCTTCCAATATTCACGGTCTGAAGCTTTCTGGGACCAATCTTTCAAAAATGAGTCCAACTCGTCCCGCCATCTCCGTCTAGGTCGGCCGCGATGTCGTTTTCGGCTTTGTGGGACCCAATTTGTTGTAGATTTCGCTCACAACTCGTTCGACATGCGGCTTACGTAGCCGGCCCAGTCCCCCTTGAGAGCGGCAGCTTTCCGAACTACTTACTTCAAAATTAGACTGAAAAAATTGCACTAAAAAGTAAAAAATAATTGCGCAGTTTAGTTTTTTAAATTTACTTGCAATTACTCAATTACTCAATTACTTATAATTACTCAATCTTATATTCTTTCTTAGGAAAATATATAGGTACAATTATTGTTATTTTTGACGGTAACAAACATTAAAAAAAAACATACAACCGAATTGGGAACCTCCTCCTTTTTTTGAAGTCGGTTAAAAAAAAAGAAATGCGGTACGAAGTCCGCCCGGTCAGCTAGTTATTATGTCCAGGTAATCGGCAGGAAGGTGGTTTATTTACCTAAAGTGGCCAACAAACAATATAATATAATGAATAATGCAGTTACAATCGCGGGCCACAGGTGTGATATTTATAATAAAAACTCAGTTTAACTCAGATCTACTATTAACCTTTAGCCTGCGGTTAACTCTATCAATAAGAATGGGACTTTACTGTTTACACAACTTTACAATAATTTGTTCCCAACGTAAAATTATATAAATACAACTAATTTACCCATCATTATATATATCATTGTATGATTGCAGGTAACATCGCAAGGGACCAACGGATTTAAAAATGCCTTCGACCAATCAAGAGCACAACAGTGCTGTCCTTGCCCCGAAGAAGACCTGGAGCCAGCTGGTAACTCTCCTCGCTCATTGGCTACATCAAATAAGGCGTCGGGCAGAGGTCTTCAGCCATTGGCTGATATAGCTGGTGTGGACTGTCCATGCCGCTTTCGAGACGCTGACTCCGAGGGTTCGGCATCGGGCGTCTCTTCGAAAGCTGTTCAGCCTTACGGGAGGTATGTTCTCTTTTATTTAACAACGATTGGAGGTTGAAACGCACTTTAGCCAATATCCTCAACTAGCTGACTGAGAACTAACTGAGAGACTGGTTATCTTATCTCTAACTGTCGGAACATAACTTCTTCTCCTTCAGTTTATGCCTTCGTGTACGATCTTGGGCACTTTCTATCTATTTTATCCCGGCTGTTCTTTTAATGTCGTCGTGCCAACGCATCTGCGGCCGTCCCTGTGGGTGTTTTGGAGCACAACCATACTTCTAATACTACTGATATTGTCGTAATAATAACAGACTTGGATAAAATGGTGATTTCTTGCCAGGCGGACTTAAGGCGAAGGGTAAGGCACACTAGCGCCACCAATTGATAATTTGATAATTACTAACGGACCGGCTCTTTTTTAACCATTGCGTACCGTCCGACAACAGCAAAACATCCATAGTATTTATTTAATAATTGTGCACTACTTTTTGTTGCGTGGTTTATTCACAAAACGGGCTATCGCATTTATTCACAAACAATGCGTCGCCTAAGTTCTAACACCGCGGAAGTCCAAAATTTGTCATTTTGACTTTTGCATGTCATTCGATAGAGAATAGAAAGACGCACCTCTAGACCAATCAGAAACAGGGATTTTAACCAATGGAAGCGTTTTATTTTGAAAACAAAAAATTAATTATTATGATCGCGATATATAAAAAGGCACGATATTTTTGCTCTCCTGAAAAGTTGTCATTTTTGACTTCCGCGGTGTTAGAACTTAAGCGACGAATGGCCACTTTTGGTGTTAGCGAATGAATACAAAAACAAACCTAAAAGTAGTGCACAATTATTAAATAATAGATGTTTGCCTAGTGTCGGAAGGTCCGTAATGTTTGAAAAAAAATCCAGTTAGCAGTTATCAAATTAAATCCATTAGCGGCGCTAGTGTGCCTTACCCTTCGCCTTAATGTACCTTAGTAAACAATAAAATTAAAGAACTTGTTGTGTATCCGTACCTTCTGCCACTCCCTGTCCAGCTCGGCCTTTTCGCTCTTGTCCTTGGTCTTCCTTGTCACTGCACGCCTGTCGCGGCGCTAATAGCAGCTATGTACCGCATATAAGGGGAATGCCAGCACAAATGTAATTCCGTTATTTAACAGAGGGCCTAGCGTGAGTTATTTTTGACATTCGATCGCGTTTACGAAAACGAGAATTAGTATGGCATTGAAGCAGCGCCTCCTGGCGACATACGAGAAGAGTTAAAAGTTTGCTATACAAATTTCCGTTTTGGTAAACGTTTTTGAATGAATACGGATAGTAAACAAAACTTACACTAGGCACTCTGAGCCGCGTACAAGTACTTACCTAAATAAATAAATAAAATTCAATTTATGTAAATCAATTTCAGTTATTTTAATCAATCAAGTAATAAAATCACGAATTTTTATTTTATTTCTGTTAATGTTTTTTTTGTCAATATTTTAATTATTTTTTATTTTATTCAAACGTGTCTTTTTAATTTAAATTTCAATTTAAATTTTTAGTTTATAATTTATCAATGTTGAACGCGCCTGTAATTGGAGCAGATATCCGCTATGTTTTTGCTACTTTTATTAACAATGTATAATGTCTGTTCTGTTGGTGTGTCTAAGATTAAATAAATAAATAAAATGCCGTATGGCGCTCTATATACTTAGTGGTGTGGAAAGTGAAACAGAATGTTTAGCCACAGTTCAGCTTACAAAATGGCAATAATTATATACCTACGTATGATTTAAACAATAACCCCTTTATTCATAAGCATTATTTAGTTTTATCAACGTCACACAAACGTCATTTTGAATTTGAGAAAAAGAGACAAAACAATTTTTAACTAAATTTTGCTTAAATAGTTTCTATGAATATGGGGAAATGTTTAGCTGAAATATTCATTGTTTTAGCCTATACTTAATAAATAAACACACTTCAAAGTTAATTGTTAAATTAATTCCTAAATCATTTTGTTTGCTTTTTTTTCAATAATAGTATTGGCCGTGTTCAACGTTAAAATAACTATCGCCAATTTCCCACAAAATATTTCATTATACCTACTTACAATATAAAGCCTTCATAAAAAAACAAAACTAGTTACCTATAGATAGATGCTGCTTCGGTTTAAATTGCTCCATTACTCCAACCGGTATTTCATATAAATTTATAAATTTTGTAAAATAAAAATAATAAAATTAATGACATGTTTTACAGCAATTTTTGCTTACAAACTCAACACAACGATATAGTTATTCTAACTACTACACCTACTACACTACTACTAATTAAAAAGCCTTCTTTCTTCCTCACGACTAAAACACGACATAAATGGGAAGAAAAAAATAATTGGACTACTCAAAATTGAATAACTACTTAATAAATGAATATGGAAGACCCGTTTCATTAATTTATTCACCATGTAATTAAAAGAGTACGAAAGTGGACTATCGACAACAATATCGAGTCGGATCTCATTACTTGGTATTATTAATTAGTCCATAATGCAAATGTAGGTACCTATTTAAAGATGTGTCACTAGTCATTTCCGCACCCCTATGAGTTTTGCTGATTGCATGTTAGGTGTCTATTGGGTTCTGTTGGCTATTGCCGCTGCAATTTGAGTTTTTTATAACATTTTCAAAATTCACCGTGTTATGATATTTAATTTCCGTTATTTCGAGACTATCGAGTCTCACACATTTGGAAGGATTGTATCTTTTTCGTTTCACTAATTATATTAAAGGCAATTGCTTTTTACTTATTATGTATTCATTATTGTTTCAGTTTGGAAAATGCAAAGGAAGACACGAAACCTCTTCTACATCCTGAAGTTGGCCTTGCGTCATCAGTGTTAGAGACATTACGTGAAGCAACAGAGGAAGATTATAATGAAGCATTAGCAAGAGATGCAGCTCGAAGCATATCACGTTCAATGGAACCTGACGGAATCGCCGAAGAATCGAGAAACCTAGTTACCTATGTTGTAAGTCCTAAACAAGAATTAGATAATGACGTCGTACCTAAAGCGTCTCATATACAAGAAGCAAGTTACATTGACTCTCCACTTGGAAGAACGAATACGCGAAGGATACCGTCGTTAATAATTACACCCGATCTTCAGACAGGCATTTTAAATTTACAATCGAATAATCCGTCTTCATTAAAGAATATATTTGATATGGACAGTAGTGTAGGTGCCAGCAACGTAAACGAAAATGTATTTGAAGTAACTCCAGAAAATGGGTTAGAGGGATCGAAAGGAAATTCAAACATTGATTTATCTAACATTTTATTGAAAGACAGATTTAAGGATTTAAATATACCAAAAGTAAATGACTTTCTAAAAAATGTTCACGACAAAGTATCTGGATTAAGAACAACAGCTAAAGCAGCTGATAAGTCCACAGATGAAACTAATGTTTTGCATAAAATTTTGAACTTAATACCAAACATAAACTCAGTTAAATCACTTAGTCAAAATGAAGTGGAAACAAAGGATGATATGCAAAATTCCGATAATGTCAACTCACCTAGTAGCGTGGTGGAACGTTATTCAGGATTTGCAAGTGATAGTTTATTTAAAACTACTCAAGCGAAGACAGAGGATACTAGTAGTGGTAATAAAAATACCGAAGAAATATCCCCATTTGAAAATTTCAAAAATAAGATATTTCGAACTAATATGCCACAATTAAATAAAACCTCAACAGGTCGTGATGATTCTTCTGATTTGTTAAGTGAAGTCATAAAGAGCTTAGAAAAAACGGGCAATTTATTGCCCTTAAATTTATTTAACGGACAAAGGCAAATTCCTTCTGTAAAGAGTTCTGAAATGAAAAAGAAAGAAGTCCAAAATACATATCCTACATTGAAAGATGATAAAACTTTTTCAACAGAAATAATTGACACAATACCAAGTTCATCGTCAGTACAAGCAAATGCAACAGATGTTAGCACATTAGATTGTCTGAAAAAACCCGAAAGCACTAGCATAGGCAATGATAATTCCAACGTTGAGGCTGAAATATTAGATAACTTATCAAATTCACAAGTTATTATTGACAGCAGTAAAGCCGATAATGAAATCACTGAAGCAAATGTCGAAGAAATAACTGAAAAATATTCTGCTCATTCCAATGAAAATGCCGACGATGATATTACCGGAACTGAAATCATTACTCATATACCAAGGGACATCGATGCAACAATTAATGATTTAGAATCAATACCTAATGTAGATGAGGCCACTAATTTGGATATAGATGAAAACTTTAAATTAGATGAAGAAAACTGTTCTGATAACAAAGAAGATATGTTAAGTGATACATCTAATAACGTTGCTAATGTTGCTTCGATTAAAGAAAAATCTGACGATGTTTTTCAGAGGCCATCCCTTGATAAAACAAGTTCAGAAAGCTTAAATGAAGATTTGGAGAGATCTAATACCAAGCCAGATTTAAATGGCATCGACGACTTTACAGCGACTGCTGATGGTGATATTATTAAAGCTGACACTAATAACGAATTGACATTCAGAGAAAAGCTATTACAAAGGTTGAAAAGCTCACCAAGAACTACTAAGACTCAAAAAACATCAACAACTGCTGATGTGAAACAAGAGACAACAGACAAATCTAATCAGCTCAGTATTGATGATCTACAAAATATGTCAAATTCACTACTTGACCAAGAAAAAATTCTCATAGAAGCCCTAGCAGACCAAACAAAGAAAATAATTATACCAAAAACTGATATGAATGATGAAAGTCAAATTGTCTCCAAAGAATCCTTAGAAACGTCAAAAGAAAATTTGGATGCTAACGCTGATGCATCAGAAGCAAATCCAGTGGGAAGCTCAAGTAAATTAGAATGTCCATCGGGTATGCTGTCATCGACACAGACGAATTTTAATGACAATGCCAAGGAAATGGCTTCCGAAGCTAGTGAACGAGTGACCAACGCTGTTGCCCCAGATAGTATTATCAAGTCATCCATATTTCCGAATGTGGTGCAACCGCTTCCTTCTTTGTTTAATCGTTACGATAATCTGTTCAACAGACCAATCATAAGTTTACCTAATATTCTCAACAATCCCCTGCGTATGTTAAGTACTTCTCGTAATTTTAAGACTAATGGGAAAGTAGCAAAAGGTAATAATAAATTGTCTTCGGATAACTCTGTTTTAAAAAAAGATGGGGAAGTGTTGCCACTAGCTAGTACATCCAATTACAAGTCAGCATTCCCACCTTTACAACCACTAGAAGATATTAACTTGGACTTTTTACAATTAAAGCCTTTGTCTCTATCACAGAGTAGCCCTTTTTCCGGAATACCGGCATTGCCACGACTAAATTTAAATTCCTATAAAACAAAATTGTCACTTCCCAAATCATTAGATTTAAAACCTGTTCTTTTGGAGTCTACATTAGGAAATAATAAAGGTATGGTAGGTGCTACTGTGACTTTTGGTAAAAAAAAAGAAGGAATTGGCCACAAAAATAGCGCACTGCAAAAAGTTTCCGATCGTCATGCAAGCCCAGTAGTTTTGCCCCGACTTGATGACCTACGGGAAAACATCTTAGAGAAGGCTCAAAACTTATTGAGTACACCTTTAGAAACATCTAGTAGAAACATGATTGAAGATACATTACGCTCTAGTCAAGTACTTACAGAAAATTTTAAGGTTCAAGCGAAAAATACTGTAAACGATCTTAAAAAGAACTTTGAACAATCTCTTAAAGAAGCTGCACTGCAAAGAAGTAGTATTTTGGGCAATCCATTAACTAGTTCAGATTTTTTGCAAGCCGTATCATTGAGGCATGAAGATTTTGGTGATAAACTGAAAGGCATACATCAAGACTTCACTGATCGACTGGAAACACTACGTAACGACTTTTTTGATCAAATACCAAGTCTGAGCTCCCCAATTGCCAGACAAAGTAAAATGACGTTACAACCTCCATCAAGACTATCTAGCAAAAATAAAAATAATCAATTATCACAAAAGACACCAGGTAAGTTTAAATTTAGTACACCGAGAAAAGACAAAAATAAAACTTTAAAAATGCAACCTGCTTCAAGTGTATTGACTCCTAGATTTGCTGAGAGTTCTCAGTCCGCAGCAACACTACCAGATTTGTCTCACCTTCACTCTATGCGAAAACCTGCACCTTTAAGTTCAAAGCTGGGTTCAATGAACAGGCCGCTACTAGATATTTTACAAAACCATAAAAAAACTATGTTAAGCAAATCGAGCTTAAAACCAAAATTTAAGGAAAGCAAAGTGACCATAACATTTTCAACTACACCACGACCTGCTAATTTAAAATTCAAACCTTTAACAGCTACGACTGACAGCCAAACAAAACTCAAAAGTAAATCATTACTAGACAAAGATTCTTCGATATTACAAAGTAATATTAAAAGCAAAACATTACCTGGATCAAAACTGAAATCAGTCAGTGAACCTGCCGTATCACCAAGTGAGTTAAAGTTATCAAAACTGGAAGCTCCTCTAAGAATACCAATACGATCAAAATTAACTACTATAAAAGACATATCTACAGCTGTACCACCGACTTCGTCGTTTAAATCAAAACTTCCATTATCATCAAATTTAAAACCCCCAATATTGAAGAATCCTTTGCAAATTGATGAAACTTTAAGATCTGTAGAAGATGATGCAGTGAAGTCAAAAACTCCATCGGTGTCTGCTAATACGATATCAAACCTTAATAAAGAATCTCTAAAGACTAGTCTTGCGGCTACTCGCCCACCATCATGGCCCCGGACTGTAGATGATACATTTCTTACAAAAGTAAGGGAAGCAGTGAAAGCGCGTCTAGCTGAAATAGCTAGTAAAACTGCAAAGCCTGCTACTACCACTAAGCTCGGTAAGATTGAACCAGAGGTAGATATGGCTAGATCTGCATCAAATAAAGTGGAAATGGATTCTAAAATGATCGAACCAATGGTTGAGAACACGTCCTACTCTTGTAAAATGATGTGCACTAAAAACAGTTGAAAACTGTCTGCTACCAATTTTAGGCATTATCTGTATTTGATTTGTAAATGTGTCTGAAACTTTTCCATTGTCTAGTAAAATGAAAAATGGAAAATGATGTCAATAATATTTTAAGATTACATTGGAAAAAACTTAGTATCTGCTAGCAACCCTGCCATAAAATATCAGATCGGACGGACAGTCGACACTATATTACACAAAAATACATAATTAATTGTTGGTGGAAGGAATATTACCACAAAAATATTTTCGTAAGATATTCCTGTTAAGATAGTAAAAAAATTTATGCAAAGTCGGATTGAAGTTTTATATTTGGTTAAAATATAATACTTCCCATCCCATTGTGAAGTTAATTAGTTTATAAATTACTTAAAGAATAACAATACACAGACATACCTATTAGCTTAAGAGTTTTGTATATAGATTTAATAACATTTGTTTTATTTTATATAAAATGTTTTGTACGTTTTTTATTAAAATATTCTGATTATAATGTGCATTTTATTATTTTCTCAAGCCTGCATTTTATTTCGTTAAGGGGGTGCAGCGCGGACCCAAAACCACAGATTAGGTAATAGTTACTTCGTAACCAAAACTGCGAGTTTCAAGTTTCTTTATGATAGCGAGCGAGCGGCGCGTGGCAGTGGTGTGACAACCGCGCACGACTACGAATACGCACGCACACTAATATCTGTACAGAGTAGGCTGGTGATTTAATTAGAGCAATGTTTACTTTCGTAAAATAGGCGTTTGGGTAAAAAATAAGAAAAGTCTTAATATTTTCATATTCATGTTTTTTAATGGAAAAATAAGAAAACAGTGACCTGCGGAATATCAATACAAACATTTTGTTGTCGGTTGATTGTTTCATTTGGGCTATATTTACAAAGTTTCTGATGAAATAAGTTTTTAGATATCATTATTTTACGTAATGTTTATGCAGGTTCTGGGTATTTCTTTCAAATTCCAAGACAACCATGACCTTGTGAAAGGATCAAGCTAACCTACACTAGTCCTTTTAATGTATAAGACCTATTCAGCGCCTAGCACCAGTGACTTAAAAACACGTAAATTTTCAAATTCCGCGCTGCACCCCCTTAATAAACAATATATTATTAGCAGTGATTGGAATAGGTTTAGAATGGAGTTGTTAATACCATCCATATGAATTTATTTTTGATGAACCCCGTAATATCGGGAACTGTGGTATTACCTACGTAGGCTATATTAATATTATTATAGAGAAAAGCCGACTTCAAAAAAGGAGGAGGGAGGTTCTATGTTTGACGCGTATATTTTTTAGTGTAAGTATGTCCAGCGATTTCTCCGTCATTTGTGAACAGATTTTAAAAGTTATTTTTTTATTTGAAAGAGCATACTTCCGAGGTGGTCCCATTGCCACCAAGTCAGGATCTGATAATATAATCCCAGAGAAATCGAGGGAAACCCTCAAATTTTATAGGCACGTACCTATGTATTTCATATAATTTCTAATAATAATATCTAATATTTGCTTCTTGTAGTCATCATCGGTAGAATCTAAATACATAGTACGAGGCAACAATTTTCACTACCATCATAGACATTGTTTGCGTCTGTACTTCACGGTGATCAGCGCGACACTAAACCTTCACTAAACTGGTTTTCCTCTCACGCTGACCGTTGTCCGCTGACAGCTGACAGGTAGCTACGCGCCGACTGTCAGCGCCGGCGGTCAGCGTGAGAGGAAAACCAGCCCCCCAACCGCCTAACACTCTCGCTTTCGATCGATTTGAAAGCGAGGCCCTCGCCTCGCTTTCTAATATAATATCGAAATATAATTTCGAATAATATCAAAAGCTATAAGCCTATAGCTTTCGATATTGCTTTCATATTGCTTTCGAAATTACAAGATGACGCCTCCTCCTCGCCTCGCCTTCAAAGCGATCGAAAGCGAGAGAGTTAGGCGGTCGACCCCCAGTTTAGTGTCGCGCTGATCACCGTGATGTACAGACGCAAACAATGTATATGATGGTAGTGATGCCATATACGTAATATTCAAAGGCTGTTGAGGAAATTTCACAGTTTATGGTATTGTGGCGTGTGGACTTAAGTCAAGAACCATGAGATAAAAATTTAAAAAAATCAAACTTAGAGCCGAGGCAAGCTTTATTGTTTAACAAAGACTTGTAAAAAACACACGCCTGCACCCCACAAACTGTCAATAGACTTAGAACGTTATGTTTTAGGTATATGGTTGAACATTTATTAAAGAAATTTGACCGCTTGGATCAGGTTATAGAACTTTATTCTCATAAAAAACATACATGTCACTTACTTGAGAATAAATTTTTTAAGTACAAATTTGCATCGTGGCAATCTAAATAAAAACAAAATAAATGAAGTAGCTTACAATTCCAAACAAATATCAAAAAAAAAGTTAAAAAAAAACAAATTTAAAAGTAGCCTATCCAGAATGTACAAGCACCGCATGCACAGACACCTCGTGTATTCAGTTCCGTAGCAAGGTATAGTCTGAAAGAATATGTCTGCATAATCTCGCCTTAAATGCTCTGAGAGTATCCGCTTGGATACTCGTAGTATAAATGCAGGCACGTGCAGGCAGGCGTCTCTACAACAAATAGCGTGCGAACTAAACAATCTCAATTTAACATTAAAATGCTTTGCGAATAAAATAAGAGCGAGTCTACCCTGTATTGTTATAATTTTTGTCATGTTGCTTTAGTTATTTGATTCTTCCGTTATTGTTACTTTTAAAGTAGTTATTTTTTACCGTTGTTATTGCAAATAAATAAATCCTAGGAAGCCGAAAGGCGACATTCGAATTCACATAGCCGTTAAGCCGGCCGGAAGGGCCAAGGCGCCCGCCATCTCCAGAAGAGATCCAGACAGGTGAGGACTATTCTTTGTTTGAAAGTTGTGAGTAATATTAAGAAATGAACAGAAAGGTTCCTTATAAGCTTCCGAATAAAAGGGTAAATGTATACAGATGTAGGGACGAATCTAGACAAAACATTGCATGGGATTTTGACGCTGTTGCCAGTGCCAGTTGTGTAACGATACATCCTACGTCCCCATCATCAACGACGGCCGGCGCCAGCGGCGCCACTCTTTCGCCCGCTACATCCATTTACGCATGTGTATAATATTTGTGACATACAATGTTAGAAGCTTCAGAATTGTTTCAATCAACAAGGCAAACAAAGAACAGAAACTAGGGACACTGCATTCAACAATTGGTCCTTTTGGGCAGGGGATTTTCTCAACAAAATTTAATGAACATTTAAAAATGTTGCTAATAAGAAGTCTTAATTGTTGAAGCTTTAAATAATCAAAAATAACTCCTTAAAAGTCCTTGCAGCTCGCAGTAAAATTTATGTGGTGGTTTATGGGGTGTGGTAGTAAGTTGGATAAATATCCAACTTTTCCCTTTCAATGATTGATCTCGATGCGCCTTTACATCTGTATTCACCCAGTTATTTACATAAGTTATTATACTTTAAAATTGTGTACAATCAGTGCATAATTATAAATGTCTAATTCTAGCATATAATAATAAAGATAATGCATTATCTTATCTGTATAATTGTCGCTAACTAAGCTCACAGTTTTATGGTCAGCATTCCGTATCCAATCGTGTCATTATCAATGATGGGAATAGGCAGAGCTAAACTGCCTAAATTTTCGGATGGGATCTAATAATGGGTCAATATTTTTTTTAAGGCCAAGTCTTTATCTCACCTGATGTTAAGTGATGATAAAGCCGAAGGTGGAAGCGCACTTCAACCGGAATAATCAACTACTGGGCACTGTCCTGTGGTTCGACCAGGCAGCAGCAGCAATCGTATTGCGCGCCTGAGCTGGCCCTAGCTCTTGATCACGGTAGAGGTATTTTGGCGCTCTTTGGTCGATGTTTTCACATTACTTATTAAAAACTCCGGTGATGTAGTTTTTCGCAATTGGCATTTTGGCGCCCCTTGCCACATGGAGGCCTTTGGATCCAAAAATCTTACAGGTGTATCACACTGTAGTAACTGTACGCTGAAATCGTATGTTTGATACTAGAATTTTCGTAGATATTTTAATTTTGTTACTTTTTTTTATTGAAATATTGTGTTTTAATATGTACTAGCGGCCGCCCGCAGTTTCACTCGCGTGGTTGCCGTTCCCGTGGGAATATCGGAATAAAAGTATCCTATATATCCTATATAAAAATATTTGTACTTAATATTTACTGTGCCCCGTGTGGTGCCGGGGGTAAAGAATTGCACCACCCCATCTCTTCCCGTGGGTGTCGTAGAAGGCGACTATGGGACCATTTTAGAGAATAAGCAGCAGCGTCTCTCTGATTGTTCTCACCTTACTGCGATCGCCAACCCGCCTGCCAAGCGTGGCGATTATGGCAAATTCCCTTCAAAATTATTTATCCTTGAGGGAGGCCTTTGTCCAGCAGTAGACGTCTTTTTGGCTGAGATGGTGATGATGATGATAATATTTACTGTCATCGCCACAAACGTCATTGTGGCTCCGTGGCCCCAAAGTCGCCTACCGTTTTTCAAGTGCTTATTTATTTATTTATTTTATTAGGTACACAAAACAGAATTACAACAAAAACATGATAAACGATTATGCAGTAAAATTGAAACATTGGTAAGTCATAATTCCACAAAGATGTGCACACAGCATGTTCATCAACAAATAAAACTATGCTAACTTAATTTAAGAGAATTAAAGATACATTATATAATAATAAAAAATTGTAATAATCAACCATACATAATTAAATATAATATAAATAAATATAAAATGCTATATAATTTACGTTAAACTAAAAATTAAAAATTTTAAATAAGTGGGATTTGAAGCTCATGAGTGAGGTATTGTGAACGTCAGGTACCCCGTCCGCGCCGCTTAATGTATTCAAGTCGCGACACATTCTGAGCACAACAAGGTTATGAAATGATACGTTATTGGAACAGAAAGGTATGGAAAACGGTCGGTGAAATCTAGCAGACCTACTTGGTATTTTAAATTGTAATTCTGATAATATATTTGTCGAGACGAGTCCATTTATCTGGAATCTAGTTAATAATAATTGATTGTAAGTGTCAAATATTTTATGTATTATTTTTATTTTTACCCCATAGAGCTTAGTGCGAAATTTATTTACCATTCGATCTCATTAACGAAATAACGAGAATTGATAGGGCTACACTTGTCATTAGAAAACGTTGCAATGCCATACAAATTATCCTTTTCTTATAGTAACTTGCCTAGAGTCTGTCAAGCGAGTCGTGACCACGACCCTTTAGCTGATCACACTAATATTATAAATGCGAAAGTTTGTGTGTATGTGTGTATATTTGTTGTTTCTTTACGCTGCAATGGATTTTGATAAAATTCGGCATACAGATAGTTTATAAACTGGATTAACACATAGGATACTTTTTATCCCGATATTCCCACGGGAACGGGAACCACGCGGGTGAAACTGCGGGCGGCCGCTAGTCTACACTCATTATAAAGAGTAATTATGTACAGGTAAACTCTGGAACTACAGAGTGTAAGAAAGAAGTGCTTTTTCTGAGAACAATCTATAGACATGACGGCAAAGGGTGCTGGTATTACACAATTCAGCGTGTAAAGTTATTTTTGGGTATTTTTTTCTAATTTTATTGACATAGATCAAATAATTTTAATATTATTGTTATCCATGCAGTACCTAGTTAGTTTAGTTATTTTTTTATTGTGAGAAAGACTTCAAATTTGAAAGTTGACATGACATTAATGGTAATTGGTAAATATTTTAAAAAATGCAAAATATTATTATTATTAGTACTAATTACCTACCAGTTTTATTCCCATTTATTTCAATCGTATCTAAATTAATAAAATCGTAGGAATTGGTAAAGAGGTAAACATGAATTGGACATTAACCATTATTTTGACAGCTGACACATTTACTGTGTCAAACGAAATGTTCAGGGTTACAAGCTTACAGATTAACAATTAAACGGGCGACTCAGTGACGTCATTTGAGTAAGACACTAAGTCAAGAGATTTCTTGTATTACCAATGTAAAAATAAACACCATTTTAAAAGCTCAAAATTAAAAAAATAGGTAATTGTAACTAAAGCTTCTAAAAAATCAAAATTGATTTGGAATTAGTAACTTACCTATATGTTTATTTTTACTTTACAAAGATAATGAATTGCGCGCCTGAGCTGTTCAGCCAGAGTACTTACATAGTTTGGTTTTTTTTTTTTATCATTAACCGTCAGAAATAAATTTGTTAATAAAATAATAAAAGTGTAAAAGAAGGAAAAAAAACGTATCAAACATAAAAAAAGTCTAAACTTGAGAGTGAAGATACCCCGTCTTATTTGGAAACCTATAAATTATAACAAAGACAAAGAGTAAAATGTAATTTTTATAAATAATTTGTTTTTTACCCCTAGTTACGGCAAAATATTTTTTTGTTACGGCAACACAGAGTCTGATATAATAACAATTACACTCTCTGATCCAATCATTAGTGTAGTGCGAGCTGGCGCATCACATGCATGTATTAGCTGTTATCTAAACCGTTCCGAATTAATCGTCGAAGTAACGAAGCTTTTGTTACGTCTAAACGTAACACGTTACTTTATATCTTGTTAGTAACATGACGGCATTGAAGTTCGGTTGGATTGTGATAGCTCTGCTCATTGCGAAGATAAGCGCCACCAGTAAGTTCATTTATTTTATTTTATAATGTAAACAATCCATTTCGGATACCTACCAGTGTGACACTGTGGTCTAACCCCGTGAAATAAGCAAGCTCCCTATTTTTTTTGCGCTTTGTCATTCTTTTACGAGTAGGTACTTACCTACACGATACGTCAGGGGGAGACGCGGCGGTTATGAGGAGTTTAACTGACGTCCGCATTAGGGAATAGGGAGGGTAAGCTAGCTGGACTAGAGGGAGGGAAACACTCAGTATAACCACAAGATAAGGAGACCCCATCAGAAAGTAAGCTTAACACCTACCGCTAAAACTTATTTATTTACTAGTGGACCCGGTGGACTTCGTACCGCTTTGACAGTTTCCATTAATTCCCGTGGGAATATCGGGATAAAAACTATCCTATGTGTTAATCCAGGTTATAAACTATCTGTATACCGAATTTCATCATAAAATCCATCAATCCGTTGCAGCGTGAAGAAGCAACAAATATACACACAAACTTTCGCATTTATAATAATAGTGTGATTTCTATAGGTACACAAACGATTACAATCAATGCCTGAGTACAGCATACATGTACAGTAACTACATATTTGGTTATTTATTATCTTCTGGGCTCCTTATTTTGTGGTAATCATTTTTCTCGTTACAACCCTCAATTTTCTTTAAGTTTCATACACTAACTAGGATAAGCACGGTATAAAAAGGCTCTCGCTGCAACGCCAATTTCGTTAAAAGGGTCGCTGAGAGGTTTCGCTGAAAGTGGACATTGGCGGAGAGGAGATGTACCGACAACGACCAATAAGATATCGTTCTACTTAGTATCTCTTCTTCGCTTATTACTTACTTTCTTGTGGAAATAGAAATAGAAATAGCAATTTTTGTCAAAAAGGCACCTGTGTGAAATCAATTATTAAGGTATTATAAGCAAACTTCACATTGAAAACACGAAAACACTCACGCAATATACTCGCATCATCACAGTCTTCCCGGTACCTAAGTTCCTTTCTAATCACTACATAGTACCTATAAAACAAAGTCGCTTCCCGCTGTCTGTCTCTCCCTATGTATGTATGCTTAGATCTTTAAAACTACGTAACGGATATATATAATACATGCATAGAATTGGACCCGGTACTCAAGCGGACGAAGTCGCGAGCGGGCCGCTAGTATCTATACTAAAATCAATATTTTAATTATTTTTTATGGCATTACTAACTATTAAAAGATAATTCCTTATTTATTTAAACTTATCTCCGAACTCTGGTTCTCGGGCCGTGGTCCAAACCTTTACTGTTTCTTCAGAAAACATGAACTAGTATGTTAAAATTTTGCCAAACCAATTCTCGTTTTAGTTAAATGATCGAATGACAAATAATACTGGCACTAAAGGGTCGTTCCTAGACCTCCATGGTGCTTCATAGTTTCCCACCAACTCGTGAAGGAGTAAGGTATGCAATTTTATTGTTCAAGTTCTTTTTTTGTGTATGTAGCTGACAAGCCGTGCAATGCGCGCAAGATCGAGGGCCAGTCTGTGGTGTGCGTGTGCAATGCAACATATTGCGATGAGTTTACCAGGCTGCCACCAGCTTACAACCAGTACGTCACGTATATATCCTCTGAGGTAAGTTTCTTTTTTATTTATCTAAATCGGATCACACGACTCAAGTGGGGGTGGGCAGGACACGTGGTTAGACGGGTAGACAACTAATAGACCCGGTCGGTAATAGAGTAGTGGCCAAGAAATGCTCGTCGGTCTGCTGGTCAGTTCGGTGGTCGGACGACCTAGGCCGGCAGGGGATGGATGAGGATGGTGCAAGACCGTGAAACGTGCGAGGGAAGAGGCCTATACTCTGCAGTGGGCGGAAGTGGGCTGATGATGATGATGATCGAGTATTATCTGTTGCCCACGACTTCGTTCGTGAGGACTACACTATCCCGCAGGAACCTGTTACCGAGTTAAAACGTATTCTATAATCTAGTCCGGATTATGGTCTGTCTATGTATAAAATTTTAATCCAAATCCGCTCGACCGTTCTGAAGAGATGCGCTTACAACAGTATCCTGTTTTATTTTTGCACATTGCGCGTTTTTTCAAATTGTTCATATTACCCGGTATTATTTGCATCGGATTTTTCTTTTTGGCTTTTTGGCCTGTATTTTTAATTTTGATACATATTTCGATAAAGATTTGTTTGTGGTCGGAAAGTGACGAATCAATTATTGAAAAATTGTACTCGTGATTATTCATGTCTGTGTATACATGATCTATAATTGTCTTAGTAGTAGATGTTTCACGGGTGCAATACTGTTTGGAAATTTTATTTAATATTTGATATCCAAAATCTTTCGTTGCTATTAAATATTTCTTCGAATTGTTATCTTTCTTTAATAAATCTGTATTAAAATCCCCGAAAACGATGGATCTTTTTCTGTCTTCTTGTTGTGTATGGTATGTTTCCAAGAACTTATTAATATCAGTATTCGGCGGTTTATAGACAGCGCCAATATTTAAAGAGAGTTTATCAATTTTTAGCCATAAATAATGATTTCCGTCTTCTATTAAATTTTCCGTCACCTCAAATTTAATCGAGTTATGAATATAAATGGAGACTCCACCCCCTCTACTGTCCGGCCTAAAGTTGTAAGTGTGATTATAGTTCGGTAGTTTGTAGTTTTCGGCATCAGTGTGTGATTGAATCCACGTTTCCACAAAAATTAGAATGTGTAGTGTTGATGACATAGTCTTAAGAATGCACTTAACTTCGTCGAACTTTCCTGGCGAGCATATACTTTGGATATTGGCGTAAAAGAATCTTAACGATGAAGAGGTTATAGGCAGATCGTGATAATTGTTGACGATAAAGTAATTTGTGTTTTTCGATGTATCGATGTCACTTCCAATAAAACATTGCTGTAAGTTATTTAGTTTTTTGGTTATGTATTATTTTTTAACAGTTTAGGTGTGCCTTTGACGTACTTGATCAAAAGGTTTTTTTCTCCATTTTCTTCCCGGGGCGTTTTAATTCTTCTTTAAGGGATTGTAGGTATGTTTTCTGAGATGGTGTCTGATCCGAGTATAATTGAATGTTATCAGGTAGTTTTGATTTCATTCGCAGCAGTTGTCTAGGTGCTTCAACATTATCAAAACATATCTTTAGGAAACGGTCTTTACCAGGGTTGTATTAACCTAATCTTATGCATTTACTTGGTTTAGGACAGTTTTTATTTATTACATTAATAGTATTCGCCACCATCTCTTCATCATATGCGCGTCTTGCTGCATTATTTTTATCAGTTTTATCTGGAATACCCACTATTATAACATTCTTCTCTCGCTCGTTGCGGTCTTTGAGTTCCGTGATAAGGGTTTCGTGCGTTTGAAGTAGCGATTTCGGTTCGCTATTTGGGTTGTCTCGTAGATCAGTTATGTCCTTTTCAAGCAGTACTATTTTTTCTTGTGTTTTGGCATAATCGGTTTTAATTTCCTGTATTTCGCTACTTATTATGTTTACTTTCTGCGTCATACTTTTTGTTTCTGACACCGAGTAAGAACGACACATGCACCTATCGTAAGAGTTTTAAAATGAGCGTTAATGATTACATGTTAAGTATCAATTTCACTTGCACTAGTTTTCAGAATTTTCATATAATGATTTTGTTAATTTATGCACACGTCTGGTCGCTACGCGCGCGATCGCGGCTCGATTAAGTATGGATAATATGCATTACATTAAATTGTATAATATTTTGTCAAATTTCGTCCACTACGCGACCACAGCCACATCGCCTCGGTAGCCAAGTAGAAAAGCACTCAACCCAAACGCCCTGGGTTCAATTCCCATGACGGGCAAAGTTTATCTCGTATTTTTGGATCCACACCCTGGATTTATATCACCACGGTTGCCAAATGCGGATCGGTGATCACAAATCCAGGCTATGGATCCAAAAATACGATAGGTCAATACCCATAAATTTAGCAATGATTTATTGATTTCAATGATGGAACAGGCCTTTGTCCAGCAATGGGACTGTATAGTGGGCTATTAACTAAATCAAGGTGTCTTTTATTTGTAGACGACTTGAGAATCTTTAAAGCAGTTAGTAACTTAAATGATTCATTACTGTTGCAGAAGGACCTTGATCAAATAACTACTTGGTCGCTAGTAAACAAACTTCCCTTTAATCCTAATTAATGTAAGCATATTAAATTTACAAAAAAACGAGTACCTCTACGTTCTTCATACACCATTAACTCTCTAGCTTTTGAAGAGGTCTCATCCATACGTGACTTAGGTATCATATTGGACAGTAAGCTCGCATACACGTATCATTACGATCATGTAATATCCAAAAGTCTTAAACTGCTTGGTTTTATTTGGCGAAATTGCAAACACTTCAAAAACGCAGTCAATTAAAAATATTCAAGTACCTGGAATCCTAATTATAAATTTCTTATCGAAAGACTGGAAAGGATCCAGAAAAGGTACTTGTTTTTCCTATCCATACACCAGAGATGGGGAAACTACGGCACATCAAACAAAAATTGCCGCAACACAAATGGAGCCGGCTTATGATGAAATCATGCAGAACCAAAAACAGTTCCACATGCCACATGTCCCCACAAAGACCAGCGCTCCTCAACCTTCTACTTCGCAGCTAACCTAAAAGTTTAATTTAATCGCAATTTCTTACATATTTCAATAGTTATTTTATAATATTGCACAATAAATTTGTGTTTCTAAAAAATACATACAAATATTTTTATTTAAAAAATATACTTAGTCAAAAATGCAACAACTTGGCCCGCCAAATATTACGTTAGTAAATATTGGCACGTGACCAAAAAAGTTTGCCCATCCCTGTCATACACCAAGGTAAAAAGTATGAACTCTTCACTTATAGGGACAGGCTGGCTTACTTTGAGTTTTCGTCCCTGAGGGATCGTCGTTGGGTGGCCGATCAAGTTTTCTTATTTAAAATCCTTAGAGGTCTCATTGATTGCCCTCAACTTCTTGGTGAAATTAACTTTGAAGTACCTCGGCAAAACTCTAGAGTTGCGAACTCTAAGCCTTTTTCTTTGAAGCTTTACAGAACAAATTTAGGCACGCAGAGCATTGTCAACAGACTATGTAATGAACATAATAATTCACTTTAATCCTTTTTAATTTCATACTCATTTTAGATAGCATACTTAATTTGTTTAATTTAATAATGTAACTAATTTCTAGGAATCTTCACTTTTATTATCCTGAATGTCAGGTACCTACGTCATCATAACGTAATCTCTTATTTTATATATTTGTACACAGTTTATAATTACTAATGCTGTGTTTACCTGTCGTTGTTTTTGCACTATAGTTTAAGAAAAAATGGATTTTAGAGAATAAGTAATTGGTGTAAAAATTTTTGCAAACCTTATAAATAAATAAATAAATAGATAAATAAATAACTATGGGATTTACGCCTTACTGCGTCCTCGCGCTGTTTTGGAACGTTTCAAACCGCATAATAATAATATAGAATAAATGTTTTTAATTAAATATTGTATAATGACTAATGAGTATCTAATCTCTGCTCTATAGTTTCCTGAAATATAAATAGTTTCATTAAAGGATAATGCTCATTGAGAGAAAAACACAGGCCTGACGCAAATGAAAAGTATGTAATCTTTTTAGTAAAAAATAGTAATAATATTCTGCATAAAGCGCAGCCGGAGGTTTTTTATAGAGTGGTAGAGACAGACTTACACATATACCTACCTACTACCTACGTATGATAAATGCACATAAAGATTAGAGTGCCTAACTTCCTAGTGGGAGTTTTGTTTACTATCCGTATACAATCGAGTCATCATCATCATCAGCTTATTATATGTCCCCACTGCTGGGGCACGAGGCTTCCCTATGGATGGATAGAGAGAACGGGCTATAAACCACCACGCGGGCCCAGTGCGGCCAATTGGTGGTTGTTAACGACTGCTAATGCAGCCGGGACCAACGGCTTAATGCCTTCCGAAGCACTGAGGAGCTCGAGATGATAAGCTTTTGGTCACCCATCCGATGACCGGCCTTTGCGAAAGTAGTTTTATCTCTTAGTGATAAGACCGCCCTTTGTACGTGTATTTTTATGTAGTTTTTTGTCATATGTTTTATTTTTGGTGTACAATAAAGTTTATTATTTATTTATTTATTTATTTAACTTCAGCAATCGCACATCGAGCGCGTTAACCACTGCGCCATCGAGCTCCTCGATACATTCGATTACGTTTACGAATACCAAAATTTGTATGGAAAATTTTAACTCATTTCGTATGCGCGAGGTGCAGTAGGAGGCATTGAAGCATCAACGCCATACAAATTTTCGTTTTCGTTAACGTAATCGAATGTCAAATGAAACTCACACTAGGCACCTACAGGCACTCCTCTGGGTGCCTAGTGTGAGTGACGATGTTGTATATTTCCATAATTAGCGAAAACTAAAAAATAGAAGCTTTGTTTTTTTTACCAAAAATTCCTATTTTTGCAAATGCAAATTGAAAAGTTTACCTCGTAAACACACCGCTGATACATATAGATAGATAGAAGACAGATAGATGCCTTTCTTACTGTTCACATGCAGATGAAAACAAGTAATAATTTGGCGAAGGCGAAATGCATTTAATAAACTTATAATATTTTATTTTTGTATATTTCTATAATTAGCAAAAATTAAAAAATGGAAGCTTTGTTTTTTTTTTACCAAAAATAAGAGCAAATTAAAAAGTTTGACGAAAAAGTAAATAAATAAAATATTCATAGTTGTTTTATAGTTAAGACATTTTAATTCTTTAAATCGCAACTTGTTTGATTAGCTGTGTTTACAGTGGATTGACGTAATTAGGAATTAAATAATACGTTTTTACATTTTAAGTAGGGATGCAACGATACCGATACGATAATCGTATATCGGCGATTATCGTAAACCTTTACGATCATTCGTTACCGTAAATATTACGATACGATATTTTTACGATACATTTATTTCAAAAATTTTAAATTTTTACTGTTTCGGGTGAAACGAAACGCATAACGCGTCAATTTTTGAACGCTTCGCATTCTACAATTATTCAAAATTCAAAATTCAAAATTCAAAAACATTTATTCAGTTTAGGCTACAAGTAGCTCTTATGAATGTCACTATGCCAACGGTTCGTAAGTCTACTCTGGGCGGGAGATCTTGTACTGAGAAGAACCGGCAAGAAACTCAGCAAGTGTCCAGCTCTTTTCTCCCTTACAGCGTCAAAAATATTGGAAAATGCCCTATCATAGCAGGACACTTTCCATTACAATAAACACAAAAAAGACAACCACAACATGTAAAAAAAAAAAAAAAAAAACACAAAATAAAAAATATACGTTAACAAATTTGCATCAGGTAACAGTTGCAATTTCCACAATGTCATACAGTACCACTACAGTACTATCGTAAAAGTAAAAAATTGTTTAAGAAAAACAAAGTCAAATTATAGTGAATAATACTAAAAATAAGATAAGTATGCGTGAGCAGACCAGCCTCCACAGGCGGCACCCGTTCACGAGTATGACATATGAATCAGCCATCGCTTCACTCAACCATATTTTAGGGAACGTAACGACCCGACGCACACGCCACCACCGCAGAGACAGTAAAGAGAGCATGACACACTCAAGATACTCTAAATAAAAACTTAGTGATCTATTTAACTTTTTAAAATTAATTAATAGTCGGTAAATGTAACAAATAGTAACAATTTAAAATATAAGTTAATGATGAAAATTGATAAAATTAATAAATATATTGATTAAAAATGCATAACTTTTTTTTATACTTTAACTTTACTTAGTCTTACAATAATAACATACAACAAAGCTTCCAATCAATTAATCAAAATGGTATTAAACAAATATCGTAATGCATTCGTATCGTAATTCGTTATCGTATTTGGCCATTACGATGTATTCGTCATTTGTATTAATATCGTAATAGCCGTATCGTTGCATCCCTAATTTTAAGGTAACCTTGGTAATGTTTATCTTATTTTTCAGGCCGGATCGCGATTCTTGAAAGCAACGAACAATTTCACAGATAGTGGTGTTGGTAAAGTGACTTAAATTAACATTTATTTGATTAGCTCTAATTGCTCGTTCTTATTTTAAACTAGTTATGTAGATAACATAGTTTAAAAACGCACGACATATTATTATTAAAATAAAACAATTAGTAAGATATTTTTTTAACGAAGTATAGGCAAAAGACTTCTTTCTACCTACCAAGGGGGTGCAGCGCGGACGCAAAACTGCGAGTTTCAAGTTTATTTATGATAGCGAGCGAGCGGCGCGTGGCAGTGGTGTGACAACGGCGCACGACTACGAATACGCACGCACACTAATATCTGTACAGAGTAGGCTGGTGATTTAATTAGCGCAATGTTTACTTTCGTAAAATCATAGGCGTTTGGGTAAAAAATAATAAAAGTCTTAATATTTTCATATTCATATTTTTTAATTGAAAAATAAGACAACAGTGGCCTGCGGAATATCAATACAAACATTTTGATGTCGGATCATTGTTTCATTTGTGCTACATTTACAAAGTTTCTGAAGAACTAAGTTTTTAGATATCATTACTTTTACGTATTGTTTATGCAGGTTCTGGGTATTTGTTTCAAATGGCTTTGGCCTAGCCATGGCCTTGTGAAAGGATCAAGCTAACCTACACCACTCCTTTTAATGTATATGACCTATTCAGCGCCTAGCACCAGTGACTTAAAAACATGTAAATTTTCGAACTTCCGCGCGGCACCCCTTTAAGTAAAAGTAGAGCCCCAGACACATAATAAAGGAGACTGCAGAAGGTAAGCTTCGTACAAACGTACTCGAGCAACGCACATACGGACAACCCCGATCCGATCCGAACCCCTCGGAGAATCTAGTAGGGCACGTGGACACGTACTCCTCGTACGTAAACCTCTGACTGTGTTTCGTTTCAAATGGCTTGCCCGGTGAAGCTGAAAATGCCCAGACGCAATCAGCAATCTCTCTTTAAAAAAATTCACAGATTTCGTAGTCCCCGCAAGAATCGGAGAAAATGAATACAACAATTTACGAAAAAAAACACTTTATTTTAAATAGCACAATTCTAACTTGAATGCACTTTTCGCCTGCATCTGCATCTTTTAACACCATTACCATGACGATCAGTCAATTATTAATGAAGCTATACACTTTTTATATATTTGTGGCTAAACTAGGACTAGGACCTTTTTTTTCATTTTTCTTAAGTCGGTTTTTTTTTAAATATTTACAATTTTGTATACAAACACCCCCCAAAAAACCTGATTTTTTTTACATTTTTCAAAATTCCAAAAAAAGTTTCCAGCCGATTTTCAAAATTCAAACGCTCACACGTGTATCAATAAATTCTTCAACTCTTGGTACTATTTCCATCCCGATTCTCCCAAAATCCTTGAAGCTATGGCTCAGGCGATTTGCATCTGATAACCATTTTCAATGGTAAAACAAACAGCCTCTCACGGGTACGCAATCACGCAACAGCTGCACTCGGACTGGTCCGAGCTGTTCCGTATGAAGCTCATCTTCTGCAGTCTCCTTATTTTGTGCTGCAGATGCGAAAATATCTGTTGGAGCAGGGTTACATTTTGATTAAAAGACGTTAAATTATAGGTGACGATAAGCTTGTGAAAACCAAGCTTCACAGTCCCGCTCACCGCCGCACAGTTGCCTGCTTGTCGGTCTTTCTTCGGAGAGTGTGCTGTTGAGCTGTATGAGCTCATTCCACCTTCCCCATTTTACCATCGGGAATCACAACGTACGGCTGGCTACCACCCTTACCTGGTTGAAATTCCACTTTTGCGCACCAAGCGTTTTGCTTTTACATTTATAATGCGTACAGCCAAAGAGTGGAATTTCCTACCGGCGTCTGTGTTCCCGAGTGCATATAACCCTAAAGTTTTTAAAGCCCGAGTGAATAGGCTGTTTCTGGGCAAGCTCGTTCCATAGTCGGCCTCTTCTTAGCCCTTAGGGATTAGAATGAGGCCAAGAGTAACAATAAGATTAAATAAAAAAACGTTGTTGCTGGCCATTTAATACCGTCAGATTAATCACTTACTAAAATGAACAACACCAAACGGAGTGTCATCAGAGGCAGTCCGGGGCAGTGGTCCAACTACTCTGTCCAACTAGTTGGACCATGGGTCTTTACTAGGTGGCAGTTGTCCAACTTTAAAAATAATTGGGCCACAGCACCATTTGAGAGTTCCGTGGAGCAATTCATTTAAGTGCGAGTTTTATTCACAACTCGATCACGCTGACGAAACGAAAACGAGAATTTGTGGGGGAAAATTTAGCTCTCCTCATCTGACAATTTCTCGTTTTCGTTAACGTGATCGAATGGAATATAAAACTCCCACTAGGCACTCTGATGGTGATATAATATTCAAATTCAAATTCAAAATCATTTATTCAGTTTAGGCTACAAATAGCTCTTATGAACGTCATTACGCCATCGGTTCGTAAGTCTACTCTCGGCGGGAGACCTTGTACTGAGAAGAACCGGCAAGAAACTCAGCAAGTGTCAAGCTCTTTTCTCCCTTACAGCGCTACTCGCTACAGCTATACCGCGTGAAATATAGACCGTATGCGTCATACATTAGAATGCCTAATGCGAGGTATTATTTGCCTTTGTAACACGTAACGAAAACGTTTCGATACAATTTTTTGCTCCTCGTTTAACATCTACTTCAATGGCAAATAAAAATCGCATTACCTAGCACTATGATATATATATGGTAGTATTATGATATGGCGACCTTCAAACGAGACGTGAAGAGGCACCTTGTGGGCCGGCAGAGTGAGGGTAACTGATGCTGCGTTGTTTTCACGCCAATTTTCGTCGCATCTGGATTCCATATTCACTTAACATCAGGTGAAATGGAGTCATTTGCCGTGCTAGGTATAAAAAATAAAAATAAAACTTGGCTGATTTGAACTTTTACAAACTTTAGCTATAACTTTTTAAAACATCATAATCACTTGCATTAAAGTAATTGTTATTAATCTCGCCTTTAGCTAACAGCGCTATAACACTGACTTTGAACCCCAACAAGAAGTACCAGACCATCCAAGGGTTCGGGGGCTCTGTCACAGACTCCGCTTCAATCAACTGGAAGAACTTATCGAACGCTCAGCTGGAGCAGTATCTTATAGAGTGAGTATTGAATATTACACAGTAGTTTGTATTATCTAAATACGAGTATGTCGCCAGGCCCTTCTTTACCATTGAGCACTCTGGGCAGTGGCCAGGGCCCCGCAATCGATGGGGCCCCCTTGTTCCAGCCAGATCACTAATCGATAATTGATATTACCGATAAATATATTTGTTTTGCGAAACAAGAATTACTTACTTATTGACTTTTTTGCTTTTTAATTCAAATAAACCAGGGGCCTAACACTGGCACCTCTATCTGACTGCAAATAAATAAAAATATCAGTTGAATAAATCTAGAGTTTTGCTTATCTACTCCTTTTGCCTGTTTTACTAAAATCTAGCGTAGCATAAGGACTCCATCATCCGTAAGTACCCAGGGCCTCCAATAGGTTAAAGACGACGCTGTATGTCGGTATAATATCAATGTTTGTAGCATTGTTGTGTTCCGGCACCTAGAGATAAGATAGCCTATGCCTACCGGGGAACTACTGATTTGAGGATTCTGGGTGAACGGCACTTCCAACTTCGGTCATCGGTCTTATCATCACTTAACATCAGGTGAGGTGAAGTCCCAGCTTACCCGTATAATTAAAAAAAAAGTTGTTTTAACAATCGCAAATGTTGAGATATCATAGTTGCTGCCGGTACTAGGATGGACACTAGGACAAAGGGTAGAGGGTCCTTACAGCTTTTATTAATTCATATTTTTTTATGTAGACAAAAACTAATAACATTATAATAGCAAATAACAACGTGAACAACAAGAAATGTGCTCTTAATCGTATGTTTGTGTGTATAAATGATTAATGAATGACATCTAAGGCCAATCCGTCAAATATATAGGTCATCATTACTTGAAATAATTGATAAACATAGGTTGGTATATAATGAATTATTTACTATGGTAGAAAGTAGACCAAAAGTTGCAAGTGAAAAATTATTTAATAAAATGTTCAAAATAATTTTTAACGCAAATTTTGTTGCGAACAAATTACAAAAACACAAATGTTGAAAAAATTTACACGAGCAGGATTTGAACCTGCACCCTTCTGACATTCCGGGTCAGGTGCTCTTCCAATTGAGCCATCGTGGTTCTAACCAGCCCGCCGAAATTATTCAACACTTTTTACTTTGTAAGCCAAAGGCGCCCATTCAATGTCAACAACTACCGTCATTAACATCCGATCATAATATTTTTACAAATATTAAAGATCAGTTAAGAAATAAGCAAGCTATTTTATAAAATGTTCAAAATAATTTTTAACGCAAATTTTGTTGCGAACAAATTACAAAAACACAAATGTTGAAAAAATTTCCACGAGCAGAATTTGAACCTGCACCCTTCTGACATTCCGGGTCAGGTGACATTGATAAGATAAGATAAAAATAAGATAAGATAAATTTTTATTTGGTTCATAAAACTAAATAAAAAATACATCACTATAATCAATGTTAAGTGGTATACCTTGGACTGTATGTAAATACTAATAGGGTTGAAAATAAAACCGCTAAGAGTACTTTTGCTCTAATGTAGGTAACTTTACAAAGGAACTGGAGGAGGATTCACCACTCTCTATATTGACCTTAGCGTTAGAAATTTTAGCTTGCGATAACAATATATTTATGTCTGTTTTCATTTGCGATCTATACATGATGTAAGCATCTTCAGTTTTATCATACATTTCCGAAATGCCATAAGAACTTGATTCTATCTCAACAGGCTTAAAATTTTCGTATAATTTTGTATTATTCTCTCTAAACAATAGCCAATCTCTATCCAAATTTTCTAACCTTGTCTCTATATATTCTACATTGATTCTTTCTTTCGGACTCTTTTTATAATTAATAAATCCTTTCTCAATAGACCTTTGAAGGGTTTTTTGCACATTAAAAATACTATCCATATTGAACACAAATAAGAAAATTCAACTGAATGAAAACAAAACAATAATTATATTCAAACACGAAATCAATGATAAAATACTAAGAACTCTATGAATAATTTATAAATTTTTTACAAGTGTTTCAAGGTTTAAAATTTTCGTATAATTTTGTATTATTCTCTCTAAACAATAGCCAATCTCTATCCAAATTTTCTAACCTTGTCTCTATATATTCTACATTGATTCTTTCTTTCATTGAATGGGCGCCTTTGGCTTATTTGTGTTTTTGAAAAATTATTTGTACTTATTTATTAAAAAAATAGGAAAATCCATCGCTTAATGCTTTTGGAAATAATTGTCGTACGATGGTTATATATGCCTTCTCGTATGCCGCCAGGAGGCGCTGCTTCGATGCCATACTAATATTTGTTATCATAAACGTAATCGAAAGAATACATAACTCACACTAGGCACCCTGGCGACATACGAAAACAGTGACAATTTTGCCAGACAGAATGAAACTCGCAATGGCACCCTGGAATGCATATTTTCGTTTTCAACGTAATCAAATGCCAAAAAAAAATTGCGCTTGACACTTTCATCTCAGTTGTAGGTGATGACTAATAATGATGATAATGATAATAAGTGATGGTTGGTTTCCAGCTCTTACTTCAACAACAAAGGGTTGCAGTACAACATGATGCGGGTCCCTATAGGAGGCTGCGACTTCTCGACCCATCCGTACGCTTACAACGAACTGCCGAGGGACGACTTGAAGCTGAGCAACTTCTCATTGGCTGTTGAGGATCACAAATACAAGGTCGGTTTTAAATTGTTCAAGTAGAATAAATAGAATAAATGACATTTATTGGAATTACATAACAAAACACACAATTAAACATATATATACAACAGTTATATGGGAGCCCCCTTAAATATTTATTCTTATTTTATTCTGTTTTTTAGTATTTGTTGTTATAGCGTCAACAGAAATATCTGTGATAATTTCAACTGTCTAACTATCACGGTTCATGAGATACAGCATGGTGACAGAGGGACAGATAGACAGACAGACGGACAGCGCAGTCTTAGTAATAGGGTCCCGTTTTACCCTTTGGATACGGAACCCCAAAACAGCAAAATAGCAAATTCATTTCTCAATAATTTACTTAATTAATTATTAAATAATAATCTTAATAGGTACTACATAAAATCGAGTTTTTTTTCCAAATGGATACATACAACTTTAGTTCATTAACATGACGCTAGATGGCGCTGATACTGAACTTACCTACTGAATCGCGATATCGTGTGGTTTGTGTGTTGCTGAAAAAGGGACAGGTATATTGAGGTATATTGATCGTTCCTTCTATGCTTATTATTGTTCCGAGTTGAGAACTCATCATATTTGTACCAAGTAAATACCTAAATCAATAAATGTGTTGAGCTGTTGATACATGAGCTGTATAAAATACCTAATCCAGTTTAAAGACTCGTCATGTTCTCAACACTGTATTTCGTTGTATTAAAACTTTGTAGTCGAGTTGACGACGAAAAAAGTAGGTATTTTCAAATGGTGTCAACTCGGCCGTCGGCCGAGTTGACGAACTAGTCACATTCTAACGGCTTTACCACAAAACGATGGTTAAAGTTAGACAATTCTTAAAACAGATGCTGTCACTTTGCAGCTAATATTTTTATACAGAGACAATATTTTAATTACGTATTTAGCCATTATTTAATTTGCAACACTGTTTTGTAGTAAAAGGGTAGAGAATTTAATGACGCTAACGCATTCCAGATACCAATGATCCAATCGGCATTAGAAGCAGCAAAGGAGGGGGACCCCATCCATATCGTGGCCACCACCTGGTCACCCCCACTCTGGATGAAAACCAACGAGGTGTACGGAGGCATGAGCCAGCTGAAGCCGGAGTACTACCAGACTTATGCGGATTACCATGTCCAGTAAGTTTTATTGGATAAAACTATCATTATCAATCTTAAGTAAAAATCTCGATCGGATGTGACGTCTTACCATGAGCTTTTAAAGCTATTTAAACCTTAACTTTTTTAACCGTGGCACGGCTAGGGCACTAGCATTCCCTATGGATGGATAGGAAGAACGGGCCATAAACCACCACGCGGGCCCAGTGCGCATTGGTGGTTGTTAACGACTGCTAATGCAGCCAGGACCAACGGCTTTACGTGCCTTCCGAAGCACGGAGGAGCCCGAGATAATACATTTATGGTCACTCATTTTATGATTAAATAATAAAGTTAAGATAAATTTAAATATAAAACATTTTTTTACCTAGGTTTCTACAGAAGTATGCCGAAAAAGACATAAAAGTGTGGGGTATTACCACGACAAATGAACCAGTAAACGGCGTGTCAGGACTCGTTTCGTTCAACTCACTTGGCTGGTCCCCTCTTAAAATGGTAAGAGCTAGTTCAACGATAATATGATGGCATATTAATTATTTATTAATATTTATTAGTATTGTATATGGGTACATAAAGTTCAAAGTCTATTGAGGAAATTTTACAGTCTGTGGTAGTCTGATGTGCAGGCGTGTGTACTTATAGAGTGCAATAAAGCAATTGAATTGAATTTATGCGTAAAGTCTTTTTTAACTTGTTCGTCAACTCGGCCGAAAAAACTCAGCCGAACGGTCGCGTTGGCACCATTTGAAAATACCTACTTTTTTCGTCGTCAACTCGTCCACACGTACAAAATACAGTCAGTGAAAACGCATTTATCCAAATACTGTAAATAAACTTTAATGTTAAAATATAAAATATAGCTAACTACAAAGTTTTGATACAACAAAATACAGTATCAAGAACACGACGAGCTCTTTAAACTGGTTTTTTTTAAAAAGCTCACTGTATCCAACTCATTTATTGATTTATTTATTTGGTACAATATGATAAGTTCTCAACTCAGAACAATAATAAGCATAGAAGGAGCAATCAATATACATAGACTTTTTTAATCTTTAAATAAAGGGCAAAATGTAAAAAAGTACAAAAATGAAATGGACTTATTATCATAGTTACTTAACTTCATTTAATTAAAGGCCTGCTTACGAGAGTGTATACCAGACACTTTTTCTGAATAAACATTTTGTCAAACGTTCGTCACATAGTGATTGTTGATTTCTAAAAGATACATTTATATATACCTACTCGTAAATATGGATTATTTAAATGTTTTCATTGCTTTTAGATACAAAAACACAAATGTTGAAAAAATTTCCACGAGCAGGATTTGAACCTGCACCCTTCTGACATACCGGGTCTGCTTTTAGATAGTTTTGTGTTTTCACAGTTTTCAATACTAAAATCAAAGAGATTAAAATTAATTAACTAACTTGTTTTGATGATGACCAATCATTACAAAACGTGATCTGTGATTTATACTATATTGAACTGAAACACTTATTAAGTATTATTTAAGTTTAAATAATATTAAAATGTCGCAATGAAATGAAAATAATAACAAATGAAATGATAGTGGTATGATGTAATTTAAAAATACTTTAAACAAGTGTAAAATAATGCTTTTTTACATTATACAATAATATAACATTATTATATTTTTTATAACAGTCGACATTTATAACCTGGTTTTAATAAGTGTTTTGCGAATGACAGAAAACAGTGGATAAATCTGGAGGATGCCTATGTGTCACAGGACACCCTTATTAATCAAATAAATAAAACGTGTTTTGCGCTATTTTTTTGCGTATGCGTTGTTGAAAAGCCAAATAAATATAATTATGTAAATAAATAGTAATAAGCCAAATACTTTATTATTTTGATTACTATTAGAAATAATTTTATCTTTATATAGAAAATATACAAAATATACCTAATAAAATATACTTAGAAAATATAAGACCTACTTGAGCGCTTTACCACTCGGCCACCGACGCTTATATTTTGTTATAGTCTCTATGAACAGTCGCCTATTTTATTAGGCTTGTTTCACACGTACCACAACCACACCACACCGTCGCGACAAGAGGTGGTCAAGCTGTGGTTACTAGTTAATAGCGCGGTGTATGTATGTATGTATGTATGTATGTATGTATGTATGTATGTATGTATGTATGTATGTATGTATGTATGTATGTATGTATGTATGTATGTATGTATGTATGTATGTATGTATGTATGTATGTATGTTTAGATCATTAAAACTACAATATTTTATACTATAAGTATTCAAAACGTTTTATTTGTTTTCTTATACATAATATAAATAATAATAGGCATAAGCCATTCGGCCACCGAAGCAATTAAACAACTAAAGCTTAGTAAATTAAACACATACTTTTTATAGTTGACTGTACATAATCACCTCAGATTTCACGTCGGTCGAGTTGACGACGAAAAAAGTCGTTATATTCAAATGGTGCCAACTCGGCCATTTGCCAGAGTCTTTTTCGGCCGAGTTGACGAACAAGTAATTTTTTTATGATTAATAAAATTTGACTGAAGAAAAGCATTGCGTTCGATCAGACTCTTAGATTGTGAATGCAAACGCAAGTTTTAATGTAATTAATACATCTTTTTGCAGGGTAAATGGATTTCTGAAAACTTAGGTCCGACTGTACGGAGTTCCGCATTCCCCGATTTGCAGATATTGACCATGGATGATCAGAGATCATCCATTCTGGGGTGGTTCAATGTGGTAAGATTAAAATGAACAAAATATAAAACTCATAAATATTCAAATAATTTTTTAAACGCAAATTTTGTTGCAAACAAATTGACAAATTGACAAAGTGACGGTAGTTGTTGACATTGTATGGGCGCCTTTGGCTTTCAAAGTAAAAAGTGTTGAAAAATTTCGGCGGGCTGGTTAGAAGCACGATAGCTCAATTGGAAGAGCACCTGACCCGGTATGTCAGAAAGGTGCAGGTTCAAATCCAGCTCGTGGAAATTGTTTCAACATTTGTGTTTTTTATAAAACTCATACTCAAGATGGCGGCCATTTACTTTAATTTACTGAATTTCAGTTTTTTTTATTCCTTTTCGTTAAACACTTCATATAACCTGATGTTAAGTGATGATGAGGCCGAAACTGGAAGTGCACTTCACCTGCAATCCTTAACTACTGAGGCATTGGCTTTCTTATTTCTAGCTGTGCTACAAGCATTGATGTTCCCACAGCTAGAAATAACAGACTAGAATAATAACGACAGATTGCAGCGTCGCGCTGTACGCATTATCGGCAACGCATAAGTCACAAACACTCTTGAATCTCTGCAAATGCATAGAGATATTGCGTCACTCAGCGTGTTTTACCGCTTATACCATGGCGAGTGCGCTGAAGAACTCTTTGACCTCATCCCACCTTCTCCCTTCCTCCATAGGAGTACACGTGCTGCTCTCCGGAGTCATCACTTCACTGTCTCAAATATTCCATCGCGCACTAAGAAATTTGGTGACTCGTTTCTCTGTCGCACCTCCAAAACATGGAATAGTTTGCCAGCACACGTTTTCCCTCCTTCCTATGATGTGGGGTCCTTCAAACGAGGCGTGAAGAGGCACCTTGTGGGCCGGCAGAGTGAGGGTAACTGATGCTGCGTTGTTTTCACGCTGCACCAGTTGTCGTCGCATCTGGATTCCATATTCACTTAACATCAGGTGAAATGGAGTCATTTGCCGTGCTACGTATAAAAAATTAAAAGAAGCATTGATGTTATGGCGACATATTTAGATAAGATGGTGGTAGCTAGCCAGGCGGACAAACAAGCCCTATCACTAACCAAACCGAGTACACAATAGTTTGTACTATACCCAAAGTAAAATATATAATTATATAAGGGTTGTATATTTAATCGATCACCAAAGTAACCTAACGTAACCCACAAAAATACTAAGTTAGCACCTAAAAATACAAATTAGCACCTAAAACTACATTTAGATGCTAACTTACCATTTTAGGTGCTAGCCTACTATTTTTTTGTGGATCAATTTATTACTTCTCATTATATAATATACAGGGTGGAAAAAAAGACCGTGGTTGGAGGAAAAGTACCCTTAATATTGATGATGGCAAATTTTACTGAAAGGAAAAATTTCTTTATTTTCAAAAATAATTAAAACTGCATTTAAAGATGTTTGAAAAATCACCTGCTTGAGCCGGGTATCGAACCGGTGAAATGTGAAAAAAAAAACAATTCAAAATACAACAAAAGAATTCAGTCATAGAATACGTACGTGCATACGTGAAAATGGGTGTTATTTTGAGCAATTCATAACTTAAGTGAACTATTTTCTTTAGATAGTGAGTAAGCTTTACAATAAACAATATATATTTCTTGGTCTTTCTTTAATTTAAGATACTATGTTGTTTAAAATGAATTGATCCTTATGAATGACTCTTTCGGTTGGTATCATAAATACAGGATTTTATTTCACATTTCACCGGTTCGATTCCTGGCTCAAGCAGGTGATTTTTCAAAAATCTTTAAATGCAGTTTTAATTATTTTTGAAAATAAAGGAATGTTTTCTTTCAGTAAAATTTTCCATCATCAATATTAAGGGTACTTTTCCTCCAACCACGGTTTTTTTTTTCCACCCTGTATACTGTATAAAGAGGTTGTATATGTGTGCGTTACTCGACCGCGTTTGTATGAAGCTAACCTTCCGCAGTCTCCTTATTTTGAGGCTAGGGGGAGTGGAATCACGATTTCCTATTAATATTTGACTCAAGCATCCGTTCCGCTACTGACCTAGATGAGCGATTTGTTATCTTTCAACAGATGGTTGATGTTCATCCCGAAGCACTCAAGTACATAAATGGCGTCGCGGTGCATTACTACACAGACTTCATCATTCCCGCATCAACGCTTGACCTGATTACAGACACTCACCCGGACAAGTATATTATATCCACGGAAGCTTGTGAAGGTAAACTAATCGTGGAATTATTTTGTTTATAGTCATCATCACCAGATAATTTTATGTCCCCACTAAGGCACGAGCCTTCCCTATGGATGGATAGGAAGAACGGGCCATAAACCACCACGCGGATCCAGCGCGGATTGGTGGTTGTTAACGACTGCTAATGCAGCCGGGACCAACAGCTTAACGTGCCTTCCGAAGCACGGAGGAGCTTGAGATGATAAATATTTGGTCACCCATCCAATAACCGGCCTTATCGGAGCAGCATATTAGATTAAGCTATTTGTCCTAAGAAGACACTTTCAGAACTAATTACGCATATTATTTTCTGACATTATGTTCTTATTGCCTATGTTATGTACTACCTACGTTATATATTCTTATTTAAATCAAGCTGTTTCTTAATTGCAGGGTATTTACCTTATGAAAAAAAGGTGATCCTGGGGTCTTGGGACCGCGCGAAAAATTACGTCAATGATATCATTGAGGTTAGTTGAAGTACCTATTACAATTTCACACAGTTCTGCAGAATCATCATCATCATCCTCAGCCTGCAGAGGTCCACTGCTAAACATAGGCTTTCCCAATGAATCGCCACCACACTCGGTCCTCCGCCTTTCGCATCCAACTACTTCCCGCCGCTTTATTCTTCTTATTCTGCTGAATGACTGCTGCAAAATAATAAACATTTATTTGTTATTAAAGTAGAGTCTCGTGGTGGAATATGAGAAGTTTCGCCATTAAAATTCTTGTTTTTTTGTGATGTGATGTTAAGGAGAAGCGGAGTCCAGAACGGACCAGACAAATAAAACTCTCAAAATTCAAAATTAAAATTTTCATCCATTTATTTAGTTTAGGCTGCTTAGCTCTTATATATCTAAATCCTAGTTATCACCACTTAACCACTGTGGGTGCATTAGTTTGTTCCTCCCTGGTCCCGCAGACCTGTAGAAAATGGAACGGGCTCCCTTTAAAGGTAGTTCCCGTGCGCTATAACATGATGGCACGCCAGCACATTTCAAGACGTTTCACATTCATAAAAATATATGTTTTTAATTCCAGGACCTCACCCACAACGTGGTAGGATGGATCGACTGGAACCTCTGCTTGGACGCAGAAGGAGGTCCCAACTGGGCGAAGAACAACGTGGACTCCCCCATCATAGTATTCCCCGAAAACAAAGAGTTTGTGAAGCAACCGATGTTCTACGCTTTAGGGCATTTCTCCAAGTTCATACCGAGAGATTCTCGTAGGATACACGTTGACGAGAGCAAATCTTTTTTGACATCCAATATAGAGAAGGTGGCATTTGTGACTCCACGTAATACGGTGGTCGTGGTTATGTATAACAAGTGAGTGGAGCATTCATTATTTTGATATTACGCGAAAGATGGAAACATGAAGATGATGACAACATGTTTGCCAAAGTCAAATTGAAACACCAGTTAATTTACAGTCACTATATTTCCATCAATATTCCCATCTGTCACTCCGTTTTATCCACCAGTGTAACGGAATTAGTATGACCCTCCCGCGTCCATATTGGGTTGCATAAATTAAAAAGGCATATAGAATTCACAAGCATGCAGAACAGAACAATAATAATTATTGTGTTATGTTTTGATTATAGTGAGATGATTATTTACAATTATATGTATTATCATTTTTTAAATAATCTAAGCCAAATCTATTATTAATTTATGACTTTAAATGTTATGGATACATCCATTATGCGTTTCGTATTTTATGATAAATGAAATTTAGACTTATAGCAATTATGTTCTTTACATTTATGCTGATTAAAATTATGATAAAGACAATAATTATAGTAAGTTAAAATTATGCCGATGAAACCATTATGGTTTATAACACTGCTTCATTCATCATAATTTATGCGAGAAATTTTTATGCTGAAACTGTTATGCCAAACTACATTATGACGAAAGAGATTATGCGACCGACCCACCCTCCCCCCTCAGCTTTTTCTTCGAACCAGTCCCTCGAGATCAGCTGCCACTTGAGGCCTAGCGGTCAGATACGGCACAACTTAAGTTGTCACGACATTGGTCAGGCTCTATAGGTCTCTTTAAAATCCCCTTTACGTACAGAACTTCTGCTAGGAGTAGGAGAACTTCCCTCAATATCTTACTCAATCATACCCAAGGTTACAGTACAAGGGAATCGATGGTGACCTAAAAAGGATCCCTGTGGAACGCCGCCGTAAATAGTAAATAATAAATATTAAAATCTCAAGCGGACGAAGACGCGAGTGAAGTGCTAGTAGAATATCAACGTGTTAGTTGAAACGAGGGACATATTAAGGGAGGACATTAGGTTTACGATTCCCAATCCGATTCATTAAAAAATACTTATTTTTTTGAACAATCCTAAAAAAATAATTTAGCTATTTAGGATTACGATATACCCGTAGCCTGGAACGTTACTGTAACCTCAATATTACATTCCTAAGCGTATATAGGCTGTATCCAGTTTTGTATATTAATAATTTAATTAATTGTTTCTTTGCAGTGGAAACTCGAAAGGCGTGACAATAGAACTAGGCAAGAAGAAAGCATTTGTGACACTAGAAGCCAGATCTGTGGTGACCGTCGAGATGGCGTACAATGCAAATGCAACAACGAACTAACCACTAACGAACCAACTGTCACTGTGTACACACACACAAACTGCATGGATTATTGGATTCTTCGAGTAATCATCATCATCAGCTTATTTTCATGTGCCCACTGGGGCACGAGCCTTAAGCCCGATTTACATTTCAATAAGTACAGTAACGAGTTAACTTACGTAATAAATTTTTAAAGTATGCCTACATTGTTTTCTTTTGCATTAAAAATGCTATTTATAAAATTATTTATTTATTCTGTTGATTGGAGATGTATAGTCCATAAAGATAGTAACAAGCTACAGCCTACATGAGTTGACAAGTTGAAAATCAAAACGCAGTCTTAACGTAATAAGTACGTTACTTAATTATGACTTATCTTTACTTAGAATAATAAAAAAATAATATATACATAGATAAGTATACAAAATTACACAAATACCTACACATATAAGAACTTATTTACGAAAAGAGATAAAGTATGCATGGTGTATAAGTACTAGGTAAGTATTCGTTTTGTAAACGGGCAGTTATTTACACTGAAATTTGTTTTAATAGGTCGTATAATCTTAATAATTGTGTCATTCATTTATTATCTGAAATTTTATCGTGTTATTAAGGCCTTCGTAGAAAATTTGCATAGTAGCTATCTGCCGTCTATAATACATAGGTAATGCTTCAAAATTGTGTATAATACCTACTCAATGCTTCAAAATTGTGTAAATTGTTTAGTGTCTTGTGCGAGTTTACCGACTAAAGCCTCAACAAGAGGCTCAATCTTCGTTTACGTGATCGAATGAAAGAATAAAACTCTCACTCACTGCCTAGTGTGAGTTCTTATTCGATCATTTTAAAAATATTATTCTCTCTAACTTTTAATATTATTAAAAATTCGTAAAATTTCGTAAAATACAAAATAAAAAGGTTACTATCTCCAATTTTTAATAATATTAAAAATTAGAGATAGTAACCTTTTTATTGTATATATAATAATATTAAAAATTAGAGATAGTAACCTTTTTATTTTGTATTTTACGCTGTGGAATTGTTTGGCCTTCGCCTTTTTTCAAGGTAAGTGGTGGCAAAATACTGTTATCGCCATTTCCTAATTTGACCACAAAAGAGGTGTGGTTTAATTTCTCGGACTGTTTTTGAAGGGTATATCGGGAATCTAGTACTATCTTATTGATCGAAGTTGGGGTATGTTAAAAACAAACTTATTGCTAGGTAGGTAGGTATACCAAATACAGTTCTAACACACTTATTTTTTGTTTTACGGGTTGCTTTAATTTTGAGATCAGCGGTGCCTGCAGAGGGATAGAACTGGCTAACATAACAGTGGAAGATGTCGAAACTGATACCCATCTTCAAGCCATAAATCTGCCGAATACAAAGACAAATAAGGAGAGGAAATTCGTTATAAGTGGAGAATTTCTAAAAATTGTCAAAGCCTACCAAGATTTACGGCCGAGTGGAATGGGCACGCCGAGATTTTTTCTCAACTATCAAAACGGAAAATGCACAAGGCAAGATATAGGCAAAAATAAATTAAGTAACATGCCAAAAGAGATCGCCACCTATCTACAGTTCAGAACAGTACACTGGCCACTGTTTCCGAAGAACATCCTGGCACTGTCCTGTGGTTCGACCAGGGGGTCGACCGCCTAACACTCTCGCTTTCGATCGCTTTGAAGGCGAGGCGAGGAGGAGGCGTCATCTTGTCATTTTGAAAGCAATATGCAAGCAATATCGAAATCTATAGGCTTTAGCTTTCGATATTATTCGATATTATATTTCGATATTATATTAGAAAGCGAGGCGAGTGCTTCGCCTACAAAGCGATCGAAAGCGAGAGTGTTACGCGGTTGGGGGGCAGGCAGCAGCAGCAGCAATCGTATTGCGCGCCTGAGCTGGCCCTAGCTCTTGATCACGGTAGAGATTGTATTTTGGCACCCTTTGGTCGACGTTTTCACATTAGGTACTTATTTAAAACTCCGGTGATGTAGTTTTTCACAATTAGCATTTTGGCGCCCCTTGCCACATGGAGGCCTTTGCAGAGAAGGAACAGTTAGTCTGTCAAGCGAGTCGTGTCCCATGAAAAAGACGGCAAATTCAAAAATCTTACAGGTGTAAACACTGTAGTAACTGTACGCTGAAAACGTACGTTTGATACTAGAATTTTCGTAGATATTTTAATTTAATTATTTTTATTTTTTTTGGTTGAAATATTGTGTTTTATTATGTACTAGCGGCCGCCCGCAGTTTCACCCGCGTGGTTGCCGTTCCCGTGGGAATATCGGAATAAAAAGTATCCTATGTGTTAATCCAAGTTATAAACTATCTGTATGCCGAATTTCATTCCAAATCCGTTGCAGCGTGAAGAAGCAACAAATATACACACATACACACAAACTTTCGCATTTATAATATTAGTGTGATTAGTAGCAATCATTAGTAGAAATTAGCTAAAGGGTCGTGGTGACGACTCGCTTGACAGACTCTAGGCATGTTACTATAAGAAAAGGATAATTTGTATGGCATTGCAACGCCTTCTAATGACAAAAGAGGACAGGTTAAAGTGTAGCCCTATCAATTCTCGTTATTTCGTTAATGAGATCGTAAATAAATTTCGCACTAAGCTCTATGGAGTGAAAATAAAAATCTAATATATAAAATTCTCGCGTCACAGTTTTCGTTGCCATACTCCTCCGAAACGGCTTGACCGATTTTGATGAAATTTTTTGTGCTTATCCGGTATCTATGAGAATCGGCCAACATCTATTTTTCATCCCCCTAAATGTTAGGGGTAGTCCACCCCTAAATTTTTTTAAATTTTTTATGGCAAAACAACGTTTGCCGGGTCATCCGGTATCTATGAGAATCGGCCAACATCTATTTTTCATCCCCCTAAATGTTAGGGGTAGTCCACCCCTAATTTTTTTTTTATTTTTTATGGCAAAACGACGTTTGCCGGGTCAGCTAGTAATACATAAATAAATATGTTGACACCTACAATCAATTGTTATGTACTAGATTCCCGATAAGCGCTTGAAAAACGGTAGGCGACTTTGGGGCCACGGAGCCACAATGACGTTTGTGGCGATGACAGTAAATATTATCATCATCATCATCATCTCAGCCAAAAAGACGTCTACTGCTGGACAAAGGCCTCCCTCAAGGATAAATAATTTTGAGGGGAATTTGCCATAATCGCCACGCTTGGCAGGCGGGTTGGCGATAGCAGTAAGGTGAGAACAATCAGAGATGCTGCTGCTTATCCTCTGAAATGGTCCCATAGTCGCCTTCTACGACACCCACGGGAAGAGATGGGGTGGTGCAATTTTTTACCCCAGGCACCACACGGGGCACAGTAAATATTAAGTACAAATATTTTGCAACCTTAATTTAATCTTTATTTTTAGGATTTATGGTTCATAGTAAGCTGAAGTTGTTGATGCTATCCAATGTTTTTCAGATTTTGTTATTCGAAATTTAAATGTATAGGTTTGAGCGAACAGGACCACCTTCGAGATGCCTTTTTGTTCCGGATCCTTTAACCCCTTGAGCGTCGATCGACCGCCAGGTGGCCGACCGCCTAACTCTCTCGCTTTCGATCGCTTTGAAGGCGAGGCGAGGAGGAGGCGTCATCTTGTCATTTCGAAAGTTATATGAAAGCAATTATTCGGTATTATATTTCGATATTATATTAGAAGATGACGCGAGGGCCTCGCCTTCAAAGCGATCGAAAGCGAGAGAGTTAGGCGGTTGGGGGGCAGGTGGCCGATAACAATTAAAATTCTATTGTGTCTGGTATTCGCGCGCTCGTGCTCTTATTATTATTAGTTTTCTTTTTATTAAACATATATCTTAAGAAATATTTTTTCTAAATATTTTATATAAAAACATATTTACAATATAAAATATTATAAAAAACTTAACCTAGGTTGCCATCGGCAGCGGGGATAGACCCAAGCTATCGGTGATTAGGGCTGCAGAGTATAATGATCGAAGTTTGACACCCATGTTCTAGTTCTCGTGTCAGGCAGGATTTAAGTAGATATCACATCACACTAATATTATAAATTCGAAAGTGTATGTGTGTATATTTGTTGCTTCTTCACGCTACAACGGATAGATGGATTTGGATGAAATTCGGCATACAGATAGTTTATAACCTGGATTAACACATAGGATACTTTTATCCCGATATTCACACGGGAACGAGAACCGCGCGGGTGAAACTGCGGGCGGCCGCTAGTCTACACTCATTATAAAGAGTAATTACGTACAGGTAAACTCTGGAACTACTGAGTGTAAGAAAGAAGTGCTTTTTCTGAGAACAATCTATAGACATGACGGCAAAGGGCGCTCGTATTACACAATTCAGCGTGTAAAGTTATTTTTGGGTATTTTTTTCTATTTTTATTGACATAGATCAAATAATTTTAATATTATTGTTATCCATGCAGTACCTAGTTAGTTTAGTTATTTTTTTTATTGTGAGGAAGACTTCAAATTTTACAGTTGACATGACATTATTAGTAATTAGTAAATATTTAAAAAATGCAAAATATGACTTAGTACCTACTTACCAGTTTTATTCCCATTTATTTCAATCGTATCTAAATTAATAAAATCGTAGGAATTGGTAAAGAGGTAAACATGAATTTGACATAAACCATTATTTTGACAGCTGACACATTTATTGTGTCAAACGAAATGTTCAGGGTTACAAGCTAACAGATTAACAATTAAACGGGCGACTCAGTGACGTCATTTGAGTAAGACACTAAGTCAAGAGATTTCTTGTATTTACCAATGTAAAAATAAACACCATTTTAAAAGCTCAAAATTAAAAAATAGGTAATTGTAACTAAAGCTTCTAAAAAATCAAAATTGATTTGGAATTAGTAACTTACCTATATGTTTATTTTTACTTTACAAACATAATGAATTGCGCGCCTGAGCTGTTCAGCCAGAGTACTTACATATTTTGGTTTTTTATCGTTAACCGTCAGAAATAAATTTGTTAATAAAATAATAAAAGTGTAGAAAGAAGGAAAAAAAAACGTATCAAACATAAAAAAAGTCTAAACTTGAGAGTGAATATACCCCGTCTTATTTGGAAACCTATAAATTATAGCAAAGACAAAGAGTAAAATGTAATTTTTATAAATAATTTGTTTTTTACCCCTAGTTACGGCAAAATATTTTTTTGTTACGGCAACACAGAGTCTGATAATAATAACAAATAAACTCCCTGATCCAATCATTAGTGTAGTGCGAGCTGGCGCCTCACAAGCATGTAATAGCTGTTATCTAAACCGTTCCGAATTAATACGTCGAAGTAACGAAGCTTTTATACGTGTAAACGTAACACGTTACTTTATATCTTGTTAGTAACATGACGGCATTGAAGCTCGGTTGGATTGTGATAGCTCTGCTCATTGCGAAGATAAGCGCCACCAGTAAGTTCATTTATTTTATTTTATAATGTAAACAATCCATTTCGGATACCTACCAGTGTGACACTGTGGTCTAACCCCGTGAAATAAGCAAGCTCCCTATTTTTTTTGCGCTTTGTCATTCTTACAAGTCTTACGAGTAGGTACTTACCTACACGATACGTCAGGGGGAGACGCGGCGGTTATGTGGAGTTTCACTGACGTCCACATTAGGGAATAGGGAGGGTAAGCTAGCTGGACTAGAGCGAGGAAAACACTCAGTAAAACCACAAAATAAGGAGACCCCATCAGAAAGTAAGCTTAATAGAACTTATTCATTTACTAGTGGACCCGGTGGACTTCGTACCGCTTTGACAGTTTCCATTCATTCTCGTGGGAATATCGGGATAAAAACTATCCTTTGTGTTAATCCAGGTTATAAAGTATCTCGAATTTCATCCAAATCCATCAATCCGTTGCAGCGTGAAGAAGCAATAAATATACACACATACACACAAATTTACGCATTTATAATATCTAAGTAATATATAAAATTCTCGCGTCACAGTTTTCGTTGCCATACTCCTCCGAAACGGCTTGACCGATTTTGATGAAATTTTTTGTGCTTATCCGGTATCTATGAGAATCGGCCAACATCTATTTTTCATCCCCCTAAATGTTAGGGGTAGTCCACCCCTAAATTTTTTTTTTATTTTTTATGGCAAAACGACGTTTGCCGGGTCAGCTAGTAATATATAATATTTATTTAATTTTTTTATATTTACTTATTTTTAGAAATAAGAATATACACATAATTTTTACAAATAAAAAAGGGACTCCAAATCGCTGCCAAGCGGGAGAGTGCCCAGGACGCTGGCGCCGTTGCCTCTTTGGATGACCAAACTTACAATCAAAATACGCGCCAGCTCGAGGGTCAGCAGTGGTCTCTATAAGGCGAGCAGAAATTACTTAATAATATATCATCATCATCATCATCATCATCATCTCAGCCAAAAAGACGTCCACTGCTGGACAAAGGCCTCCCTCAAGGATAAATAATTTTGAGGGGAATTTGCAATAATCGCCACGCTTGGCAGGCGGGTTGGCGATCACAGTAAGGGGAGAATAATCACAGAGAGACGCTGCTGCCCATCCTCTGGAATGGTCTCATAGTCGCCTTCTACGACACCCACGGGAAGAGATGGGGTGGTGTAATTCTTTACCCCCGGAACCACACGGGGAAATAATATATAAAATATAATATAATATAATTTATATAGGTACACAAACGATTACAATCAATGCCTGAGTACAGCATACATGTACAGTATATATTATTTGGTTATTTATTATCTTCTGGGCTCCTTATTTTGTGGTAATCATTTTCCTCGTGATCTCGTGTGACTACGCGAGATCAAGAACGTGACACAACCCTCAATTTTCTTTAAGTTTCTTACACTAACTAGGATAAGCACGGTATAAAAAGGCTCTCGCTGCAAAGCCAATTTCGTTAAAAGGGTCGGGGTATACACCGGTATCCCTGAAAGTGGACATGGGCGGAGAGGAGATGTACCGACAACGACCAATAAGATATCGTTCTACTTAGTATCTCTTCTTCGCTTATTACTTACTTTCTTGTGGAAATAGAAATAGAAATTTTTACTTCCACATGATGTCTCAGTGTTTCTGCCATTTTTGTCAAAAAGGCACCTGTGTGAAATCAATTATTAGGGTATTATAAGTAAACTTCACATTGAAAACACGAAAACACTCACGCAATATACTCGCATCATCACAGTCTTCCCGGTACCTAAGTTCCTTTCTAATCACTACATAGTACCCATAAAACAAAGTCGCTTCCCGCTGTCTGTCTCTCCCTATGTATGTATGCTTAGATCTTTAAAACTACGCAACGGATTTTGATGCGATTTTTTTTAATAGATAGGTAGAGTGATTCAAGAAGGTTTATATGTATAATACATGCATAGAATTGGACCCGGTACTCAAGCGGACGAAGCGAGCGGGCCGCTAGTATCTACTAAAATTAATATTTTAATTATTTTTTATGACATTACTAACTTACCTCCGAACTCTGGTTCTCGAGCCGTGGTCCAAACCTTTACTGTTTCTTCAGAAAACATGAACTGTATGTTAAAATTTTGCCAAACAAACTAAAGGTTCGTTCATAGACCTTCATGGTGCTTCAGTTTTCCACCAACTCATGAATTTTATTTTCCAAGTTCTTTTTTTGTGTATGTAGCTGACAAGCCGTGCAATACTCGCAAGATTGAGGGCCAGTCTGTGGTGTGCGTATGCAATGCAACATATTGCGATGAGTTTACCAGGCTGCCACCAGCTTACAACCAGTACGTCACGTATACATCCTCTGAGTTAAGTTTCTTTTTTATTTATCTAAAACGGATCACACGACTCAAGTGGGGGTGGGCAGGACGCAGGACACGTGGCTAGACGGGTAGACAACAGATGGACCCGGTCAGTAATAGAGTGGTGGCCAAGAAATGCTCGTCGATCTGCTGGTCAGTTCGGTGGTCAGACGATCTAGGCCGGCAGGGGATGGATGAGGATGGCGCAAGACCGTGAAGCGTGCGAGGGAAGAGGCCTATACTCTGCAGTAAGCGGAAGTGGGCTGATGATGATGATGATCGAGTATTATCTGTTGCCCACGACTTCGTTTGCGAGGACTACACTATCCCGCAGGAACAATAACATCGGGATTAGATGGAATAAGACCACGAGACCTAAAACAAGTAAATGATTGCGTTAGTCCCGTCATAGCGAGGTTGGTAAATATGTGCGTTGAGAAAGGTACGTACCCTGATATGTTAAAAAAGGCTGTGATACGCCCTATCTATAAGCAGGGGGATCATCTTGATTATTCTAATTACCGACCTATTGCTATTTTGTCTTCGGTAAATAAAATAGTTGAAAAAATAATCATAAGAAAAATTTGTGAGTTTTTGGAAAAAAATAACATTATTTCCCAAGCACAGTATGGCTTTAGAAAATCACGTAGTACGTGTACGGCTTTAAATGAATTTACTGATAACATTAATGACAATTAAAATAATAAAAAAAATGTGGTTCTCCTGTTTATTGATTTTAGAAAAGCTTTCGATACGCTGGACCACGATCTCCTGCTCACTGCTATGCATGAGTGTGGGGTTCGTGGTCCAGTCAATGAGTGGTTAAAAAGTTACCTACAAAATAGAACATTGTGTACAATGATTGATAAAAATATGGGTAAAGAAGCGGATGTGACGTCTGGTGTGCCTACTGGTTCGGTGTTCGGTCCTGTTGGCTACATCATGCATGTAAATAGTATGGTGAATGTAATAAAACTTGTACAGTATACATGTACGCTGATGACACATGCATGATGTATGCCGACAAGGACATGGTAAATATAGAGCAAAGAATTCAAGAAGACTTTAATAATGTTATCAAATGGTCCCATGATAATGGAATTATTTTAAATTTGGAAAAAACAAAATGTATGCTCCTGCAATCATCTTATCTAAAAAAAGCTGTAAAGATAAACATTGTGGGCCATTCTTACTATTGTATTCATGAAAATGATAATGTTTGTCATAATTGTCGAGTAATTGAGTTTGTAAAAACTTATAAATATTTAGGATTAACGATAGACTGTAATTTTACTTGGAAACTGCATGTTGGAATTGTTTGCAATAAGTTGAGATCTATATTATATAAGTTCATTAGCCTTAGCTATGTGCTGGACAGACCTACGTTACGTATGTTGTACCACGCGCTAGCGGATGCCGTGCTCAGTTATGGGTTAGCGGCTTACGGGCGGACGTTTAGCTCGTACATTGGTGAAGTACCTATACAATTTACAAATAAGGTTCATAAAGCTATTAGTAGATAAACATGTTAAAGATAGTGTTAATAAAAATTATGACAAGCTGTTTATGAAAAGTGGCATTCTGCCAATACAAGAAAAAGTTAAATATCTTTTAGCAGTTGACCAATTTACCTCAGAAAACAATTTATTAAAACCTAAAATAATTAGTCATAACTTAAGAACTGCTGTTCGTATACAGTTTGAGGAGCCTAGCACAAGCAATTATTATGGGAATAGAACCCGCAGGTATCTGGTGCCACGAATTTTTAATGACTTAGATATTGAGGAACAATGTACTAGTTTAAACATATTTAAGAAAAAGTAAAAAAATATTTTGATAGGCAGATCTCTTGAAATAGTTTAAAATTCTTTAACAATGTAAGCTAATTATTGTAGTTTAGTTTATTTATTTTTTGTGAAAATGAGTGCAATGTTCGCCAATAAACTGTTAATCAGTTTGGCGAAATTATATTTTGTAAAAAGAAAAAAAAAAGAAAAATAATTTAAAACAAAAACTTGTTACCGAGTTAAAACGTATTCTATAATCTAGTCCGGGTCATGGTCTGTCTATGTATAAAATTTTAATCCAACTCCGTTCGACCGTTCTGAAGAGATGCGCTTACAACAGCATCCTATTTTATTTTTGCACATTGCGCGTGAGGCATGTGAGATTGGACTGAGTTAAAGTTCATACATACATTACATTTAATTGTATAATATTCACTAGCCTCGGTGGCTGAGTAGAAAAGCACTCAACCCAAAGGTCCTGGGTTCAATTCCCACGACGGGCAAAGTTTATCTCGTATTTTTGGATCCATAGCCTGGAATCCGCATTTGGCAACCGTGGTGATTAGGCCAATACCCATCAATTTAGCAATGATTTGATTTCAATGATGGAATAGGCTTTTGTCCAGCAGTGGGACAGTATAGTGGGCTATTAACAAGTTGTCTTTTACTGAAAATCTTTAAAACAGTTGGTAACTTGAATGATTCATTACTGTTGCAGAAGGACCTTGATCAAATAACTACTTGGTCGCTAGTAAACACACTTCCCTTTAATCCTGATAAATGTAACAAAAAACGAGTCCCTCTATGTTCTTCATACAGCATTAACTCTCTAGCTTTTTAAGAGGTCTCATCCATATGTGACTTAGATATCATATTGGACAGTAAACTCGCATACACGTATCATTACGATCATGTAATATCCAAAAGTCTTAAACTGCTTGGTTTTATTTGGCGAAATTGCAAACACTTCAAAAATGTAGAAGCTTTGAAATACACATATTTTACCTTGGTACGCAGTCAATTAGAATATTGTTCAAGTATCTGGAATCCTAATAATAAATGCCATATCGAAAGACTGGAAAGGATCCAGAAAAGGTTCTTGTTTTTCCTATCCATACACCAAGGTAAAAAGTATGAACTCTTCACTTATAGGGACAGGCTGGCTTACTTTGAGTTTTCGACCCTGAGGGATCGTCGTTGGGTGGCCGATCAAGTTTTCTTATTTAAAATCCTTAGAGGTCTCATTGATTGTCCTCAACTTCTTGGTGAAATTAACTTTGAAGTACCTCGGCAAAACTCTAGAATTGCGAACTTTAAACCTTTTTCTTTGAAGCTTTACAGAACAAATTTGGGCACGCAGAGCACTGTCAACAGACTATGTATGTTTGTACACAGTTTATAATTACTAATGCTGTGTTTACCTGTCGTTGTTTTTGCACTATAGTTTAAGAAAAAATGGATTTTAGAGAATAAGTAATTGGTGTAAAAATGTTAGCAAACCTTATAAATAAATAAATAAATAACTATGAGATTTACGCCTTACTGCGTCCTCGCGCTGTTTTCGAGTTCACTATGGAACGCTTCAAACCGCATAATAATATGTAGAATAAATGTTTTTAATTAAATATTGTCTAATATCTAATATCTAATCTCTGCTCTATATTTTCCTGAAATATAAATAGTTTCATTAAAGGATAATGCTCATTGAGAGAAAAACCCAGGCCTGACGCTAAAAAATAGTAATAATATTCTGCATAAAGCGCAGCCGGAGTTTTTTTATAGAGTGGTAGAGACACAGGCTTACAAATATACCTACCTACTACCTACGTATGATAAATGCACATAAAGGTCAGAGTGCTTAACTTCCTAGTGGGAGTTTTGTTTACTATCCGTATACAATCGTGACTCGATTACATCATCATCAGCTTATTATATGTCCCCACTGCTGGGGCACGAGCCTTCCCTATGGATGGATAGAGAGAACGGGCCATAAACCACCACGCGGGCCCAGTGCGGATTGGTGGTTGTTAACGACTGCTAATGCAGCTGGGACCAACGGCTTAATGCCTTCCGAAGCACGGAGGAGCTCGAGATGATAAACTTTTGGTCACCCATCCAAAGTTGCTTAACTTCAGCAATCTCACACCAAGCGCGTTACCCATTGCGCCATCGAGCTCCTCGATACATTCGATTACGTTTACGAAAACCAAAAATTGTATGGAAAAATTTTAACTCTTCTCGTATGCGCGAGGTGCAATAGGAGGCATTGAAGCATCAACGCCATACAAATTTTCGTTTTCGTTAACGTAATCGAATGTCAAATGAAACTCACACTAGGCATCTAGAGGCACTCCTCTGGGTGCCTAGTGTGAGTGACGATGTTGTATATTTTCATAATTAGCAAAAACTAAAAAATAGAAGCTTTGTTTTTTTACCAAAAATAAGAGCAAATTGAAAAGTTTACCACGTTTTGACGAAAAAGTAGTTAAATAAATATTCATAGTTCTTTTATAGTTAGGACATTTTAATTCTTTAAATCGCAGCTTGTTTGATTAGCTGTGTTTGTACTTTCAGTGGATTGACGTAATTAGGAATTAAATAAAAAGTTTTTACATTTTAAGGTAACCTAGGTAGTAATGTTTATCTTATTTTTCAGGCCGGATCGCGATTCTTGAAAGCAACGAACAATTTCAAAGGAAGTGGTGTTGGTAAAGTGAATTAAATTAACATTTATTTGATTAGCTCTAATTGCTAGTTCTTATTTTAAACTAGTTATGTAGATAACATAGTTTAAAAACGCGCGACTTTATTTAAATAAAACAATTAGTAAGAATATTTTTTTTATCGAATTGTAGGCCAAAGAGAGAAGTCTTTCTAACTGATGTTAAGTAAAAGCAGAGCTCATACCCCCGACACATAATAAAGGAGACTGCAGAAGGTAAACTTCATACAAACGTTTTCGAGCAACGCACATTATGGACAATCCCGATCCGATCCGAACCCCTCGGAGAATCTAGTAGGGCACGGGGACACGTACTCCCAGGGCCGTAGCGAAGGGGGGCATTGTGGGGCAATGCCCTACCTTAAAATACCAATGCCTTATCTTAATAAGCAAAGTATTGTAAAGCAGATTTAAGACGGAAAAAAATACTAGCGTATAGTGGCATCTAGTAAGACTAGACTAGACTAGTCATAATATATAGAGTGTAACAAAATTCCCTTAAATGCCGAATGGTGGTCATTCCAACCATCAATCAACAACTTTTACTATGGCACCAACATCGAAATCGCAATTTAAGGGAATTTTGTTACATCCTGTAGGTATATCACCCTAACCTGACTCGCACATGTTCACAAATCAAGGACACCAAAATTCGATTGACCACAATAGATCAATGAACATTTTTACTTCCGCCCTACCTGTAACCACAGCTGCTCTACCTTAAATTCAAGTCTAGCTACGGCCCTGCATACTCTTCGTACGTAAACCTCTGACGGTGCTTTGTTTCAAATGGCTTGCCCGGTGAAGCTGAAAATGCCCAGACGCAATCAGCAATCTCTCTAAAAAAAACAAATAGCCTCTCACGCGTACGCAATCACGGAACAGCTGCACTCGGACTGGTCCGAGCTGTTCCGTATGAAGCTCATCTTCTGCAGTCTCCTTATTTTGTGGTGCAGATGCGAAAACATCTATTGGAGCAGGGTAACAATTCGATTAAAAGAATTACAGTGACGATAAGCTTGTAAAAACCAAGCTTCACAGTCTCGCTCACCGCCGCACAGTTGCCTGCTTGTCGGTCTTTCTTCGGAGAGTGTGCTGTTGAGCTGCATGAGGTCATTCCACCTTCCCCATTTTACCATCGGGAATCCAGACGTACGGATGGCTACCACCCTTACCTGGTTGATATTCCACTTTTGCGCACCAAGCGTTTTGCTTCTACATTTATAATGCGTACAGCCAAAGAGTGGAATTCCCTACCGGCGTCTGTGTTCCCGAGTGCATATAACCCTAAAGTTTTTAAAGCCCGAGTGAACAGGCTGTTTCTGGACAAGCTCGTTCCATCATCGGCGTCTTCTTAGCGCTAGGGATTAGAATGAGGCTAAGAGCAAGCCCATTTTACAATAATAATAAATAAAAAAAACGTTGTTGCTGGCCATTTAATACCGTCAGATGAATCACTTACTAAAATGAAGTGTCATCAGGGAAATGTCCGGGGCAGTGGTCCAATTACTCTGTCCAACTAGTCGGACCATGGGTCTTTACTAGGGGGCAGTTGTCCAACTTTAAAAAAAATAGTTGGACCACACACCATTTGAGAGTTTCGTGGTCCATTTAAAAAATTGTAGTGCCTAGTGTTTGCGTGCGAGTTTTATTCACAATTCGATCTCGTTGACGAAACGAAAACGAGAATTTGTGGTGCAAAATTTAACTCTCCTCATCTGACAATTTCTCGTTTTCGTTAACGTGATCGAATGGAATATAAAACTCCCACTAGGCACTCTGGTGGTGATATAATATTCAAATTCAAATTCAAATTCAAAATCATGTATTCAGTTTAGGCTACAAATATCTCTTATGAACGTCATTACGCCATCGGCTCGTAAGTCTACTTTGGGCGGGAGACCTTGTACTGAGAAGAACCGGCAAGAAACTCAGCAAGTGTCAAGTTCTTTTCTCCCTTACAGCGCTACTCGCTACAGCTATACCGCATGAAATATAGACCGTATGCGTCATACATCAGAATGCCTAATGCGAGTTCATCATTATCAGCTCATTTTATGTCCCCACTGCTGGGGCACGAGCCTTCCCTATGGATGAATAGGGAGAATAGGCCATAAACCACCACGCGGATCCAGTGCGGATTGGTGGTTGTTAACGACTGTTAATGTAGCCGGGACCAACGGCTTTACGTGCCTTCCTAAGCACGGAGGAGCTCGAGATGATACATTATTGGTCACCCATCCGATGACCGGCCTTTGCGAAAGTTGCTTAACCTCAGCACTCGCAGACCGAGCGCATTAACCACTGCGCCATCGAGCTCCTAATGCGAGTTATTTGCGATTGTAACACGTAAAGAAAACGTTTCGATAATTTTTTTTGCTTCTCGTTTAACATCTACTTCAATGGCAAATAAAAATCGCATTACCTACCTAGCACTAGGCTGATTTGAACTTTTAAAAACTTTAGCTATGTCTATAACTTTTTAAAACATCATAATCACTTGCATTAGAGTAATTGTTATTAATCTCGCCTTTAGCTAACAGCGCTATAACACTGACTTTGAACCCCAACAAGAAGTACCAGACCATCCAAGGGTTCGGGGGGGCTGTCACAGACTCCGCTTCAATCAACTGGAAGAACTTATCGAACGCTAAGCTGGAGCAGTATCTTATAGAGTGAGTATTGAATATTATACAGTAGTTTGTATTATCTAAATACGAGTATGTCGCCCCGCAATCGATGGGGGCCCCCTTGTTCCAGCCAGGTAGGCTACTCTTGACGCAAACTCAATCTCAATACAATTCCAATGCAATTAATATGTATCGATAATGGGATAAGTTTCGCAATATTGAAACGCCCCATCTCGATAATAATTTGTTTACTCAATTTCCACGCAATTTAATTCCAATGTAGCACTATAGTCCAGCGCTTTTACTGCGAACAGCTATACTAGGATTCTGTGGGCTTACGATCCCCCCGACTCGACTGGAGCCACTTTACCCTTGAACCCGCCATCCTACGGTCTGAAGTAACAGCTGCATTAGACGCTCTCAAGTTGAGGAAAGCCCCGGGCCCAGATAACATAACTGCGGAACTCTTAAAGGCTCTAGGGGACCTGGGTATCAACGCCATACATTCCATCTGCTGCAAAGTTTGGTGCAATGGCGAGTGGCCAAATGACTGGGCTGAATCTATCATCCTGCCTCTTCACAAAGAGGGATCACCGAAACTATGCGACAATTACCGTACATTGGCCTTAATTTCTCATGCTAGCAAAATACTGCTTCATATCATTAACAATCGCATCCGACATTACTTGGATTGGCAAATACCGCAGGAGCAGGCGGGATTTGTAAAAGGCAGAGGTACGCGTGAACAAATTTTAAACGTCAGGCAGGTTGTAGAAAAGGCCTACGAATACAACACTCCCGTCATTATGTGTTTCGTAGACTACAGTAAGGCGTTTGATTGTGTCAACTGGGGAAGCTTGTGGACGGTACTTACAGAGCTTGGAGTCCCCAACCACCTTACTGCACTTCTTAAAAGTTTGTACGTAAGGAGTCAGGGAGTGGTCAAGGTGGCGGGGATTACCTCCAATTCTTTTAAATTTGAAAAAGGCGTTCGGCAGGGCTGTGTTTTGTCTCCCATTCTGTTTAATGCATACGGAGAATACATCATGAGGCGAACTTGCGACGACTGGGATGGAGGAGTGTGCATTGGTGGAATGAAAATCACCAACCTCCGCTATGCCGATGACACGACTCTCTTAGCTGCAACTGAGGCTGAAATGGTATCTCTACTGAGCAGAATGGAAACTGTAAGCAACGAGCTTGGTCTATTTGTAAACAGACCCAAGACAAAAATTATGGTGGTGGACCGTGCGAAAAAGCTTGATCTCAGCGGAACCTTACAACTGGAAGTCGTTGATAACTTTACTTACCTGGGATCAAGCATCAGCAACAATGGTTAATGCGAGGCTGAGATTCGACGGCGTATAGGAATGGCTAGGAATGCTATGTCCCAGCTCCACAAGACTTGGAAAGACCGCAACATTTCGCTAGGGACCAAAGTGAGACTGGTGCGCACTCTCGTGTTCTCCATTTTCTTATACGGTGCTGAGACATGGACACTGAAAACAGCCGATCGTAACCGCATTGATGCATTTGAAATGTGGTGCTGGAGGAGAATGCTGTGGATACCCTGGACGGCTCATCGGACCAACGTGTCGATTCTCAAGCAAGTGAAGATCAAATCGAGGCTCTCATCCATATGCCTCTTAAGAGTCTTAGAGTACTTCGGTCACATTGCCAGGAGAAGTGGTGACAATTTAGAGAAATTAATTGTCACCGGCAAAATAGAAGGAAGAAGAGCTCGTGGTCGCAGCCCGATGCGTTGGTCCGATCAAATCCGTACCGCATTGGACACCTCTGTGCATGATGCTCTGCACGTCGCCGGCAACCGGTCGAGATGGCGCTCTATCATTAAGCGTCATATACATGGTGAAGGAGGTCACGACCCTCAGCAATGAGGATAACGATGCACGGAGGAGGTAGCATTATTATCGCTTTTAAGAGTGCCATTTGAATTTTTTACATTTGGGATTGGAAATTGATTATTGTGTTTCAAGAGTAACTCAGATCACTAATCGATAATCGATATTACCGATAAATATATTTGTTTTGCGAAACAAGAATTACTTACTTATTGACTTTTTTGCTTTTTAATTCAAATAAACCAGGGGCCTAACACTGGCACCTCTATCTGACTGCAAATAAATAAAAATATCGGTTGAATAAATCTAGAGTTTTGCTTATCTACTCCTTTTGCATGTTTTACTAAAATCTAGCGTAGCATAAGGACCCCATTATCCGTAAGTGCCCAGGGCCTCCAATAGGTTAAAGACGACCCTGTATGTCGGTATAATATCAATGTTTGTACCATTGTTATGTTCCGGCACCTAAAGACAAGATAGCCTATGCCTACCGGGGAACTACTGATTTGGGGATTCTGGGTGAACTGCACTTCCACCTTTGGCCTTATCATCACTTAACATCAGGTGAGATGAAGTCCAAGCTTACCCGTATAATTTTAAAAAAAAAGTTATTTTATCAATCGCAAATGTTAAGATATCATAGCCGCTGCCGGTTCTAGGATGGACACTAGGAGAAAGGGTAGAGGGTCCTTACAGCTTTTATTAATTCATATTTTTTATAGACAAAAACTAATAATATTATAATAGCAAATAACAAAGTGAACAACAAGAAATGTGCTCTTAATCGTATGTTTGTGTATATAAATGATTAATGAATGACATCTAAGGCCAAACCGTCAAATATATAGGTCATCATTACTTGAAATAATTGATAAACATAGGTTGGTATATGATGAATATTAATCCTTTATTGTACAAAGAAAAAATACATTTAAACACACATAACACAGGACATATACAAAGGTGAGCTTATCTCTAGAAGAGATCTCTTCCAGCCAACCATAGCTGTGGTGCAATAAACAAGTATGCGGGACTAATAAATTGTAAATAATACCATACTAACAAACATATTTAAACTAATGACATAACTAATTGAAAATAAATTATTATATTATAAATATATACATACCTATATACATATTAAAATAAAAACTAATTATGTAAGAACGGGGTGTCACTGTCACATTAGCCGTTAGACAGATAATGCTCTTTGAGCTTGTGTTTGAAAGATTCTACCGATGAACTCTCACGAATGCTGGCAGGCAGTCTATTCCACATTCGTGCGGCATATACTGAGAATGATTTATAGTAAAAATTAGAATTATGTACATTGGGGACATATTAGGGTTCGTGTGTCGCAGGAACGTTTGGGACGGGAAGAGACGGGTATGAGCGTAAAACGGGAACGCAGGTAATGAGGGAGCTGGGGGTAGTTAAGTATTTTGAAAAGGAGGGAAAGGATGTGCATATCTCGACGAAGTCGAACTGGGAGCCATTTTAACTTTGACCGAAATTCAGAAATGTGGTCAAATTTACGCAAACCGGATATAAACCGGATTGCCAAATTTTGCAGTCGTTCCAGTTTGTTAAGTAGCTCCTCAGTAGCGTCCAGATAACAAACGTCAGCATAGTCGAGAAGGGGGAGTAGAAGCGACTGAGCTAGCATAATTTTGGTATGTAGGGTAAGAAAAACTGGAGTCGCTTGAGAGAATGATAGGAGTAGTGCATGCGCCGACTAACTTCATTTACCTGCGCCTTCCAGGACAGTGTACGGTCAAAAACGAGGCCAAGATTTTTAGTTTTTTCAGCGTATGGAATATTTACTCCGTCATATGAAATACAGGGAAGACCGCTAACATCCAGTCTGCTGTACAGTTTGCTGCTACCAATGATTATTGCTTGCGACTTCGTTGGGTTCACAAGTAAACCGAATGCATCGGCCCAAGACTTCACCAAGAGGAGATCCTTATTGATGTCTTCAATAACTGCGTTTGTGTTGGCTGCATCGAAATGTCGATAAATTATTTACTGTGGTAGAAAGTAGACCAAAAGTTGCAAGTGAAAAATGATTTGTACTTATTTATTAAAAAAAATAGAAAAATCCTTTTCTTAATGCTTTTGGAAATAATTGTCGTACGATGGTTATAGTATATTAGGTAAACAAATAGGAGTGAAACATCATTATTTATGTAAAAATTCAATACATACCTTGGGTCTTTCGATCAATATTAGTAGTACTAGATCAAATAATTAATATATTATTCATAAAAACCCCTTATTCATAAAAACTATTTAAGGGGGTGCAGCGCGGACGCAAAATTGCGAGTTTCAAGTTTCTTTATGATAGCGAGCGAGCGGCGCGTGGCAGTGGTGTGACAACGGCGCACGACAAGAATACGCTCGCACACTAATATCTGTACAGAGTAGGCTGGTGATTTAATTAGAGCAATGTTTACTTTCGTAAAATCATAGGCGTATGGGTAAAAAATAATAAAAGTCTTAATATTTTCATATTCATGTTTTTTAATTGAAAAATAAGACAACAGTGCCCTGCGGAATATCAATACAAACATTTTGATGTCGGATCATTGTTTCATTTGTGCTATATTTACAAAGTTTCTGAAGAAATAAGTTTTTAGATATCATTATTTTACGTATTGTTTATGCAGTTTCTGGGTATTTATTTCAAATTCCAAGACAACCATGACCTTGTTAAAGGATCAAGCTAACCTACACTAGTCCTTTTAATGTATAAGACCTATTCAGCGCCTAGCACCAGTGACTTAAAAACACGTAAATTTTCAAATTCCGCGCTGCACCCCCTTAAGCAATATTTAGTTAAATATTGTTTTGTCAACGTCAACGTCATTTTGAATTTGTGAAAAAGAGACAAAACAATGATTAACTAAAATATGCTTAAATAGTTTTGATGAATATGGGGGTAAGTTCATAATTAAATCAACTTGCAACGTCAATAGAGATCAGTGAATGTATTCAGCAATATATAACCGTTTGTGGATTTCTTTTGATAAAGTTTATTTTTATAAAACTTGAAATGGTCATGTTTATGAAAAAATTTAAAAAATAACAAGAATCCGGGCCGCGTTTGCTCGTTTGCTTATACTACTTAGGTTATTTACAGTATCTGTGTTAAGTTGGGCGAGGCTGATGTAACTTTAAGAGCTAAGTGTACCTTAATACAATTATTTTTATTAAAAAATGGTTGAGCAAACGCGACAAAATGTATGAAATATAAAAAGTTTATGAAACGCTACTTTTATTTAGGTATTTTACGAAATTAGCCTGAAATTTTTAAAACAGCTGGCAGTTATACACGTAGTAACTATTAACTAATCTGTGGTTATACATTTATTGGCAAAATGTATAAAAGCATAAATTAGTACCAAACTCCTTAACCTAAACTATCCATTGTTTCAGGGTCAAAACCTTAGATTAAAGATTTTCAGATGTTCAAATAAGGTTTTATTTAACAACCTATTATGTTAACTTTAGTTACGTTCAACTATGTATTATTTTATTACTATGACTGCAGAATGTCTAGAGCGAGATTTATTCACCAATAAGTTTACGTGAACAAGATTATTACGTCAAAATTGAAACCCACTTCGTATTGTCTCATGTCATGTCAGTTTTTTTGAAATACGAAAACGAGAACTTGTGTAGCAAAATTTCAACTCTCTCGTTTTCGTTAACTTGTTCGAATGACATGGGTTACTCTTGAAACACAATTGTAATAATCAATTTCCAATCCCAAATCTAAAAAATTCAAATGGCACTCTTAAAAGCGATAATAGCGCTACATTGGAATTAAATTGCGTGGAAATTGAGTGAACAAATTATTATCGAGATGGGGCGTTCCGAAATTGCGAAACTTATCCCAATATCGATACATATTAATCGCATTGGAATTGTATTGAGATTGAGTTTGCGTCAAGAGTAGCCTACCAGCTTAGGCACTGCCCTAGTAACAAACGCAGAGAGTTCCGGGTGCCTGGTGTAAGTTTTGTTTACTATCCACATTCATTTGATTATGTTAACGAAAACGAAAATGTCAAATAATTTTTAAAGCAAATTTAGTTGCGAACAAATTACAAAAACTTATTTTAATTAATTGAACATTTTATAAATAGCTTGCTTACTTCCTAACTGATCTTTAATATTTGTAAAAATATTATGATCGGATGTTAGTGACATTGAATGGGCGCCTTTGGCTTTCAAAGTAAAAAGTGTTGAATAATTTCGGCGGGCTGGTTAGAACCACGATAGCTCAATTGGAAAAGCACCTGACCCGGTATGTCAGAAGGGTGCAGGTTCAAATCCTGCTCGAGGAAATGTTTTCAACATTTGTGTTCTTAAAAACGAAAAACGAAAATTTTTATGGCAAAATCTGATCTCTTCTCGTATGCCGCCAGGAGGCGCTGCTTCGATGCCATACTAATATTTGTTATCATAAACGTAATCGAAAGAATACATAACTCACACTAGGCACCCTGGCGACATACGAAAACAGTGACAATTTTGCCAGACAGAATGAAACTCGCAATGGCACCCTGGAATGCATATTTTCGTTTTCAACGTAATCAAATGCCAAAAAAAATTGCGCTTGACACTTTCATCTCAGCTGTAGGTGATGACTATTAATGATGATAATGATAATAAGTGATGGTTGGTTTCCAGCTCTTACTTCAGCAACAAAGGGTTGCAGTACAACATGATGCGGGTCCCTATAGGAGGCTGCGACTTCTCGACGCATCCGTACGCTTACAACGAACTGCCGAGGGGCGACTTGAAGCTGAGCAACTTCTCATTGGCTGTTGAGGATCACAAATACAAGGTTGGTTTTAAATTGTTCAAGTAGAATAAATAGAATAAATTACATTTATTGGAATTACATAACAAAACACACAATTAAACATATATAATTATACAACATGTAACAAAAAGAATAAAAAACCGGCCAAGTGCGGTCGGACTCGCGTACGATGGGTTCCGTACCATTACCTATCTATAAAAACGGCAAAAAAATCATGTCTGTTATATGGGAGCCCCCTAAAATATTTATTCTTATTTTATTCTGTGTTTTAGTATTTGTTGTTATAGATAGCGTCAACAGAAATATCATCTGTGAAAATTTCAACTGTCTAACTATCACGGTTCATGAGATACAGCATGGTGACAGAGGGACAGACAGACAGACAGACGGACAGCGCAGTCTTAGTAATAGGGTCCCGTTTTACCCTTTGGATACGGAACCCCAAAACAGCAAAATAGCAAATTCATTTCTCAATAATTTACTTAATCAATTATTAAATAATAATCTTAATAGGTACTACATAAAATCGAGTTTTTTTTCCAAATGGATACAACTTTAGTTCATTAACATGACGCTAGATGGCGCTGATACTGAACTTACTGAATCGCGATATCGTGTAGTTTGCTCCGAACGATAAGTAGTCTACGTAAATCATTTTCATGTACATTTTGTAAAACCTAAAATTTATTAATACTCAGAATTTTTGAATGCTCTACTTATAAAGGGCTTATCTATAGACATGGGCTGGATTAGGTAAAACCTGTACCTATTCCACCTATACCTAATATTTAAAAATACCTAATCCAAATACCTATTCCTAATATTTATTCAGTACTGCATATATATTCAGAATAGGCATTGTATGCCATGAACAGGGGGTCGACCGCCTAACTCTCTCGCTTTCGATCGCTTTGAAGGCGAGGCGAGGAGGAGGCGTCATCTTGTCATTTCGAAAGCAATATGAAAGCAATATCAAAAGCTATAGGCTATAGCTTTCGATATTATATTAGAAAGCGAGGCGAGGGCCTCGCCTTTAAAGCGATCGAAAGCTGCACACTACACTTTAGGAAATTAGAAGTTATTCAAAATTAACAAGTAGTGTGTATGTTTAGCACACTCTAACAGGCTTAGGACTGTCTCATCTATTGTATTTTTACATTTGCAATGCACATTTTAAAGGAATACAATTGAGGTGTTTATTGAAATCTTCATACAAAATTGTACTAGTGTATTGTCTAAGATGTTCTTAATTAGGCCTATTTTCTTTGAGTCTCATTCAATGGCAACAATAATCAAACGACATTTTAATAAGATTTTTTTTATTAGATCCAAAGATATTGTTCAAAATGTTGTACTATATTTTACATTTGTGATAGAGATAAATGGAATACAATCAAGGTGTTTATTGAAGACGAGGTAGTACCAACTTACCTACCTACTCAACAAAAACTATTCGAAGTTCATACCTAAAATATGAGTCGTTTTAATTGATTTATTATTTTGAATTAATTTTAATATTTTTCAAAGATTTTTTTAAAAACAAAACTTAAATTAATAAATTTAATTAGATAGGTACCACATAAACTAAACTTTTTAATCTGATTCAACGCCGTCTAAAATTAGACAAAGAAAACTTCCAATTAGGTCGTTTAGCATGGCTTACAGTTAGGGTTGCCACCTTTTTTCAGGAAGAATAAAGTATTTTTTCATTTTGTTAGAACAGAAATTGAGTACACAAGCATAAAAAAGAGTATTTATTTATTTGTCCTTAAAAACGTATTTGTTGTTGCTCTTTACGACATTCAACAAATATTTTGTGGCTGTAGATACCAGTTTATTTAGTCATAAGTACTCATAACCAGTAACGAGCCAGTAACAATCAGTTTTACGTAAACAGAGTATTTTAGCGTACTTTATTGGTGTCATAGATTATAAAGTACGCCTACATGAAAAAGAGGACAATACTCTATTTTAGAGTACGGGTGGCAACCCTACTTACAGTGCATAAACATAAGCTTTAATTCCATGCTATATTAGTTATGATATTCTACCCTAGATGGCGTATATGGGGACTCTCAAATGAATTTGAAACTTACGTGTTCGGGACATAAAGTGTAGTTTTATTTACAACAGTACATATTTTATGCAAAACGATCGTGAAATACGAATACCTAATCCTCGGTGGCGTGGATTAGGTTCGTACTGTTACCGAAAAATACCTATTCCACGTACCTAATCGCATATTTATGCCTCAAGACTATTATCTAATCTGCGTGAAGCAAAAACTTTGTTTTGTTTTTTTACCCGTTTGTACGTAAATTGCGCGGACGGAGGAGTATAAAATTTCACACACTTTCCCCCTTATACATAGAAAGTTAAAATCTATTTAAGCATTATTTAGTTAAATATTCACACAAACGTCATTAATTTGAATTTGAGAAAAAGGGATATAAAAAAAATAATGATTAACTAAATAATGCTTAAATAGTTTTTTATGAATAAGAGGATTATAGTTTATTTAAAGAACCTTCTTAAATTAAATTAAATTATGCATAAAAGTACTTTAAAGGTACCTACGATTCCGAACTCCGCTACACGCAGCAGTGCTGCCGCAGCACTACTGGTTTCCATTATAGGTATTCTCTATAAGTTTATATGAGACTAGCTGACCCGGCAGACTTCGTACCGTTTTGACAGTTTCCATCATTGAGTTAAATATATATCAATGGTTTCCATGACAACAAAACGAACAAATCATTTTATTGGAAATATTTTTTTTAATAAAATAAATTTTTTTTAATATTTTTTTTTAAGCCTATGTTACTCAGCGCTAATGTAGCATTCTAATGGTGAAAGAATTTTTTAAATCGGTTTAGTAGTTTTTGAGTTTATTTGTTGCAAACATAAATACATACATACATACATACATACATACATACATAGATACATACATACATACATACATACATACATACATACATACATACATACATACATACATACATACATACATACATACATACATACATACATACAAAAATAAAAAGGTTTCCTCTTTATAATATTAGTATAGATTACATTCCGAGCTATGTATGCAGCAATGTCGCGGCAGCACTGCTGCGGGCAGCACTAATATTATACATAGTCTATGGGCAGCACTGTTGCAGTCTTTGTGACTGCTGCGTGCAGCGTCGCCCCACCACCCGCGCCGCGACAGACCAGTAGCATTAATTTGATTTATCAACGTGTCCTGTGACACATAGGCCTTCTCCAGATTTCTCTACTGCTTTCTGTCATGCGACATTCATTAATCTAAGAGTATAAATCACTGATCACGTTTTGTAATGATTGGGTATAATCAAAACAAATAAATTAATTTTAATATTGAAAACTGCGAAAATCACAAGACTAACTAAAAGCAAACTAAACATTTAATATTCCATACTTACCAGTCTAAATAACTGTATCTATTAGAAATCAACACTTACTTAATCGAGCATTTGACAAGTAAATGTAAAAATTAAAGAAGTCTATGTATATTTATCGTTCCTTCTATGCTTATTATTGTTCCGAGTTGAGAACTCATCATATTTGTACCAAGTAAATACCTAAATCAATAAATGAGTTGAGCTGTTGATACATGAGCTGTATAAAATACCTAATCCAGTTTAAAGACTCGTCATGTTCTCAACACTGTATTTCGTTGTATTAAAACTTTGTAGTCAGCTATATCTTATTTAATATTCAAGTTAATTTATAGGATTTGGTTTAAATCCGTTTTCACTAACTGTACTTTGTACGTGTGGCCGAGTTGACGACGAAAAAAGTAGGTATTTTCAAATGGTGCCAACTCGGCCTTTCGGCCGAATTGACGAACTAGTCACATTCTAACGGCTTTACCACAAAACGATGGTTAAAGTTAGACAATTCTTAAAACAGATGCTGTCACTTTGTAGCTAATATTTTTATACAGAGACAATATTTTAATCACGTATTTAGCCATTATTTAATTTGCAACACTGTTTTGTAGTAAAAGGGTAAACAATTTAATGACGCTAACGCATTCCAGATACCAATGATCCAATCGGCATTAGAAGCAGCAAAGGAGGGGGACCCCATCCACATCGTGGCCACCACCTGGTCACCCCCACTCTGGATGAAAACCAACGAGGTGTACGGAGACATGAGCCAGCTGAAGCCGGAGTACTACCAGACTTATGCGGATTACCATGTCCAGTAAGTTTTATTGGATAAAACTATCATTATCAACCTTAAGTAAAAATCTCGATCGGATGTGACGTCTTACCATGAGCTTTTAAAGCAATTTAAACCTTAACTTTTTTAACCGTGGCACGGCTAGGGCACTAGCATTCCCTATGGATGGATAGGAAGAACGGGCCATAAACCACCACGCGGGCCCAGTGCGCATTGGTGGTTGTTAACGACTGCTAATGCAGCCGGGACCAACGGCTTTACGTGCCTTCCGAAGCACGGAGGAGCCCGAGATAATACATTTATGGTCACCCATTTTATGATTAAATAATAAAGTTAAGATAAATTTAAATATAAAACATTTTTTTACCTAGGTTTGTACAGAAATATGCCGAAAAAGACATAAAGGTGTGGGGTATTACAACGACAAATGAACCCATAAACGGCGTGTTCGGACTCGCTTCGTTCAACTCACTTGGCTGGTCCCCTTTTAAAATGGTAAGAGCTAGTTAATAAAAATTGAAAAAACTTTTTGGTACAGACGCCTGCACATCAACCTATTCAAAACGGTATTTTTTTAATATAAATGTTCAACCATAATATGCCATATACATAAAGTTCAAAGTCTATTGAGGAAATTTGGAAGTTGGAGAAATATTTTAACATTAAAGTTAATTTACAGTATTTGGTTTTCACTGACTGTACTTTGTACGACGATGTAGTTGACGACGAAAAAGTAGGTATTTTCAAATGGTGCCAACGCGGCCATTTGCCAGAGTTTTTTTCGGCCGAGTCGACGAACAAGTAATTTTTTTATGATTAATAAAATTTTACTGAAAAGAGCATTGCATTCGGTCAGACTCTTAGATTGTGAATGCAAACGCAAGTTTTAATGTAATTAATACATCTTTTTGCAGGGTAAATGGATTTCTGAAAACTTAGGTCCGACTGTACGGAGTTCCGCATTCCCCGATTTGCAGATATTGACCATGGATGATCAGAGAGCATCCATTCCGTGGTGGTTCAATGTGGTAAGATTAAAATGAACAAAATATAAAACTCATAAATGTTCAAATAATTTTTAACGCAAATTTTGTTGCAAACAAATTGACAAAGTGACGGTAGTTGTTGACATTGAATGGGCGCCTTTGGCTTTCAAAGTAAAAAGTGTTGAATAATTTCGGCGGGCTTGTTAGAACCACGATAGCTCAATTGGAAGAGCACCTGACCCGGTATGTCAGAAAGGTGCAGGTTCAAATCCAGCTCGTGGAAATTTTTTCAACATTTGTGTTTTTTATAAAACTCATACTCAAGATGGCGGCTATTTACTTTAATTTACTGAATTTCAGTTTTTTTTATTCCTTTTCGTTAAACACTTGACCTTCATATAACCTGATGTTAAGTGATGATGAGGCCGAAACTGGAAGTGCACTTCACCCGCAATCCTCAACTACTGATATCGACTTGAGATGAGCGATTTTTTATCTTTCAACAGATGATTGAGTTTTATCCCGAAGCACTCAAATACATAAATGGCGTCGCGGTACATTACTACACAGACTTCATCATTCCCGCATCAATGTTTGACCTGATTACAGACACTCACCCGGACAAGTATATTATATCCACGGAAGCTTGTGAAGGTAAACTAATCGTGGAATTATTTTGTTTATAGATCATTTTATGTCCCCACTAAGGCACGAGCCTTCCCTATGGATGGATGGATAGAAAGAACGGGCCATAAACCACCACGCGGATCCAGCGCGGATTGGTGGTTGTTAACGACTGCTAATGCAGCCGGGACCAACGGCTTAACGTGCCTTTCGAAGCACGGAGGAGCTTGAGATGATAAATATTTGGTCACCCATCCAATAACCGGCCTTATCGGAGCAGCATATTAGATTAAGCTATTTGTCCTAAGAAGACACTTTCAGAACTAGTTATACATATTATGTTCTTACATTATGTTTTTATTGCCTATGTTATGTACTACCTACGTTATATATTCTTATTTAAATCAAGCTGATTCTTAATTGCAGGGTCATTTCCTTATGAAGAGAAGGTGATCCTGGGGTCTTGGGACCGCGCGAAAAATTACGTCAAAGATATCATTGAGGTTAGTTGAAGTACCTATTACAATTTCACACAGTTCTGCAGAATCATCATCATCATCCTCAGCCTGCAGAGGTCCACTGCTAAACATAGGCTTTCCCAATGGATCGCCACCACACTCGGTCCTCCGCCTTTCGCATCCAACTACTTCCCGCCGCTTTATTCTTCTTATTCTGCTGAATGACTGCTGCAAAATAATAAACATTTATTTGTTATTAAAGTAGAGTCTCGTGGTGGAATATGAGAAGTTTCGCCATTAAAATTCTTGTTTCTTTGTGATGTGATGTTAAGGAGAAGCGGAGTCCAGAACGGACCAGACAAATAAAACTCTCAAAATTCAAAATTAAAATTTTCATCCATTTATTTAGTTTAGGCTGCTTAGCTCTTATATGTCTAAATCCTAGTTATTACCACTTAACCACGGTGGGTGCATTAGATTGTTCCTCCCTGGTCCCGCAGACCTGTAGAAAATGGAACGGGCTCCCTTTAAAGGTAGTTCCCGTGCGCTATAACATGATGGCACGCCAGCACATTTCAAGACATTTCACATTCATAAAAATATATGTTTTTAATTCTAGGACCTCACCCACAACGTGGTAGGATGGATCGACTGGAACCTCTGCTTGGACGCAGAAGGAGGTCCCAACTGGGTGAAGAACTTCGTAGACTCCCCCATCATAGTATTCTCCGAAAACAAAGAGTTTGTGAAGCAACCGATGTTCTACGCTTTAGGGCATTTCTCCAAGTTCATACCGAGAGATTCTCGTAGGATACACGTTGACGAGAGCAAATCTTTTTGGACATCCAATATTGAGAAGGTGGCATTTGTGACTCCACGCAATACGGTGGTCGTGGTTATGTATAACAAGTGAGTGGAGCATTCATTATTTTGATATTACGCGAAAGATGGAAACATGAAGATGATGACAACATGTTTGCCAAAGACAAATTGAAACACCAGTTAATTTACAGTCACTATATTTCCATCAATATCTGTCACCCCGTTTTAGCCACCATTGTAACGAATAGTATGACCCTCCCGCGTCCATATTGGGTTGCATAAATTAAAGAGGCATACTTTATTTCCCCATAAGTAACTTCTTTTATAATAATGATATATCAGCATCAAATGTTCATGCATAAATGTTTTTACAATAACGATTACTAAATATAACATTAATTGGCATCTCATTATGGGTTATGGGGTCATAATAATAACCCCATAAAAATTATATATATTATCATTTCTTAAATAATCTAAGCCAAATCTATTATTCATTTATGACTTTAAATGTTATGGATACATCCATTATGCGTTTCGTATTTTATGATAAATGAAATTTAGACTTATAGCAATTATGTTCTTTACATTTATGCTGATTAAAATTATGATAAAGACAATAATTATAGTAAGTTAAAATTATGCCGATGAAACCATTATGGGTTTATAACACTGCTTCATTCATCTTAACTTATACGAAAGAGATTATGCGACCGAGAGGGCTCCCGACCCACCCTCCCCCCTCCGCTTTTTCTTCGAACCAGTCCCTCGAGATCAGCTGCCACTTGAGGCCTAGCGGTCAGATACGGCACAACTTAAGTTGTCACGACATTGGTCAGACTCTATAGGTCTCCTTAAAATCCCCTTTACGTACAGAACTTCTGCTAAGAGTAGGAGAACTTCCCTCAATATCTTACTCAATCATACCCAAGGTTACAGTACAAGGGAATCGATGGTGACCTAAAAAGGATCCCTGTGGAACGCCGCCGTAAATAGTAAATAATAAATATTAAAATCTCAAGCGGACGAAGTCCCGAGTGAAGTGCTAGTAGAATATCAGCGTGTTAGTTGAAACGAGGGACATATTAAGGGAGGACATTAGGTTTACGATTCCCAATCCGATTCATTAAAAAAAACTTATTTTATTGCGCAATCCTAAAAAATAATTTAGCTATTTAGGATTACGATATACCCGTAGTCTGGAACGTTACTGTAACCTAAATATTACATTTCTAAGCGGCTGTATCCAGTTTTGTATATTAATAATTTAATTAATTGTTTCTTTGCAGTGGAAACTCGAAAGACGTGACAATAGAACTAGGCAAGAAGAAAGCATTTGTGACACTAGAAGCCAGATCTGTGGTGACCGTCGAGCTGGCGTACAATGCAAATGCACCAACGAACTAACCACTAACGAACCAACTGTCACTGTGTACACACACACAAACTGCATGGATTATTGGATTCTTCGAGTAATCATCATCATCAGCTTATTTTCATGTGCCCACTGGGACACGAGCCTTAAACCCGATTTACATTTCAATAAGTACAGTAGCGAGTTAACTTACGACATCGGCGAGTTAAGTTGTTATTGTCGTTTGAACGGCAAAAGTGAGTTAAGTAGTAAGTTTATTAAGCTGATTTGAATAGATCGCGATCCTATTTTTCGGTTAGTCCAGTGCGAAGTAGACCCCTCTTCCCTCGCGTCTCCCGCACCCCGCCAACTTTAGCGAGTTTAGTACAATGCATAAATTTGTACACTGTGGCCGCAGACACGTGTATTTTATTTAATTAATGAAAAATGAAGTGGTCTGAAAATACTACGTTTACCTTTGTACAGGAATATTTGAAAATAATTGTTTGTACAATTCAAAATGCAACAGTTACCGCATAAAACAAGCTAAAGATGCAGCAATTATTAATATATGTGAAGTTATGAACCTAGATGAACTCGCCTACGTTTGGATGCTACTTACAACTAACTACTTGTTACTACTTAATGAAATGTAAATCGGGCGAGCGAGCGATTTTTGCCTGTAATACCAATTTTACAACCGCAACTAGAGCAGTCGCGTTGCAATTGTGTAATTGACAGTTGTCAATTACACAATTGGTTGCTTTTTTCGGTAATTAGCCTTGGCATTGGCGGTTGTTAACAACTGCTCAATGCAGCCGGGACCAACTTCTTTACGTGCCTTCTTTGAGTGTCTACTGAGATTTTAAATGGGTGTAATTTAAACGCTCACCAGAAATATTTTTTAGACCTAGGCCTAAATACCAAATAAATTAAATGACTGTACAAATATTATTTTTGCTATTATTCAAATGATTGAGGATACTAGCTGCCATACTCCTGCAGGTCACGTGATAGGTTAGAAATTCAAGACAATTGCTACGCTGCGCTTCGCGAGCTTTATTTTTTTTATTAGACAACAGAAAGCAAATATTACCAAATTGAAACTCGAGGCATAAAATATTGGTGTTATCTATTTGGTGACAAAATAACATATTTGGTCTGAAATGCAGTTATAAGGAATTCATATATTTTTATTGCATTTAATAAAAATATAAGTTGTATCCTTTTTATATATTTAACGAAACACAATTTGGTGAGCATTTATCCGTTTTGAAAAGCGTTTCAAATTTTATTAGTAGTAGAATTGATACATTTTTGGTAGGCGTCTAAAAACAAGCCATTTTAAATCCCATGCCCTAGTACCTAGTCGCTTACTCAATAGAAAAACGTTTGACTTACATAAGTACAAAACTTATTTGGGTCAGCATTCACCTCTCACTTTTGTTATTATTATTTCTAGAAATTATTTAGATTATTATTGGTAATATATTATAGTTTATGTATTAAATATGTACATTATAGTATACCTAACATCATACGTAATAAAATGTGATTGGCCTAGTGTTGTAACTGTACTCTAGTGCAGCCATATTATAATCTGTGAGTGCAGCAGTCATTTAAACCTAAAATAAATAAATAAATGACATTAAGCTGTAAAATGGATAGCGATATATGTTTGGTTTTGTCTTCTGTCGCCTTACCTCGAATCTAATTTATTTTAGAAACTTCCTTTTGTTATATAATTTACTCAATTTTATTTTTGAGTGCCTACCCTACATCCTACATGCGGTGTTGGCAATAAAGAGTTTTATTTTAGTTATGTATTGTATAATATTAAAATTGTAAAACCAGTTTTGCAAACGACACAATAAATTTTGTAAAGTATGCTTACATTGTTTTCTTTTGCATTAAAAATACTATTTATAATATTATTAGAGGAAAATTATTGGAGATATCTAGTCCATAAAGATAGTAACAAGCTACAGCCTACATGAGTTGACAAGTTGAAAATCAAAACACAGTCTTAACATAATAAGTACGTTACTTAATTATGACTTATCTCTACTTAGAATAATAAAGAATATATACGTAGGTTAGTATACAAAATTACACAAATACCTAAATAGATAAGAACTTATTTACGAAAAGAGTTAAAGTATGCATGGTATGGTAAGTACTAGGTAAGTATTCGTTTTGTAAACGGGCAGTTATTACTTATTACACTGAAATTTGTTTTAATTAGTCATATAATCTTACTAATTGTGTCATCCATTTATTATCTGAAGCTTTATCGTGTCATTAAGGCCTTCGTAGAAAATTTGCATAGTAGCTATCTGCCGTATATAATAATAGGTAATGCTTCAAAATTGTGTATAATACCTACTCAATGCTTCAAAATTGTGTAAATTGTTTAGTGTCTTGTGCGAGTTTTACTGACTAAAGCCTCAACAAGAGGCTCAATCTTCGTTAAAGTGATCGAATGAAAGAATAAAACTCTCACTCACTGCCAAGTGTGAGTTCCCATTCGATCATTTTAACAAAAATTAGAGATAGTAACCTTTTTATTTTGTATTTTACGCTGTGGAAATGCCACTCTCTTGGCGGATTCTGGTGCAAATATAACAACGTTAAAACGCCACAGTGGATGGAAATCTATATCGAGAAGTCCATTCAAAACAAATTTGGTATCACCCAGCGTATCACAAAACGCATCAATATTCTCCCAACTAGCCCACGGCCATCGACATCAAGAGATGAGTCAACTCAGCTGATTCTCTATCCAGAACATCCGAACGAGGGATTCTTAAACCTGGAACTACTTGTATCTCCCACGTTTACCCCACAGACAACTCAAGATTCACCTTCACAGAGGACTGAAATTAAGTTCCCGGGAAAAAACATCTCGTTAAATATCTAGAATTGTACAAATTGTACATTTAATTTTTAATAAAATTAAGTATTTCATATTGTATTGGATTATTTTATTTTCTCGCAATCGTAGCAAAAACTTCGATGATCGAAGAGTGACAAGTAGAGTGTAACACACGGCGCTAAAAACTCATTAAAACTCGGTTTCTATTTACTCCCTCGCTAAAGCTCGGGAGTAAACCGTATACCTCGTATGTAATGGGTCATTTTAGCTCCTTGTATAACAATCTACTATTTATGTATGTTAGGTATTGCCTAAATCACAAAACTGTAACTTATTATAACTTTTTGCCGCTAACACGCTAATGTAAACTGTGTGACTCTTGTATTAAGGATAACTTTGAATTCTGCTTGTTGTTGAGGCAGGAAGTTACCAATAGAGCTGCTGATGCGTCAGTAATACCCTGTCAGAGGGGTGACCAACTACAAACTATGCTTACGGACTATTACTGTTAGTTCTTCAAACACACACTGGCAATGTCAGACATTATTAGTCGCATGCTGTAAGTTTTATTGTTTTTTCATATTTTTTGATGTGTAACATCTTCCGCTCGCTTTTTATATAAGCAATTTGTGGGAGTGATTTCGTGAAATGGGACGGAAGTATGTGTAACAGTGTAACAGGAAGTCGGGGAATCGCGCAAGCGCGCCCCATTTTGCGCTAATGTAGCATTGTAATGGTGAAAGAATTTTTTAAATCGGTCCAGTAGTTTTTTAGTTTATTCGTTGCAAACATACATACATACATACATACAAAAATACAAAGGTTTCCTCTTTATAATAATAGTATAGATATATACTACATATATACAATAACACAACGATATATACAATAAAATATCATTGGATATATATATATATATATATATATATATATATATATATGTATATATACACATATTTATTTATTTATTTATTTATATACTTATCATATTAGAATCTCAGATTAATAACGCCATTAGAATATCGTACTAAGCAACTTTATCATTTTCAGAATATAATGTTAAAATTGCTTATAACTTTAGTAATGACATCTCACCTTTAAAAAGGTTGATTATCATAAGCCACTAATGAAAGGCTCGCTCGTTTTTTTTAAATATTTTCTGTTTGTTTAGATTTTGTTAAGTTTTGTACTTACCTATAAGATTAATGTCACTTTTTAGGAGCACGTCCGTTTGCCAGAGGTAGGCGTTAAAGGTTGCAACACAGTTTTACACTAAAAGCAGCTATTATCGTATCATCATCATCATCATCATCATCATCATCATCATCATCATCATCATCATCTCAGCCAAAAAACGTCCACTGCTGGACAAAGGCCTCCCCCAAGGATCTCCACAACATTATCGTATACCTGTCATTTATATTTATATTATTCTTGTTGAAATGTTCCAAATAAACTTTTTTCACTTTTTTTTTTCATTCCTGGTTGCAAACACAACGCTAAATATACTGCCGTTGCCTTTGACTTAGCGTATGTCATCACCCGTCTTCCAACTCTTCCATTGAGCTCCTCATGAGAGAGCATCGTTCGAGAGCCTCTCAATTGCAACATTGTAAATTGTGTCTCTGTATAGCAGAAAACATTTAATTTCATAAGAAATCTAGGTTTTGTAAACGTGATTCGCACTAGGCACACTCGCACACTGTTTAGTGGTGGTTAGACCGGTAACTGCTTTAAAGTCCGTGTTCGATTCCCAGCGGGGTGTAAAAATTGTGAATTTCGTACTCTGTTTGGTTTATGTTGGATTGTTCTAAGTTTCCGCCTGACTAGCTAGCTACTACTAATTATTATCGAAATTTGTAACATTATTTCTAAATTAATTTTCAATAAAATTTGCGTAAAAATATTATTAGATTATCTACATACATACATAAATAAAAATAAGTATACTCAAAATTTAGTCAACAGGAAAAAGGTAAGTCAGCTCAATATTACATATACAATACAATGTTCTAACTAGGACAAATAAAATGAGGTTAAAATAAAAAACTCACAACAAAGAAGAAAGTGATCTGTCAATCTGTTTGTTCCATTCATTTGAATGTTGAATAATAACGGTTAGTCACCATTTTGTGGCCGTCCTACAAAACAATATGGCGTCGTGAGTCATCGCCGTATAGTATGGTACTAACCAACTATAGGCATTCAAAACCACCTATGTCGATATACCTGTTCCACAGGATGTTTTCTAAAGCTGTAAAATTCATAACTGCGTCTGTGGTATTTTGGTAATACCATCAGTCTCGGACCCAGAAGTTCCGATTTTTTTTAGTTTGTAGGTAATTCGGTTACCTATCCAGTTACACGACATTGCGAAAGTTGCTTGACGTAAAAAATAGATTTCCGAACGCGCTAGTCGCTGCATTATTTATGCAGCATTGACTCAGAAGGGGTAAGAGATAAGTATTTTAAGAGGCAAGTGAATAGCCTATTTGCTATCTGCTAGGCAAAGGTTTCATCATCATCATCATCATCTCAGCCAAAAGACGTCATAGTCTTGTCTTGTCTTGTCCAGCAGTGGCAAAGGTTTCCATCATTGAAATTATGTCATCGCTACAATCAATTAATCATCTCTTAATTTTAATCACCTCACCACGCTTGCCTAAAGCTAGGTTAGTAATCATAAACCATCGAACAATCTGAAACACAGTTTGGCCCACCTGGGAACTCATCCCCCATCCGATTCAAATCCCTCGGTAAATCTAGTAGGACACAGGGACACGCACTAGACACGTGATGCCGTTCCCTTTAGAAAACCTCTGATGGTGATTGGTTTCACACGGCTTGAGGAACCCTTAAAGTTTCTCGCTGCCCCCAAAAAAGCCCCGTGAAGCTGAAAAAGCCAAGTGACAAACAGCAAACACTCTCAAAAAAAATGGGAACTTACCTAGGACCTACCGAGATATACAATAGGCGCATCATTATAATTCATCAACCTGTACATTTAATGATTATCGAGTTCAAAAGTCTACTCATAAACAAAAGCAAAGAATACGTGTATTATATCGTGACAAAAACTTTGTATATGTTTAAAAGAGGAAGTATGACGAACTTGTTTAACTGTACAGTCGATCGCACACCCAGTATAACAGCGGCATGCAAAACTAGCCTCTAACTTGTGAAAGACAATTGTGATTTGAGTGTTTTAAGGTCAAACTGTTACGCTGAATGTGAGGAAGATAGTACGTACATGATTCATTTATTAAGAAGACTCATTAGTCTACAACGCAACAAAAACAATTAGCAGGAAGTCTGTATTCCTATTATTTGAGGATATTATTCAGAAGATTTTACCGCATTTTACATTATTTAATTTACGCATTTATATATTATGATTCTAGGTTTTTAAATAATTTTCCTGCATCAATTACGACTATGTAAGCTAAACAAGACGGCCTGCTGTAAAAAATATATCTACCAATTAAATACCTACTAATCTTGGTAGTCAGTTTTTTGTTTATGAAACGTCCTCTCTTGAGGAGCTCGATGGCTCAGTGAGTGCACACAGGTGTTTCACAAATGACCAAAATATGACTACAGATGATAAAATTTATCATCTGTAGTCATAATTAATATAATATTATTATTTAATATTTGAGTGAATTTGGGCGGTCGTTGTTTAAGAATAGAATGAATATTTATTTATATAAGTGACCAAGTCTCAATGTGCTAGTTTTAACTTATTGTATGTTAGTTACACGATCTTTAATTTAATTTAATTTTTATTTTTAGTTATTTAAGGTACTTACTATGATTTTTCTTAAGGTTTTCTCAAGGCCTTAAGACGAAAATATTATTTCTTAACCTTAATCTTAATTAAAGGCTTCGCGTTCAAGTATTATGGTAATAAACTAGCAATTGTTAAAAATGATGTTTCACAACACATGTTATTTTACAGAAAAAACTCGGATGAAACTCCAATTTAATAATTTAACAATTTAGCTGTGGAGGTATTTATATACTTATTTATATTTAATTGTATTTGTATAATTTATAAGACATAGATAAGAAATAGTTTGCCATATAACAGTAAATAATTAACTACACAATTATGAACCAAAAGTGTATGAGCTATCATTTGGGTGGTGTGAGTGAAATAAAACATAAAACACCGCTTGGTGTTTTATGTTTTATTTTATTACTATTCTTAGTTTTAGTTAAGTTTAGTTCTAGTCTGGGCATCTTCGGAAGTGGTCTTCCGAAGATGCCCAGACAGACAGTAGTATTATAGAAGTGCTACAACACGTGCTGAGAAGATGCCTTTTCAGTATCATATACCATGTATATTAAATTATGAATGCTTTACTCGTTTGAATGTTGTTTTGTGATACTGAGTAAATGTTTTTCTATTCTATTTCTATTCTATTCAATATATCTTAGGTATTTATTATTCTTACACGTCAATAACCCCGTGTCTTTTACTTCGGTTGTACTTGATGTGGTTGTACCTAGTGTAGCTGTAGGTAGTAGCAGTCAAAAATTACAAATAACTTTTAAAATCGTTGTTAAGTGACAAAGAGCTCGGCCCCATATCAGGTCGTTCCGTTCGATTTCCAGGTCAGACCAGGAGATTTTCTGATATTTTGATGAATATAATCACAACCAATAAGGTCTCCCGCCCAGAGTAGACTTACGAACCGATGGCATAATGACGTTCACAAGAGCTATTTGTAGCCTAAACTAAATAATCATTTTGAATTTTGAATTTCGATACGCCAATCAATTCTCTATGCGATGACTTGATTTCAATGATGGAGGATTTTGTCCAGTTATTTATGATTTACCTATATTATCCCACTGCTGGGCAAAGGCCTCCATATTAACTTATTCACCACGCTTGCAAAATGCAAGTGGTAATCACAAACAATTGAAAAATCCGAAACACATTTTGCTAGACCTGAGAATTGAACCTAGGACCTTCGGGGATTGAAACGGGCGCTTTATCACTCTACCTTACGTAGGTACCTAGGCATTTAAGGCACCACATAGTCTAGTTTGTTTGTTTTTATTACTTTATTGAATTACTTTATTTTATTAAATGTCAAACTTTTACTTTACTTTAGAGTTTGGGTTTTCTAACACAGGAAGTAAGTGGCGTTAATATATCTTATTCTTTAATTTAATTTTTACTTTATATTTGGTATGTTTTATTTCCTGTTAGGTAGTACGTATCCAATTTACATTCGAGAACATGAATGAAACCGCAGAGCTCGTTTCTTAGAACCACTATCGCCACATTCGCGTTATTGAACGGCCGACAGCTTTGTTTATTATGAATGGGGAGTAAAAATTTCAACCAGTCTTCGGGTAAACGCCGACAGAGAAGCACGTGTGTAAAAAACGCGATATTTAAAATCGAACAAAACTACAGTTCTAAGGAAGTTTTATAACTAGTCGCTAAAAAAAGGTTAATAATGTTTTGTACGGCGTTGTTTGGTTTGGTGGTTGCAATGGTGGGTTACACCCAAGCCCACACATATCATTTGGGAGCCTGTCCCTTGGTGGAACCGATGCCTGGCTTCGAAATGAATAAGGTTAGTTATCTAATGTTAAAACCTACTTCTTAAGTTTTCTTTTGTTTTATCTACAATAGGGAAGCTCTTGGCCTCAATTTGACCCATGACAAGATGCATTTGTGCCTACCTAATTTGCAACCATCGTTGTTGTGAGGGAGGATCATAAAAGTACTTAATACAGTAAAGTAAATAGCCTATAACTGTCCCACTGCTGGGCAAAGGCCTCCATCATTGAAATCAAGTCATCACTACAATCGATGGGTATTGGTTTAATCACCACGTTTGCCAAATGCGGGTTGGTGTTCACAAACCCGGGCTATGTTATGTATCGAAAAATTCGAAACACATTTGCCCTACCTGGGAATTGAACCCAGGACTTTCGGGTAGATATCGGGCCGAGCGCTTAGCCACTTGGCCACTGAGCCGATAAAAATACTTAAAAAGAGTTTTTAATTATGAAAGCAAGTGGTATGTATTCAAACGTCGCTCAAGACAATACCTAACCAGATGCTGCCCCCAACTTTGAATGCTTAAGGCCCGATTTTTCACACCCGTTTGCACTAAATGTACCTAGGTACCTACTTACTATTAATTATTCTGTGACTAAACTTATAAATCGCTTTAAAGTCTTTGCCTAACTACTACCAGGTCAATAAAAAAATATCTTATGTTATCTTAGGTATCTAATAGGTAGGTAGGTACCTATATGAATATAAATACTCAATGGTATTAGAGTCAAAACTAGTCAAAAGTGTATAGGTACCTACCTACTTACATGTTAATGATCATGACTGTACTTATCGATTTATCTCATAACCTACCTATTGATAATGAGAAACATAACAACGCATTGATAAATCTTATCACGTCCTACATACCTACTCACTCGAATGTGATGTGAAGATGACTCGATCTCGAATCTCCTGAACTACCAAGGTTCCTACCTACAAAGTCAATAAAATTGAAATTTGTCTGATCGTAGGGGACATCCATATGGATTTCCAAAAATATATTACCTATATTGCAGCAAGTAGGTACCTTATATCCTAAGCTTATAGCAGCGACGTTAATTCACAAAATACACACACCGACACATAAATAGCCCGTCCGTCCACCCAATCCCCTAAGGTCACCTGGTCATTGTGTACCTATAATACATGGGAAACCTTATAACAACAGCAGAACAGGCATTATACTACCGTGTTACGCATAAACTTTTACCAGCTAAGCCGGCACACACAACACTGCTATCTTCTTGTATTTAGATAAAAATGATTGATGCTAAGCGCAAAACTCGAGAACGGCTCGACGACCTATTCGCGGCAAGTTTTATTTTTAGTAGGTAGGTATGTTTCTTATGGCCCACGGAAAGTTTTAATAAGGAGAATTAAAAAAATTGCTTTTGACAGAACGAATTCTGTCCGGGGTACCTACCTAGTTAGTTTTAAAATAAACGCGATAAGTCAAAGGTCTTACTATTATTGCCACAAAATAAGGAGACTGAAGAAAATTATTTTATTTTATTTTATTTATTTATTCAACAATGTTTCAACCGCATTTAACTAAACACAAGGTACAGATGATGTTACTTAAACATAAGCCAATTATAGAAACATATTAGGTATGTACATATAAACGCGCTAGAGACAACTCAACAATTCTTGCAACAGCTGCGCTCGGACTGTTCTGAGCTGTTCCGAGATCCGGTCTCTTTATTTTGTGTCATAGCAAAGGTGATTAAAAATATTAGCTAAAAAGTTTCTATAGTTATAGCACAAAATAGATACTTAATTTGTGGTTATAGTTAGACTAACTAGTCTGCTGCCTTATTTAGAAGGGTTGTCAGCTGCTCTCCTTTGAAGTACGTAGCCTTGAGGTTCCGTTATTAGGTACATTTATAAACAAAGAGCAGTGTCATCACCAGCGCATATACGTTCCCACTGCTGGGACACGAGCCTTCCCTATGGATAGGGAGAACGGGCCATAAACCACCACGCGGGCCCATTGTGGATTGGCGGTTGTTTACGACTGCTAATGCAGACGGGACCAACGGCTTTACATGCCTTCCGAAGCACGGAAGGGCAGTGTACTCACATATTATGTATGTCTTTGAACGATAACAAGTGTGTCTATTATTTTTGTCTGTGTTCGTCACCCGTTATGACTGCATTTGACCCGTCATCTCCGATAACATTGAGTCTCATACAAATGTCAATATAACAAGATAATCTTACGCTTTGTATCATAGAAAGGATACTCACTTATTGGTTGATTGATAGTTCAAACGGAGGCCGTGAGCACTTCTTGGAATGATTGGTTTAGCACTTAGCTGTAATTAACTCTAAGTGACGCCACTCGGCGAGAGACCCGAATAAAGTTTCGATGACAACAGAGACAGCTATTACTGTAGGTAGACTGTAGGTAGTAGGTAGCAGTGCACTCTTTTTAGATTTCGTAGTCTGGGCATCTTCGGAAGACCATTCGGCTGCCCCATTTCAAAACCTAGTAAGGAACATTTTTTGTAAAAAGAGGTTTTTGCATTAATCTTCCAAATATTGTAAGTCCCTACACAATACAAAAACACCAGCATTGATATCTAAGATATAAACATAGATATTGAAGCAAATATATATAATATATAAAATAAAAAATAAAAATAATATAAAATAAAATAGGTACCTATGTAATATACACATAAATCAATACGGTCCCTTATAATAACCTACATTGAATGGTAACAATAAGTACCAATAAAGATACATTTCGACATTTTTAGAGTTGGTCATAGGTAGGTAGGTATACCTATCAAACAAAAGTTCTTCAGGATCGGTTATATTGATGCAAAAACTATTTGTTGTAGGTAGGTACTTAAATTCCTTTGCAATTCCTCCAATTCATGTTAAATGGAACATTTAGTATTTTCAATCGTATCCAATTCTTAGCTACAATGATACACCTAGGTAGGTACCTAGGTATTAGATCTAGTAGGTACACGACTACACGTCAGTAATTTGAATCGTATGTAGTACCTAGTACAGTCACGACTCACGATCACGAGCATATACACTTTTCACTAGTTTAGACCCTTATTCCCTTGTATTAAGAGGGTATCTAGGTAGGTACCTGCATTGTTGGCATGTAGGAAAATACCTAATTGGAATTGCCCAGAAAGTTTCATTATCGATCCTTTGGCAATTTTGAATCCTTTAGCAGTCGGTGATACCCGTCGTGGTGATATCGAGAAAGTTACATAACTCATTTAAAACTTACTTCTTGTAACAACGGGTTTTAAATAACCACCACCACGCTTTGTATTTCAAACAATGGAGCGTATTATTTTTAAACAGAATTACAGACGCTACTGTGTCGTAAAATTTTATTAAATAACACATACCTACCTAGGTTAGGTACTTACCTACTTACTAAAGTTCTTCTTATTTCAGGCAGAATAATGTTTCTTTCTCTTACGAGAATCGACCTTGTAAAATGATTTTGTAACTAAGTAGGTACCTACCTACCGGCACAGATTAGGTACTTAATAGTTACTAGGTATACTATCGGGAGTTATGGGTAACTATTAACTAATCTGTGGTTATGGCACAGATTAGTTAATAGTTACTGTTATGGGTCCACGCGTCCATTCCATATAGGTACCTACCACTTACCGCATCTTATATTGACTTTGCAAATATTATTAGAATTGTAACCTACGTAGGTGTAGGTACCCTAGATAAATGATTGGTCTCGCGCGGTCGAGCGCGCGAGACCAATCATTTAGGTATCTAAGCTACGTCTACTACATCCTAAAACTTTTTGCATTAACTTTCTTTTAGAAAATAACATTGGTTGCAAGGGTTTTTGGGTCAATATAAAATTATAATGAATGAATCTATACTAATATTATAAAGCTGAAGAGTTTGTTTGTTTGTTTGTTTGTTTGAACGCGCTAATCTCAGGAACTACTGTTTCGAATTGAAAAATTCTTTTTGTGTTGAATAGTACATTTATTGAGGAAGGCTATAGGCTATATTACATCACGCTATGACTAATAGGAGTGGAACAGTCGCTAATTAACGCGGGTGAAACCGCAGGGCACAGCTAGTCAATTAATAAAAGTGCTCGCCTTATTGAGACCTCCAGTGACAAGAAGGTTGGCAGTGGCAGCTACCTCTGCAACCGTATTAGGTAGTAGTATTTGGCGCAATATACTCGTATGTATCACCGCGCACCGGTGAGATTCAAGAATCGCCCAAACTGTTGGTGAATTCTTTTCCGCTCACCGCGCTTACCTACGTAGCAACAGTTCCCCGCGAAACTGGAGCAATCTGCGGGTAAGCGGGGTCGGCCAAGATGTCAACAGCCGACCAACCAAAATCCGGGTTGTTCCATTTTCCGAAGGAGACGCTGGAAAGCAAGATTCGAATCGAGCCGAATGGAAAATTTATAAACAGATGTCGTCTGATCATGCACAAACATCAATCAGCTTTCTTTGTTTCATAACAAACAATGGTGGGTTAATTCTTTTGAGTTGGTATGGTTTTTATTAGAGGCTTTGGTTGGTCAGAGTGATTACAGATTACTACAACTTGAGCGAAACGCTATAAACAATATTTTGACAATATTTGGCCTGGCTCTGTGACCTAGTGTTGAGTCCACCGATCACAAACCTAGAGGTCCAGGTTTAATTCTTAATTTCTGCCTGCCTGGCCTGTTCTATTTGTCACATAGCAATGTTGGTTGTATTGTGTTCCTACAGTTAAAAAAGATAAAAATGTTAAAAAAGCTGGTCCACCAGTTTAAAGTCGCTCAGCGAGCTATGAAAAGAGCTATGCTCGGAGTTTCTCTGAAGGATAGGATTCGTAACGAATACATCCGACAGAGAACCAAAGTCATCGACACAGCTCTAAGAATTAGCAAGTTGAAGTGGCAGTGGGCCGGCCATATCTGGCGAAGTACCGACAACCGCTGGGGTAAACGTGTTCTTGAGTGGAGACCACGACTCGGTAAACGTAGTGTAGGACGATCTCCGGCCAGGTGGGATGATGACCTGCGAAAGACTGCAGGCAGATGCTGGATGCGTCAAGCTGAGGACAGGGCGCTATGGCGCTCATTAGGGGAGGCCTATGTCCAGCAGTGGACTAAGATAGGCCGATGATGATGATGAGTTAAAAATAAAGTAGCCAATCCCCATTCAGGCGTCACCCATCATCATATTTTTTGCTTTATTTATAGTAAAGACAACAAAACAAACAAATCGTTAAATAGTTTACGCGTCGAAGGGTATCAAACAAACAAACAAACCTTAGAGCATTCACAAACAAACTCACTTTTTTAATAATAAGTCTTTGATTATACTCTTGAATATACCTATGTACACAGGATTATCGGTTGAATATTGCGTGAAAGCGTAACAAATAACAAACAAACAAACAAACTCACTTTTTTAATAATAAGTCTTTGTTTATATACCTACTCTTGGGAATACCTTTGTACAAAATTTCAGGATTATCGGTTGAATATCGCGTGAAAGCGTAACAAATAGGTAACAAACAAACAAACAAACTCACTTTCGTACCTATATTAAGTTAGGTTACTGTGCCGGCTACGTGATATTTAGACAGAGATAAGACATGCTGTATTTGGTATATAGGTAGTATATGGATGGACATACTAAAATAAATCAGGTATTAACATCGTATCACCTCCTGTTTCCCGGTTAGTTACTATTAGTTAGGATAGTTATGGTATAAACTCTGATTTAGACACACATTTGCTTATAACGTACACCATTATTGTAACCCTTTAAATGCCTTCTCAATCCTATCTAAACTACTCGGAGAATCTCTAATCTCGGTTGTTTTGATCGTGATCAAGCAGTGTGGCTAGAGGAACCCTTTAAGTTTCTCGCTGCCTCCAAAAAAGTCCGGTGACGTAAGGCCGTTTATAGATCACAGCAAACTCTCTCCTAAAAATTTTTGAGCTTTTCAGCGAAATCAATCTTTTTTTTATATATTGATTCAACCTTTTTAGAATAAAATTGAATTGATTTTTCAAACATTTGTCAAAATAAAATGTAATTTAAATCAAAAGCACTAAGGAGTATTGATATCAACTTCGAAGCAAATCACCGCCAAAATAACTTTCTACCCTTTTTTAACCCCGTTAGGGGATAAATTTCAATAAAATACGAAACACGTCTTCCAAAAGGTTTATGCAAAATTTGAATTAGATTGGACCAGGGAATTACGTTGTCCCATACAAACTTTGCCTCCCTTTTTCACCCCCTTAGAGGTAGAATTTCGGAAAACCCTTTTTTTATCGGATGCCTACGTCATACAAAGAACACACCCTCCAAGTTTCAGGTCTCTACGATCAGCGGTTTAGGCTGTGCGTTTATCCGTCAGTCAGTCATTCAGGACAAAGCATTTTATATGTATAGATTTGATTATGAAGATACCTACATTACCGTACCGTTTGTCACTGAACACCTCATTAACAGCTGGATTGATTTTGATGAAACTTTTTGTGTGTGTTTGTGTAGGTCCCCAGATGGTTTAGATTTACAATTGGACCCGGTAGGTAACGCTGCAATAGGGCTCAATGGTTTTTTTAAACCACCACTCATGGGATACGGGTGTTCACCCAAGTGCACAAAGTCACGAGCGGGTCCCTATTAGAAGATTATATAACTTTACTAAATACTCTTCTATCCACAGCTGCTGGGCGTCTGGTACGTGATACAGAAGACGTCGACAGCCTCCCACTGCATCACGTACAACTTCACGAAGACCGACGAACCTGGGAAGTACGAGCTGGAGCAGGTCTCCCAGCACTTCATCCTCGGGCTTACGCCGCTCAAGCATGACTACAGGTCGGTGGTTTAGCTTACTAACAACAGTTTCAACAGACTTTTTTAAAGAGGTTGATTGTGGCCCCTTTGGCATGTTCAACGTAACAGACGTTTTAAGAGCGGCGTAAAACTTAAAGGTTCCTCAAGCCGTATAGTTGAAACATTATCACAGAGCTTCTAACGTGGATGGCATCATGCAAGCGTGATGTCCCCTACGTTTTGATTGAAAGAGCAGACATGAAGCGCATGCGCAGGTATCACACAAACTATCCTGTCAGCACCGACGTCCAATGGAGCGATAAAACTACAAACACAATTATATATTTTTTTATCTAACTCTCTTTAAGTTTAAGAAATACCTATACAAAATTATGATCTCTTATTATTTTAACACAATATTTTTTCTACAGGTACTTACCATGTTTTTGCTTCTTTGCAGATATACTGGTATATTGACCGTTCCAGACCCAGCTGTCCCCGCAAGGATGAAAGTGCGCTTCCCGCTTAGTAAGAAGTTTTGCAATTATAACAAAAATTCCATTCCTTGCTTCGGAAAGCACGTAAAGCCGTTGCTCTCGGATGCATCAGCCAGCCAGTCGTTAACAACCACCAATCAGCACTGGGCCCACGTGATGGTGTATGGCCCGTTCTCTCTGTGGTGTTACCATCCACAGGAAAGAGTCGTGCCCAATCAGTGGGGACATAAAATGAGTTGGTGATGGTGATGTGATGATTACAGACATAATTAAAAAAAACATATCATCTTGAGATTCCTTTGCCCAGCTGTGTGTCGAGAGGTGCTGATGATAATGTTGAGTAAGTGACCAGATCCTTACCTGCTTAAATTAAAAAAATTACCTTTACATTACTCTACTTGCAGGTGTGGCCGGCTCAGCACAGTACACAGTGCTGGCGACTGACTACACCACGTACGCAGCCATCTTCACGTGCCAGAAGCTGGCGTTTGCCCACCGTCGTTCTGCCACTATCCTCTCCAGGTCAAAGGTGCTGGACAAGATGTTTGTAGACAAGGTTAGTACCGCTCCTTTCCCCATTCCATACCTGCGTAGACTCTGGTTAAGAAAAGCACCTTCAAAAAGCGCAGCGCAAAACAATTTATAGGTTTTATATGTAGATTGCCATCATACGAGAACAAGCGGGACCAAAGGCTTATTGTGCCTTTTGAAGTATGGAAAAGCTGGAGTAAGATCACCACATCCACCACATCTGGGTTTCTTAGCAACACTGTGTTTATTTATTTATTTATTTATTTCGGGACAACAAACAGTTACAATATAATTATAAAAACATAAAATCTTACAAATCTGGTATAATCATACCACATTAACATATACAACATTATCCACATGTTAACAAAAAAGAAGTGTGCAACTATGAGGCCACGAAAGCTAATACAATTTTGCATTATAACATTTCACATATACATTTTTTTGTTTTTTCAGAGTTACAAGATTATTTTTAATTATGTATTATGTATTTTTTCTAACATTTATCAATCAGTTTATTTTATTTTATTTTAATCTTTATTTTATTAATTTATTTTAATTTGTGTTAATCTTAAGAACATTTTCCAAAAGCAAAACCGAGTCTTATGAGAAGCCTCGGTTGAGATATTTGACATAAGTAGATATTATTAATAGCATAGGAAACAGAATAAATATAGGTATGAGATTCTCAAAAAAGGATGACCAGCTCAGATGTTGAACATATGTCTGAACCTAGTGATTCAACCAGGAGGCTACAACATATGCTATGCCAATGACTGACACCTACATCTTCTGCTGTTATTTTCCAGATGCGCGCGAAGCTGTCGTCATTCGGCGTCGATCCCTACGACCTGTCCATCATCTCCCAGAGCGGTTGCCCCACCCATGCCAACGGCACTGAGGGTGTCAACATCGACATCGACCCTGAGACCTTCTCCTCACACAACATCGGCCAAGCTGTGCGCAAGACGGGCGGTGCTATTGGTTAGTATTATAAGCTCATAGAGGAGCTCGATGGCGCGGTGGCTAACGCGCCCGGTCTGCGGGTGCTGAGGTTAAGTAACTTTCGCAAAGGCCGGTCATCGGATGGGTGACCAAAAATTTATCATCTCGAGCTCCTCCGTGCTTCGGAAGACACGTAAAGCCTTTGGTCCCGGCTGCATTAGCAGTCGTTAACAACCGCCAATCCGCACTGGGACCGCGTAGTGGTTTATGGCCCGTTCTCCCTATCCATCCATAGGGAAGGCTCGTGCCCCAGCAGTGGGGACATAAATTGAGCTGATGATGATAAGTTCATATTAAACCTTGATGAGGGATTCAGATACCCTTGACATGTCTATTATAATAATAGTATGTGCCGAAGGTTCTGGGCCAAATGCGTTTTCACCTTTGGCTTTAGCGTCAAATACCATCAAGAAAATTGAAGGCCTTTGTTAGCTCCTTATAAATAAGGAAATTTGAATGGAGTACCTCTCCCAGTACATGAACTCCCTCCTTCTCACAACATATGAGTCTTTAAAGTTGGAGTGTGATGGATGGGTCAACCTGCGGGTCAGCTCAGCTTCGCTCCGCTTCTGCTTAACATCAGGTAGGTACATACCTACCTAAAGCGGAGTCATTTGTCACTTGTGGGTCAGTCAGATGAGGACGGCTAGAGACACAATCCAAGCGCGGATCCAGCACACAAAAAAGGCTGTGGGTACGGCCACCCAAAAATCGGCCAAGTGCGAGTCGTAATCAAAATGTTGACTTCTCAATTTGGTAAGGTTTAGTTGTGAATGTGTGCGAGTGTTGTGTGCTGCTTGCTCTACGTCCAGAATCACACACGCACACGGTTCATTGCTAGTTTTTTAGGGATTGAATATAATCGCAGATAACGTTAAAGAAACATTTCATGACCTGCACAACACATAACAATAAAACTTACATAATATATGCATATATAATAAATCGCCAATTTAAAAAATACAAATAGTTAAAAAAATAATATGTTCGATCTCAATTAAGGTTGTGGTCATGCCTACCTGTGCCCACAACGGTGGATCCGTGCTTGACACAATCCTGCTTCACTAACCGTCTTCGTATCTGGACTCTACTCCTTAACATCAGCTAGAGTAGATAGATAGAAAGTTGTCAACTTTGACTGATTTTTCCATCCCTGGAATTCGAAATCGTTCGATCTTTAACCTGGAATAATTGTTGCAGCTGACGGCGTAGAATACGTGGTGGAAGCTGGCAAGAAGGTGTACCACAAGGTCGCGAGCAGCAAGGAGGACCTCACGGAGACACCCGAGCGGGAGCGCGAGCGCAACATGGACGCTGACGCAGAATGGCTTCCTTGAACAGACTCTTAAGCTTTAAATTCAAAGAACTAGGCTAAGTCTCATACTCGAATTAAGTTGGTGATGTCAGTTATGAAATTTGCTGTTAGTAGTACACACGTACGTAGAGATGCCTGCACAGCAACCTATTCAAAACTGTCAAATTACATGTATAGGTCGCGCCAAACTTCTAGTCCCCTCTGAAGTTGGCGCGATTCGCGTCGCAGTAGTAAAAAATAGGCGTCAGTAGGGCGAAGGCGGGGACGAGCGGTAGGGCCTAACTGTACAGCTGCGCAACGAAGCAACTTCAGAGGGGACTAGTAGTTTGGCGCGATCTATACCTATGCACGTTTTATGTCCATTTTTGACATGTTTTCTTGCCTTTTAATATGTATGTGAAATCCGTTAAAGGAATGGGGTAGCGGTCCGGTTCGGAGATAGTCACCGCACGGCTTTAGTTCCCCGTTTATTTAGTTTGAAACGGATTAGCCCAAGAGCTAGAAGACAGTCTGCATATTCCAAGCTCTACCATGCGTTCAAACTCTGTCTTGGCGGCCTTGTATTCAGCGGGATTTAATGGCCGAGTTTTTTCGTGAATAGGAGGTCCTTTCGTGAAAATGTATACTGAGGCGGACTATGCGCGTCACGCACGGGTCACCAATTTGGCGCGTGCTGGCGATCGCAGTGAGTGTTCTTTGAATGACTTTATTGTGTGTCCGCGCGAGACTGCCTGTGACATAAGCTGTCAGAAGTATTTATATTGATTAACCTTACTAAATGTATGTAGGTACGCAGTAGGTACGTTACAGTTCAAAGTGTATTGAGCAGTGATCGGAATAGCTATTTTGGTTCATTGACCGCAAACGTATATGTTAATATGGATATACCCCGGGATTTAGACTACAATACCGGGATTATAAAAATAAAAATAAATTAATGAAGGTAACTGAAAAATATAATAGATCATGTAACGAATTCCACTGGTGATGATTGTTTAGGAAATGTCGCGTACTTCACTGTGTTTTCACCTTTATATCTCATTGTAAGCATCGCGCGATGTGTGGCTTCGTAAGAATTGTCAAGCTTTTAGTTAAGTAACTTCCAACTCAAATGAAATCCCGGGATTAATTTTAAACTGCGGGACGTAGGGCATGTCCATATTATTACATCGTATTATATTTCGTATAAAAGTACCAAAAATAGCTCTACCTGTTCCGATCTCTGGTAATGAGGGACAGTTTGTGTTTTTGTATGTTTATCTTATCTTATCTTAGTGGGGCCTGCCGAGGTTTCCCTCTTGCAGTAGCACTTCGACCCATCGGGATCTTTTGTGCAACCCCGTCCTTTCACTCTTCTTCCTCTGTAAAGATAGATGCCACAAGCTTGGCCACGTCCTTAAGAGCGAAGAGCCTGAAGTCCTCCGGTCTCGGATAAGCCGACCCCAGGAGTCCCATTCTTTTCCTAGCCAGAGAGCCGCAGTCACACAGTAGGTGCTGCATTGACTCCGTTTCCTCTCCACATGCCCTACACAAGTTATTTGTTGATAGGTGCATTCTGTGGAGCATTTGTTTTGTGGCATAGTGCCCTGTCAAGGCACCGATGGTTAGTCGGGCCTGCCTTCTACTGCCTCCGCATATGAACTTACTCCGTCCTAAGGCGTTTTCGCCTAGGAAGGATTTGGAGTGTTTCATACCCGGCTGCTCTTTCCATTCGATGCCGTGCCTGTTTTTGATGTAATCTTTTAAGGCCTTGTTGATGGTACTTGGTGCAAGTGCCACGAACGGCTCAGGACCAATAAGCTGGGTCTCTGAGCCCTCCCTGGCAAGTGCATCCGCCATCTCGTTGCCGTGGATTCCCATATGGCCTGGGACCCAGATCAATCGCACCTTGTTATGTCCACCTAGCTTGTTTAGAGCTTTGGTGGTTTCTAGAACAAGGCCAGAGTTGATTCGGGGCGATATGAGCGATTTGAGCGCTGCTTGGCTGTCACTCAGGATGAATATATTGCGCTTTTTCATAGCTAACTCTATATTCTGCTTTGCACATAGGAGAATTGCGAAAGTTTCAGCTTGGTAAACAGTGGCAAATTTTCCCATGCTTTGACTATGCTTGAAGTCGTTGTTATAGACGCCTGCCCCTGTACCCGACTTCATTTTTGATCCGTCGGTATACCAGATTAGGCTGTCTTCATCCGGAGACGGTGGCCCTCGTTTCCATTCGTCCCTGGTTGGAACATAAACTTTAAATTTCTTTTCGAACATGAATATGGGGGATATTTTATCGCACCCCATTTCCATGATCCTGTCAGGAATGTCACTTGTTTCCCATTTAGTGTGTCTAGTCAGAGGTTTAGATGCGTCCCACAGTCCGGCCACCTTTAGTCTATGTAACGCTTTCTTTGCCTCTGTTTCTATTACGATGTGCAGGGGTGGAAGGTCTGTGAGGACTTTTGTATGTTTAATAAATATTCAATCATATGCCATAGATATAAAGTTCAAATCTATTTAGAAAAATTGTCAGTCAATTGGTAGTTTGAAGTGCAGGCATGTGTACAACGTATTTATTACCACACGTGTACCTAACTATTACTACTAAAGAAATTTTACAGTTTTGGATTCTCTGATTCGCGGTTGTCTGTATATTTTGCAAAAGTAGGTATGTTAAAAATTGTGGATAAACCTTCTCTCACTATAATATAAGAAAAACTCTACATTAAGATAAAAAATGTAATGCCTTATTCATGTCACTGTGTCAGCATTCAGCAATACTTATCTAGTTATCACTACATAGTAGATACTAAAATTAGCGAGCAATGATTAGCTAAGTACAGATTAGTAAGAAAAATTGTGTGTGCTGGATCTTATTGTATAATATAAAACGCATAGCCACTCATACCAAATACTCAAGAGCATATGTGTAGGTTACTTTAGTTAAGATAGTAGGTTATTTTAGTTACGAATAGTGCAATAGTGGAAACCCTATTGCCAATAAAAAAAACAACCTTCAGATTTATAAAGCACATTGATGAACTAAACTATAAAGGTCTTAAAGTTTGTCCGATACTGTCTACATTGATTTAGATCAGTTAGCACAGTTTCAAACACAGTGCTAAAGAAAGAAAGAGAGAAAGACAGAAAATAAGAAATGACTTCATTCCTATTATTTATAGGTAGGTATACATACCAAACCTTCTGAGATGACTGCCGTGATACAAACGAACAACTTTTACTATTAGACTAACTTCCTTACTCGAAAATAAAATTCAGTTGTTCCATACAAAACATCAATATTCATTTCACCAAAATGTATGGAACAGCTGAATTTTATTTTCGAGTTAGGAGTTGGTCCAATAGTAAGAGTTGTTCGTTTGTATCACGGGAGTCATCTCAGAAGGTTTCTGTGACTGCGATATTAATGCGACAATTGCAATACAATAAAAGAATACTATGTATGATTTATATTTTGATAAGTAATAAATAAACAACAATGACTACATCACATCCCTACTTATTTTTACCTAACTACACTTTTTCATTAAAAAAATAAGTAAAAATACTATTTAAGCTACTTACTGTATATTATGTAACATTTTTTTTATGTATAATAGTTGTCGTCCTTTTAATTGTAAAAATAGTACTGTCTATTAACCATTTGTTATTGAACAAACGCAAGAATTCAATTGCTAGATAAACTAAGAAATACCCATTTGAAATGTGCCAAAGTTAGTACCGATAATAAACCCAAATATTTTTTTCAAAGTACAGTTAGCAGACATTATTAAAACAAAGGTGTCAAAATTTAAAAGAAAGAAAAATTAGGCAGACATATTTTAATCGAGCTTCCTTAAAACAGCAAATAAAAAACAATCTTCCGCTTCCAATGCTTATTCTTTGTAACATATTATTGAAGGTTGTATTAAGATTACTTAAAGCCAGTTCAAGGCCGAAGGAAGGAAGGAGGCGCGGATAGATACACACACACGGCGAGAATAGGTAAATAAAAAAAGACGCAAAAAGTGGCAGACACTTCTTTATTCGAGCGCAACCTAAAAAGAGCAAATAAAAAAAACAAAAGAAAGATATTTCGCTTCAACACTTATTCTTGAAATATTGTTTTATTATTTTTATTGAACATTGGTTAATCGTAAAGCCGTTTCAAGGCGTGCACCGCTCCAGGAAGCGCGGGTAGAGGCACACGTCGCGGATGTGGTGCCGCCGCAGCAGCCAGCAAAGGAACCGCTCGAGGCCGAGCCCGTAGCCGCCGTGCGGCACGCTGCCGAACTTGCGCTGGTCCGTGTACCAGTAGTAGGGGCTGGGGTCGATGCCCTCGCGCTTGTACCCTGCGAATAGTAATAATATTTTATTTAGTTACTAGCTGACTAGCGGACTTCGTACCGCTTTGACAGTTTTATCAATAGGTATATATATTTAACACAATGATGAAAACCATTGGGTTTCCATGATAACAAAACAAACAAATCATTTTATATTGGAAAATTTTAATGTCGTTTTTAGTATGTTTTTTTTTAATATAGCCTATGTTACTCAGCGCTAATGTAGCATTCTAATAGGGAAAGATTTTTTTAAATAGGTCCAGTACTTTTTGAGTTTATTTGTTGCAAACAAACATACATATACATACATACAAAAATACAAAGGTTTCCTCTTTATAATATTAGTATAGATTGTTTATTGAGGATCGCCAACAGATGATACATAGAAATACAGCAAAAACTAAAAAAATATCATCTACGCATTGTTATATTGTTATTTGTTGGTGAGTGGCAACAACTAACAATGGACAAGTACATTGTGTGTAAATTAAAGAAACATCCGAAACACAATTTGGCCGACCTGGGAGTTGAACCCCGGACCTTCTTGCCCGATGCAGAGCGCTTTACCATTTGGGCACCAAGACATTGCAAGGCGAGATGCCATTATAAATTTGTTTAAAAAAATTATAAAATAGTTTACACCTAACACACTATAATAATAAAAATCATGACCAGCTGCCAGGTACCAGCAGTATCTGGGCTGGGGTCGTCCGCATTTCACATGGAATCATCAACCACTGAGAAACTCAGAAGCGCACTTCCCACAGAACCTTTAACCACTGAGAAACTCGGAAGCGCACTTCACACGGAACGTAATCCAAAATCACTGAGAAACTTAGAGGCGCACTTCACATTTAATCTTCGATCACTAAGAAACTTGGAAGCTGACTTGGGGCTGACTATCTTATCTCAAACGGTTGACTTGCCGTTGACGTATTGGTCGCTCCTCTGTCCAGCAGTAGGACAGTATACAGGTGTAACTTAAAAAAAAATGCATAAACCTACCTTCGAACAGTTCTTCCGAGTCCCAAATCCTCATAGATCCACCGACGATTTCTCCCACCCCCGGCATAAGTACATCCACAGATTCCGTAAGCCGTTTGTCGTCCGCACAGCGCGCCATGTAGAAAGACTTGATCTCTATGGGGAACTTGCATAGCAGGATGGGTACACCGATGGCGTCTGTCATCTTGCGTTCTGGCATCTCGGGGATATCCTGAGATGATAGAAAAAAATAAAAATGTTTATGATTATTTACATATAATTTTACGCAAATATTGTTGCGAACAAATTACAATTTGAAAAAAGACAAAGTGTTGAAAAAAAATCCACGAGGGGGATTCGAAGGGCTGAATATCCTTTGGCTTACAAAGTAAAAGTAGATAGGTTGAAGTTGGATTGAGCCACGATAGCATAGTTGCTAGTGCACCTGACCCGGCATGTCATGGGGTGCGGATTCGAATCCCGCTTGTGGAATTTTTTCAACACTTTGTCTTTTTTCAAATAAAAGTGTTTATTTTAAAAATATCATAGTACCACTTATAATACGGAATCTTGTACACACGCCTGCATCTTAGACTACCACAAACTATCAAATTTCCTCAAAAGACTTTGAACTTTATGTGTATGGCATATGGTTGAACATTTATTGAAGAAATTTGAACGTTTTGGATAGGTTTATGTGCAGGCGTCCGTCATCAATAGTTTGTCTGGAAGATATCGTTTTTGGCGATAACATCACCCATTAAGTATACGTCTTCTTTCTTATATTACTTGGCAAAAATGTGAAGAGATATTGTTAAAAACAATAGTTTATTCAACACTTTCAAAATTTAAGTAAATTGTTTTTATAAAGTTTTTTTGAACTCTACATGTATACTAATATTATAAAGAGGAAACCTATTGAAATAAAAGACTTTCACGAATTTACTCGTTGCGACCACGTCGTTTCGTCGTGCGAAACGTCATCAGGATAAAATAATATAGTTACTGGTAATATAAAATGAAACGCGAGAAGATCCATAAAAAAAAATATTTTTCCTATAATGTTTTACCATTATAAATAGCTAAGTCATCATTATTATCACCATCAGCTCATTTCACGTCCCCACTGCTGGGGCACGAGCCTTCCATATGGATGGATAGGAAGAACGGGCCATAAATCACCACGCGGGCTCAGTGCGGGTTGGTGGTTGTTAACGATTGCTAATGCAGCCGGGACCAACGGCTTTACGTGCCATCCGAAGCACGGTGGAGCTCGAGATTTTTGGTCACCCATCCGATAACCGGCTCTTGCGAAAGTTGCTTAACCTTAGCACTAGCGAGACCGGGCGCGTAAACCACTGCGCCATCGAGCTCCTTAATAATAGCTATGTATGGTTGTTTAAATAGTTGCTTGGAACCATGTACTTTTGAAGAAATAATTTGAAATAGCATTTAAGCATTACCTCTCCAAATTCGTAGAAGGTGCCATCTTCCTTAGTGATGTTGTTCTCGCGGAGGTAATCGATAGCTTCGGAATACAACATCCTCTTGAAAGGCCTCTCGGGTCTCTAAAACAACACATGAATAAAAAAAATGTAATTGAAATAATATGTAGTGTTAATCACAACATACAAATTATTTCAATTACATTTTTTTTTGTACCATGGATTTCCGCAAAATAACGCCCGATTCCATTAATTATTATCAACACAGGAATATTTACGACAAATGGCAGTAGGCGCTGAGGTCAATGTACGCAATTCTCTGTTCGGCGCACTGGGGGGGCGATTTTTGAATATCATCAGTGGTTTTTTAGGTACAGATGTCCTTTTGGAAACCTATTTCAGGCTCCAGTTCCTCACAATTTGGGCTTTTACTAATGATTTTTTTTCAATATAGTTTTAGCTTTAAGTACTTAATCAATTGTGAAGAAACAAATAAATATTTTTTTAATTTTTTAATTTTGAAGTTAGTGACATGAGATACACTATAAAATATAATACTTTGTGCATTTTTTACAATTTGATTATTAAGATATATGGCTGTGTTTATAAATATGTTGCGAACAAATTACAATTTGAAATAAATATTGAAGAAAACTGATCCCCGATGTCATAGGGTGCGGGTTTGAATCCCGCTCATAGAAAAAAAACTTTTTTTTTAAATGTTTAGACGATCTATGGTTGTTGTTTGCTTTGTAACCCTATTTTTACTAGCATGTATAGTGCGCCAAATAAAAACTTATTTCACCCAATTGTACCACACACCTTGAAGTCAGGGTTGAGGTCGTACACGAGTTGTGCGTCGGGTGAGGCTAGCACGCGGTCTACCACATCAACCACGAGATCCTCGAGCCGGTCCAGTAGATCCTCGAACGTGATGAACGAGAACTCCGCCTCCACGTGGCTGTATCTGTATGGCACAAGGAAAAAAAAATCACTTAATATCATTTTTTTACAGATTTGTTGTATTTGTTGTATATAAGTTGGGTGGGTTATAGATGGATATTTATTTATACCCTTCTCTCCGCCTCTTTTTTATGCAGGAGAAAAATGCATTACGTGTACCACTAGGGAGACGCGGATGGTTGTGTTGGAATCTCCCCCGACCACCTAAAGGGGATGTTCCTTCAACCCCTCCTAAAGGTGGAATTGCACACAGACTTATTTAAACTCCCGGCAAGATGGCGTCACATACGAGACTCCACAAGATGGCGTCCGTGGCGATACTCACTCGGCAAGATGGCGGCGCGTCCGCGACTGCTCTGCGCGGTAAGACTGCGATATCGTGTACACGTCGCCCAGCGACGGCAGGCACGTCTCCAGGTACAGCTGCGAGCTTTGCGTCAGGTACGCCTTCTGACTGTCAAAAGAAAAGGGTTTTTATACAAAGGATAATCATGAAGTACGAGAAGGAAACTCAGGCCCGCCGCAAACGAAAAGTGTCACAAGTATTTAGTAAACATGAGTAATAATGTTCTGCATTCTTTAAGTCAATTTAATTATGTAAGACTAGTGGACCCGGCGGACTTCGTACCGCTTTGACAGTTTCCATTTATTCCCGTGAGAATATCAGGATAAAAATTATCCTATGTGTTAATCCAGGATATAAACTATCTGTATGCCGAATTTCATTCAAATCCATTCAGTAGTTTTTACGTGAAAGAGTGACAAAGATCCATCCATCCATACTTACAAACTTTCGCGTTTATAATATTAGTAGGATATTGCTAATTGTTTGAGGATAGGGGTAATTTTTGTACACAATTACACAATGCACTTTTTTCTTGTCCCGGATCGAACTTAACAGGGGTCATGTTGAGGTGTTCATGACTTTCAGTCTCCCAAATTTTTTATTGTAAATTAGTGGAGGTTTTTTTTTTTCTCAAGACCAGTGATTCCCAAACTATTTTGGGCAAGAGACCCCTTTTCCAAAATGAACTGATACAGTCTCGTCTGAGGTATCAGTTCACTTCGCCATAGCTAAATTACTTTAAGAATTCTATTTCCTTTTGATACAAAACACTTACCAATTTAAAAACTTTGTGGTTGATTAAGTAATTATAACAAGTTGGAAAACGTAACACAACTTACGCAGTATTTATCATTTCAAATAAGAACTTGTGTTAATTAATAGGGGTCGATTTTTAGACCTTGTCGACTCCCAAAATTAGTGTTCGTCTGTCGACCGCTGGGAAACCGATTTCGACCCCAAGGGGTCGATATCGACCCCTTTGGGGATCCCTGCTCTATTCTTACCTAAAGAAGTTGAAGTCGAACAGAGTGCTGCCGCCCTCGCACTGCGTCTGCACCAGCGTCGGCGGCGTCACCTCCGTGTAGTGGCGCGCGGCGAAGTGCTCGCGGAAGGCGCGGGTGATCGCGGCGCGGGCGCGCAGGATCTTGGACGTGTTCTCACCGCGGATCATTATGTGTCTAGAACAATAACGGTACTAAAAAATAATAATAATAAAAAATAATAGCTCAATTGGAAGAGCACCTGACCCGAAATGTCAGAAGGGTGCAGGTTCAAATCCTGCTCGTGGAATTTTTTTTAACATTTGTGTTTTTGTAATATGTTCGTAACAAAATTTGCGTTAAAAATTATTTGAACATTAATAACGGTACTACGAAAACAGTACGATACATTTAAGTCTAATAACTAATAATAAAAAAAATCCTAATAAAATATGTTGAGCACAAAAAGGTAGTTCTATTGAATTTCTATATGGCATGAAATCATTTCCCTCAAGCATAGAAAGTGTCATTGAAATTGGCTTATGTTTAAAAAAATACAACTTTGAAGTTTGTATAGGATCGAAAATGGAAAATGGCTATTAAACCCACTCACATAGATACATACTCATAGATTAATTTGACATTTATTTTTGATCTGTTATTTGAATAGGGATGTTGACAATAACAATAATTAATTCCAGAACATTAAACATATAAATTAAAACATAAACCTATGTTTTATTTGACCTAAGCATGAGTTTCTGTAACCTAAAAAGTTATTAATAAATACTCAATGTACGAAACAAAATAGTGACGTCATAGTTTACCATTCCTATATAATTTCTATTACAAATGATCGTTTTGACAGTTGCTAAAAAGTTTTTCTACTGACTAACCTACCAATTGAGAAGACTAGCTGTGCCCTGCGGTTTCACCCGCGTTAATAAATATTTTCCCGTTTTTGCAACATTTTTCATTGCTGCTCCACTCCTATTAGCCATAGCGTGATGTAATATAGCCTATAGCCATCCTCAATAAATGGAATATTCAACTCAAAAATAATTTTTCAATTCGAACCAGTAGTTCCTGAGATTAGCGCGTTCAACCAAACAAACAAACAAACTCTTCTGCTGTATAATATTAGTATAGATTGTTAGAAGTTGGAGATTTTATTACCTGTTGTCTAACTGTACGTCAGGCAGTGCTTCCTCGTTCAAGATGGCATCGGCACCGCCAGGGGGCGCAAGGCCGACCAACTCCCAGTAGTCAGCTTTCAACTCGTGACCACCAGGCGCCTGTAATATTTAATATCATTATAAAATTAAATTATTTAAAAAAATAAGTATTATTAAAAAATATATATATCATAAGGCCATGAACGTCATCACTAGGCTTCTAAACTAGAAAAAAACATCAACTTCGTAGGTAAGGACCCAATATTACGCTTGCCAGAAGATTATTAACCTTGATCAAAAGTTGCATTCAGTGAACGTAGTTGGTTAGGGCCCAATTCATGTACACAGTGTCTCACTTATTAATAGGTGTATTACTTCTAAAAGTCAATACCAGTTGTTATTATTATAAACCTTTAATTAGGACTATGTTACTTAGGCTTTAGTATTAACAATGATTATTCATTTTGTGTCTTAATGGCCCAATTTCTTTTTTAAATTGACTTCTTTTTTGTTTCGCGGAATTGACTTTTTGTTTCATTGTAGCTTTGAAGGGACTTGATTTCTTTTCTTTTTAATGTCAGCTATATTTAGCTAGTGAAACAAACACACTACCCTTAAATTTTTATAGTGTTAACCTCCTGAGTCCTGGCGGGTCATATATGGAACGTCCAATAAAATTAAATATAAAATGTTATCACTGTAAAGGAATGTTAAAATTTTTGCATAAAAAGAAATGAATTAATGAAATTATTTTTTGCATAAATAAAAAGAATGTTAAAATTTCATATTTTTCCATCATAGTAGAGCATCCCAAAGAATAAAATATCAGCCTTTGAAAAGCAAAATGAACAGCAAAATGAACAAAAAGAGCTCGGTCTTAGGAGGTTAACATAAATAGATGCTAAGAAATTAAAAAAACGTTAGTATGAAAAATATAATTTTATGAAAATCTTCATATAAAACGTCAATTTCATAGGTAAGGACCTAATACTAATCAGGTACCCTACCTAGGATGAATAAGGAAAGAATGGACAACCCTATCCTTAAATACAGGATGTCTATGCATGTTCAATCTATTTAAAAATTATAAATCTTACTAATACACACTAGCTATTGTATTTTACTAACAAAAATGTATGGATTAATTTGGAGCTCCCAAAATAAATAACTTCATTACAATAAAGAGTTTAGAATGACTTGACTTTACGTGATGTGTTTAATATTATTTATTTTACTTTTCATCATCAGCTCATTTTATGTCCCCACTGCTGGGGCACGAGCCTTCCCTATGGATGGATAGGGAGAACGGGCCATAAACCACCACGCGGGCCCAGTGCGGATTGGTGGGTGTTAACGACTGCTAATGCAGCCGAGACCAACGGCTTTACGTGCCTTCCGAAGCACGGAGGAGCTCGAGATTATAAATTTTACTTTTATTGACAACCAATAAGACAAAGAGAAACAATAAACAATATCTAGGTAGAACACACTTAAAACATATACACTTAAAACCAAATGTAATCTCAATTAGATGATGCCACTGCAAGCAATTTTTATCACACTTTTTAATAGAGATAAAAACATTAAACATTCTCTTACTACAAAAAAAGAGATTAAGTATGTATTCAAATAAAATTACAGTTCACTTACAGTTTGTCCTTCGGGCACTGCTTCAAGTTTTCCTTTTATAATTACAGATGATTCTGTGGACAGCACTAGTGCATTGTAAGTCTGACAGAGGACACCGTGGAGTACGCATTGGAGGTAGCCAGATCCGTCTCGCAGCGTGATAAAGGTGAGGGCCTTGCCTTGCCTCCTGAGCCTGTGTACCCATCCTTGTACACATATCCGCTGTCCTCTATGTTGAGTGGCTGCAACAAACATTTAAAGTTTTATATTAAACATAATAGGTTAAGAGAATATTTATTGCAATTGAATTACTTAACATTTTACTTAAAAGACAATCTTAATTACATGCTTAACACTTTATAAGGCAGTGGCATATATATTGCCACCATATTTTGAACTTTATGCAATTGAGATTAGGTCGAAAACCAATGAAAAATTTGAACATGCTGTGCCCGTTAAAGGGTTAAACTTAAGCTAAAAACGAGCAGTAGTGAGCTGCTTGTTACAAATTATGTTTACTTATAGAGTACAATAATAATTACATCAAGCAGTGGACTTCACTATGCTGAAAGGAAGGAAAGACGGTAGGAAAATAAAAATAAAATAGACTTAATTCTGAGTTACATTACAACTAATAGGACTATAATACATTATCTAGATTAGGCAAATAAATACATTATCCAAAAAAGCCAAAGATTATTACTTTATTATCCTTTAAACTTTTTTACTTACTACCCATTTAGGGCGTCTAAACTGTGAAAAAATATTATTGCAAGGAACTGTACAGCTCTTATAAAGTAACAACATTTACAACATTTGGTTTTTTGAAAAAAAAATATTTTTAATTTTTTTAAGAAAAAAGCCTTGTTTTGTTTTCATGCATAATAATATATTGCATAAGTACCTGCTTTGAGCTGTTTTTAACTAAATGAATATTATTCACAAATTAGGTTCAAAACACTATAAGTAGAGTCAATTTAATAATAATAGACTTTAAGAATAAAAGAATAAAAGACTATGATTTTTAAGAATAAAAGACTATGATCTTATCTTATCTTATCACCATACAAAATAATCTAAGCACCATAAATATTATTCATGAGTGCAATAAGAGTGATTCATTTCAGGTAGTTCAATACAATATATGTATACTGTGTATATCAATCAAACAAATAGTATGATGCAATTTTTGTAAAGGTTTCTATTACTGACTAATAATGTTGCAAGATCAACTCGCTATTTATTTCCTTCAATAATCACATTATAAACTATGATAAAGGTGGCAATGATTACATATTTGTATTTAGAAATTAAAAAACTATTTAATTTATTTGGGTATGAAACCATAGTTAGAACATAGTCTTAATATGAAAAGTGTTTTTCTTTAATGCAGTTGTTACTGAAACTATTTTTGATCTCACATTTTTTGGACATTTGAGTTGCCCGGAAAACTACTAATAATTTCTATGAAAGAAATAGAAACTCACATTACATGTTTTGATCGTTATAATAACGATTAGTAGTAACAACTGGGTTAAGCTAAGATATATGCATAAAATATAAACATGCACAATAGATTTTGATGGGTTGAAGTGCTACTGAGAGAGGCAAACCAGGGATAAGATAGAGTAACATATGGCTCTTTTGGGCCCACCAACTGTATTTAAGCTAATAAACACTGCCTATTATTTGCTCCATTTTGAAATGCAGGTTCTTAGGGCCACTTATTATGTTAGTTAATACATTTTACTATATTTATTTATTATTTTCACTAACAATTTTGAGGGCCTGATTCAGAAGGCAGTTCTCCTCGATACGGCGGTTCCTGTTCCTGGAGCCCTAACCACCGGTAGCTTGGACCCTGGCCCCGATGCCAGCGGACCCATTTTTTTATATTTTAAAATGTTTTATTTATTTTGTTAATTGTCTCTATAAGACCTGCTATATCATAGTAATAATCGGCCCACCTATTCCTTGGCCTACAATTTTTATTTTTTACTTCCTTTCTTGAGACCTCTTACTTATTTTTAGTGACTCTCATAAGGTGTCCTGTTCAATTACACTAGAACACCTCATAGGAGAATATCAGAGAATTTCATTAAAACAAGTAAATAAAGTTACCTTCGAATATTTTAACGACTTTCGCTCTAGGTAGACTGGGGTCTTCTTTGATTTCAATCTTTTTGGCTTCATCCATGTTCTGCTGCCGTTTCTGGTTGGTATCATCCTCGGCTTTCGCTTTGTCGGCCGCCTTATAGTTTTCCCTCACCCAAATTTTCTGGATTTTCTTCAGCTGAGATTTTGCGGCGACTTCGTAAGTTTTTGTTTCATCTTTAGCATCTACATATATAGCGGGGAATGGCTCTTTGCCGGCGTGCTTCATAGCCTGTAAGATCGTTTTAAAAGGCTTCTCCGCCGTCCCATCTCCTGTCTGGTCGTTGCCATTCTTATCCGACGTGTATATCTCGGCTAAAAGAAAAATATACGGTGTAATGTTCACAAGACTGCATACGTATACAATAGGTTAGAAATAACATATGGCACTTACATAGAGATAATTTTGCAACATCTTCAACTGGCATTGTAAATTATGTTGCAATAAATCCGGTTTTTTCTAAATAAATCACTTTTAAAGTGGATTAAAATTCACAAATTCAGTCGGTCGCAGCTGCCTGCTGCAATTGCTGCAATGCAGAACTGTCAATGTCGTTTCATTCGATTCGTCACGTCAATATTTGACAGGTAAGACCAAGGGTATGTTCCGTAATGCACTGTTAGCACTGTAAGGTGTGACGTCAATTTAGTATACTGCAAAGCCGTTACTGGTTACTGTTTAAAACGGAACGCAGTCCAGTATACTGTCATCCATGCTGTCATCCATGTCATTTCTGGACGCATATTGAATGACGCTTTGATCACATGACTATTGAGTCACGTGATCAAAGCACTGCCACTGAGAGCACCTTACCTCGAAAATGCTAGTGCCTACAGTACAAAAATGGCGATTATTTATGACGTCATATATTTCCCTAGGATACTGAGGCAGTATACTGTCAGTCCATCCGTCCAACGGAACAAATTTCTCACCAATAAGAGCACTGGACGGTGCTCGCAGTGTATATAGAAAGAAAGAAAGAAAGAAAGAAAGAAAGAAAGAAAGAAAATATATTTATTGACTTCACAACGAAATAAAAATAAAATTGAAGAGCATGATAAAATAATAAAGTACAAATAAACATAAACCGAGAAATAACAAAACTTAACAAAAGTTTACATAAAAGTTTAAAAAAACCAAACAATACAAAAATTCATAATTTTAGTAAGAAAAACATTACAATAAACAAATAAAATTAAACAAAATTTTGATCTTAATTCTATAAACTTATGCAAATTAAATTGTGAGGCCAACAAGGACCCTGTCTCAGCATAATGCCTCCACGACACTCAAAGATGGGCTGAGTGCCGTAGAAGCGCTGTTATTCTGACAGGGCTGGATGGAGACGACGCGCCGCGACGCCGACAAACAAAATGTCTATATTATAAAAATAACTTAGATATAATAACTTAGATATAACTTAGAATAATAATAAATCAAACAACAAAATATGTTAAATATTTAAATGTGAACTGTTTTTTAAACAAAAGAAGAAGAATGTTGGATGGAGGCACAGACTTAGTGGGGATGCTATGAAAGTCAGGCAAAAAAAACGGGAAGGAGGAAAAGGGTTGCTTGCCTCTACGGTGGTGGGACGCAATCTCAGACCTGCGCCAAGCAAGACGTGTGTAACGATCAGGTAAATCAATTAGTTATTAATTGAGAGTCATCCATTTGTAACTTTAATAGATGCGTTTTGAGTTTTCTATTGAACGTTTGCTTTGTTTTAAGGTCACGCATCGGCGGCGGGAGATCGTTCCAGCACCGAGAGGCAGCAAATCTGAATGACCCACGAAAAGCCACAGTACGATGTTTAGGAGTAGAGAATATGTGAGTAATGATTCTCTTAGGATACCTGCTGCGTTCATGGGCCCAATCCAGCTTTTCGAAAAGATACCCTGGCTTCCCCGTGGTGACAACACCAAACATCAAGGTCGCAAGATGAAGCTTCCTGCGAGCCTCCATCTTCAGCCAATTTGCTGCGTTGAGGAAGGGAGTAACATGAGAGCGAGGTGGTATATGATAGCAGAAACGAGCACATGCATTCTGCACTCGCTGAATGAGCTTGACTGACCTGGTCAGAAGGCATGGTCCATAAACTGTATCACAATAATTAAATTTGGATAAAACCAAAGACTCACAAAGTTTGGTTCTGAGCTCTTCGCTTAAGTAGGGTCTTAACTTTATACCGGAACATACCCTTTATGCTGACTATAATATCGCGCGCGAGGCCACGAAATAAAATTGCAAAGTGTCATCATTTTATTTGTTTTTTTAATTTAGAGCAGGTACAGGTATCTTACTAATAGGGCCAAGTCTTTAGTTAAATTTCTTGATTAATGCAATATTGATTCTTTTACCAGTTCACTTTAGGTGATATCGAATGTGGATGTTGATATATAATTATTACCGACTAGTAGTTTGCCCGCGACTTCGTCCACGTGGATTTCGTATTATTTCGTACAAAAATAAATACTACGTTTCCCAAAATCAATAAATATAATCATTTTAGAGACTCCCCCAAGATACTAAGGATGGATCACATCCCTTAAGCTTTAAGTCTTCCCAAAATTACCCACCACATAGCGATGCCTAGTTATGGCCTTTCTTTACCACCCTGGCCAGCGAGAGAACGGAGCCAATCACCGCCGCCGTTAGGGTGCGGCGTTGCTGTTTCCAAATCGTGCACTTTTGCAGGCAATGCTGAGCAGCCTCTGTGGCAGTATCTTCCGGTATAATGCAAGTACTTCAAAAACTTCCGTGTCCTGACAGTGCCTGCACTGGTCCAGGTCCAGGAGTTATGGAATGGGCGCACCGCGTCTAATCCAATATTAGTACCTACTTACATTTTTCATATATTAGATTTATTTGATTTACTTTAATAATCTGTGTTACAAAGCCTTTCTATAAACAATGTTTATTGTTTCTTGTTTTGGTAGAAAAACTATGATAGCACTCGGGTTAAGCCAAAATATTTAGCTGTACATGGGGCAATACCCTTTTCTCAATTCGTTACCCACCAATGCGAATGAGAACGAGACATATAAATTTAAAAATATAAAAAAAATCTAATTAATAATTTGTGTTGACCAGCTGATGATGATGCTGGTGATGTTAGAATGATCGCTACGATTAAATTGTCTCGCAAGGTTTTTATTAATAGTTTCGTGCCATTACCATTTTAAATTAGCACTTTATGCTATCCCACTGCTTAGCAAAGTCCTCCATCATTGAAATGAAGGTATCGCTACAACGGAGAGGTATTGGCTTAATCACAAAGCTTCCGAAATGCGGGTTAAAGTGATTACCAACGGAACTATGCTTCCGAAAATCAGCAACACACATTGCCGACCTGGGTACTGAACCCAAGACATTTGGATGATACTTGGCCTCCGACGATATTGGTAATGGAATATATTGCGTCTGTAAGATGTTTCATACCTACTATGCTCTTTTTAGCGTCACTGCCATTACTGCTGGAGAATGGATTTTTCTTTCTCCAAGTTAGAACAGCAATCGCTTCTGCGGTCTACTGGTTAGACAACCAGACCTAGAGGTCTCGGTTTCGATTTTAGGTAGGGTTAGTTTTAAGTGTGTAAGGCTAGTTGTAACTATTGCTGTAACAATCTTATCAAAATACAAAATATGTCTTCAAAACATCAATGGATTAGCAAAAAAATCTTATCTTATCTTTATGTAGGTGGTCAAAGAGGGAAATAATAACATTTGCACGTATTACTCTGTGACTTATTTATTTTTGATTTCGCTTTATTTCCAAAACTAAGCGACCGAATAATACGCTGTGAATATCAAATTTTATCGCCATGAAATTCTTCGGGTGATGAAACTATTTATTTTAGTAAAGATTAATATATTGTGGCTAATAAGTACACTTAAAAATCACCTTGAAAAATCAAATGAACTTTTAACAAGAAAAACGTTATTTGGTTTAAATATAAAAGCAAGGTAAGTATATCGTGCCGCTTTTTTTTAGATCTACTAATGAATGAAATGTAAAAGAATTTTTGAATTGGACCAGTAGTTCCAAAGATTACCCTCCGCAAACAAACAAACAAACAAACAAAGTCAAAAATTTACCTATTCTATACTAATATTATAAGGAGGAAACCTTTGTATTTTTATAGGTATGTATGTTTGCAACGAATAAACTCAAAAACTACTGGACCGATTTAAAAAAATCTTTCACCATTAGAATGCTACATTAGCGCTAAGTAACAGCCTATATTAAAAAAAATGCGGTACGAAGTCCGCCGGGTCAGCAGCTAGTTATTAATACGAGTAGTATACCTATATATTGCAAAAGGTTCTTGGCTCTTTCTTGGGGCAAGGTATACACTACTATAATAAAATACCTAGTACTGTACAAGATTTACCTTTAGATAAGTTTAAAAATCATGTAAAATCTTCTTTACTTAAGAAAGGTTACACTCAAAGAATATTTAGATGACAAAACCGCCTGGTAAGGTTTGGTAATAAGAAAATCCACTTTTTACTTTATTGGGATCAATCTTTACTTTAATAATATCTTAGCGCTGATATGATAGCCTTTATCAGCAGTATCTTGCAGTTTACAAACAATATTTATGTTGCGTTAAACATTTCATTAAGATTTTATTTAGAGTAGCTCGAGTGTGGCATGCTCTCTTTATTGTTTTTGCGGTGGTGGCATGTGCGTCAGGTCGTTACATTCCCTAAGATATGGTTGAGTGAAGCTAATGCTCTAAGGAAGCGATGGCTGATTCATAAATGTCAATGTCATACATACTTTATTAGTACTGTATGGCGTTGTGAAAATTTTAACTGGTAACATGTAAATTTGAAGACTTAGATAGTGTTATTATTTTTTCTCTTTTGTTTTTTTTAACGTGTTGTGATTGTCCTTAATATTTTGTTTTGTTATTTGTGATGGAAAGTGTCCTTTTATGATAGGGCATTTTCCAATAATATTTTTGACGCTGTAAGGGAGAAAAGAGCTTGACACTTGCTGAGTTTCTTGCCGGTTCTTCTCAGTAAGAGTTCTCCCGCCCAGAGTAGACTTACGAACCGATGGCATAATGACATTTATAAGAGCTATTCGTAGCTTAAACTGAATAAATAATTTTTAATTTTTAATTTTATATATTGATTTAAGGCTCCATTAAGGTAAAGCATGGTCGGCTCCTTACTTATTTTTAAAATATACGGTCATCGTACTTTTCTTTGTGTTATTGTACACCGTATGACTTTCGGCTGCCTCGGTGGCAGTTCGGTAATAACCGGAGTGCATAGGTTCAATTCCTAGTTCGGGAAAAGCGTGTTTAGAATTATTTGATGCATCCGGGTTTGTGATCAATGACCCACATGAGGCAAGCGTGATGATTAAGCTAATGCGTACCCTTCATTGGTGTAGCGATAATTTGATTTCAATGAGGTACCTTTTGATAGCTGTCTGAACAGTTTAAAGGCTGTTTACTTACTATCGTAGAGTCACCAGTCTACGACACCAACTTTTGGTCTCCGATATTACAGAATTTCATTACTGGATTACAGGTAGAAAGCGTGGTCAGTATTCTATTGTTGCTAAAGTAAATATTTTTTGCGTCTCTGGTGCCACCTCTTTTCATATTACTTTTAGTTTCATCATCATCAGCTCATTTTATGTCCCCACTGCAGGGGCACGAGCCTTCCCTATGGATGGATAGGGAGAACGGGCCATAAACCACCACGCGGGCCCAGTGCGGATTGGTGGTTGTTACCGACTGCTAATGCAGCCGGGACCAACGGCTTAACGTGCCTTCCGAAGCACGGAGAAGCTCGAGATGATAATTTATTGGTCACCCATCCGATGACCGGCCTTTGCGAAAGTTGCTTAACCTCAGCATTCGCAGACCTGGCGCGTTAACCACTGCGCCATCGAGCTCCTCTCTCCTCGAGTTTTTGGTTATTTTATTTTATTTTAGTTACGGCTTCCGCAGAATACCAGCGTTGTGGCCTGGGGATCTCCTTAGGTCATGCCACATGCTGAGCGGTTGCCTTTGTAGTTCTGGAACCTCTAAATTTGTGAAATATGCGTGATGTATTTTTTATTTAGTTTTATGAACCAAATAAAAAATTATTTTCTTTCTTTCTTTTTTTCTTTCTTTCTAATCAGTTGCTTCCCCCTATTTTAAATACAAATACAAATACAAATACAAATTTCTTTATTTATCACAAACTTAAGTCTAAGTAACAGACGTGGTGTCCTCAATTGCAAAAGTTTTAAACTGCAGCGCAGTGAGGGCGCCCTCTCCCAAACAGTAAATAAAGGTTTATTATTACAGGCATATTATGCATAACAATTTTTTTAGTTTACAAATATATGTATAAATAATGTGACGTAAATGACGTAAATGAAATAAATGACGTGTCGATAACTGGTTCCTGTCCAAAACTGGTGGCAGTACCCTAAATGGTTTTTGTTATTTTTCAGTTCATTGTATTTAATTTTTAGTGCATGATGTACATAAAATGCGGTAACTATTATTCTTTTAACTACTAGAAAAAGGGGTGAGAAAGACAACTTTCTCACCCCTTTTTCTAGTAGTTAAAGGCCAAATAATTTGGCCATTTTGGCCGACTGCTTAATAATTGTCACACAGTAAAAATTTCTAGTATTGGCTGATGATGATGATGATGATGATGATGAAAATTCTAATGAAACTCTAGATATCGCTTTTAGTGATAAGGCCGCCCATTGTACGACTCCTATCTTACTTTTTTAACATCTTTGTTTTTTATGTGTACAATTATGTATTTTCTTCTATTCTATTTTATTCTGTTGTGTTGGAGCCTGGAGAGTAGTGTTATTTGATAGAAGAATATTTTTACGATGTATTAAAATGAAGGAAAGGAACGCCTTTGCTGAGTTTTATGCCAGTTCATCTCAGCTGCTTGTAGGTCTGTGACTTTCATAAAATGTTCAATGCTGCCTCAACTACAAAATGTAAAATAGTAAACACAGTATTTATGTGTTTAGTCCGTTCTTTAATCTCAAGTTTTTGAAATAAAACATATTTTAGTCAAATAAATTAATTTTATTAAACTTAAAAATACTACTAAAATGCCAAAAACTATCTATACATGGCAACCTTTTCCTACCTATAGGAACCGGAACCGAAACTTAGTAGTAATAGGGATATGGGTTTGGCGGTGGCGGCGCCGGCGGTGGGTTATTGCAACCACAGCTACATTTAGGCTTGCCGCATTTAGAACTGGGAAGTTCTAGAAGTTTCTCTTTCTCGAAAATTGGTTTAGCCTCTAAACTGCATGGTATCGGTGGTGGTACCACGTAAGCGTTCATTGGTACTGAGGGCGGCGGTGGTGGCGGTGCGTATTGACATGGGCACGATGGGGGAGGATAATAAGAAGGGGGAGGAGCGTATTTTGGGGGAGGTGGAGCGTATTTCGGTGGTGGTGGAGACGGTGGTACTATGGAAATTACTGTAGGTGCGGCAGGCGGAAGGTATGTGGGTTGGCAGGGAGGAGGCGGTGGAGGACGATAAGCTGGTGGTGGTGGTGGTAGGTAGACTGGTGGTGGTGGTGGTGGTGGTGGTAGGTAGACTGGTGGGGGTGGGGGTGGTGGTAAATAAACTGGTGGGGCTGGTGCCGCACAAGGCTTTGGAGGTAACGGGGCGGGTTGCGGCGGTGGAAGGTAGATTGGGGTTGGTGGTGGTGGGCTACATTTTGGTGGGGCGGGTAAAGCTGGTGGTGGAGGCGGTAGAAAGATGGGAGCTGGTGGTGGCGGGAAGAATACCGGTGGTGGTGGTGGGAACATAAATGGGGGTGGTGGTAATAAAAATGGCGGTGGTGGTAAAATGAGCGGTGAGGGTAACGCAGGTGGTGGTAGTGGCTCCCCGGCTGGCACCAGCATGATGGTAGATCCGGGTGGTGGCAGCAACTTGTCACATTTATCCTCCTTTTCTGCAAAAGAATTGACCCGTTTTGTTACTCTTACTTTTGTCTGTGACGGGCTCTCAAAACTAAAAGGTAATTAAAAAAAAATACTGCCATTACAAATACCATGGTAACCAGCAGCTTTGGTGGGCGTTTATCATACGGACCTAACCCTTTGCCGGCTCATTCAAATAATTTAAAATAAAAAATATTTGTGAATAAGTTTTACTAACCTAAGGCTTTCTTTTCTAATAAAGGCTTGAATAACCTGAAATAAAAAGAATATAACATTAAAACTTAAATACTAAGTAAGATACACAACTTTAATATAACAAGTACCTACATTGATTTTAAATAACTTTGATAGTTTATCATACTAAGTTATGGAAGAATACTTACGAAGATAGCACTCCCTTTTTACATTCTTTCATCTCCTTTAGAGCCTCCAGCTGAAAAAAAGAAAATTAATTACTTTTTCATACAACATTAGTTTTATCTTATGACTGATTTTTTTTTCTATTTGCGTTTTATTCAATCTTTACTTTTCACCGCATAAGTATAATTTCTTAAATGTTGTAAAAATAGTATGCAATTCAAAAAATATTTTACTTATTAACTTTCAAATACAATCTTTCGTTATTTCTCCTTCCAGTTCTTTGCTTATCTTTTAACATCACTTGCCCTTCAAACTTCCGAACAAAACCAATAAGAAAATTCACAAAACACCTACCAGACACAAACCCTTCTCATCGCAAGCGATAACATAAGACGTTGTGAACAGAACAAGCCCTATAGAGGGCCATAACAATCTGTACACCCCCATCGTAAGCTACCAGGAGTAACTTCAGTAAAGACAACTTTCTAAATGCCAATCTTAGTGGCACACCGTTATATAAAGAAAATGTACGATAGATAACTATCCCATATTACTTTTTCATATGTACGTGCTGCATTCATTTGTTTTTTATCTATTGCAACCGATTATGTTTGTAAATGAAATCTGTTAGACCCTTGATAAGATGGTAGGTACGTGCCGATATTTAATTCGGTATATCTGTGGTTTTAACGCAATAGTTGTCTTGAGGCAGTGAAAGTGGACTCATCATATTTTGTGCAATCTTTTGTAAGAGCTTTAGTCATGAGCGTGACGTTTTGGTTTCAGTATTTGATTTGGATGAAGATGCAACACAATTATTTTTTAACTAGTATCTAAACCCTTTATTCCTAGAAGGGATCTTAGTCGATCAATAATTAGCAGCGATTGACTCCTCATTTTACCATACGTCATTACGTATGGTAAAATGAGGACAGACAATTTGTAGGTTAAAAAGAAGAACGACCCAGCATCCTTCACCTACACTATAGCGTCCCACAGGGTCCCACTTCTCGTTTGAAGGACCCCATATCGTAGGAAGGAGGGAAAACTTGTGCAGGGTGCCTGTGTGAATTTTGTTTACTATCCGTATTCATTCGACTACGTTTACGAAACCGGAAATTAGTATGGCATTGAAGCAGCGCCTCCTGGCGACAAACGAGAAGAGTTAACATGTTGCCATACAAATTCTCGTTTTCGTTAACGTGATCGAATGGCGAATGAAACTCGCACTTTGCACTCTGGTAGACTATTTCATCTTTTGAAAGCGCGACCAAGAAACAAGTCACCAAATTAAAGTTTTAATACATATTAAAATAAAATAAAAAGGGACTATTTGGCATTTTCAATGTTCATAAAATATCGGACCTTAAAATAGCATGTCAGAGGAGTTACGAAGCAGAGTAAAATTCAAAAGTCAAAGGAGGTTTAGGTCATTGTTTAATTACATTAAAAAACCGTATCATTTCCGAGTACACGACACTACTGAATGACATTGTTATGTAACGTAGGTACTTACTATTGATAAATCAACAAAACAACAATGCAACAATTGCATTAGTAAGTACCTAAAGTTATATAAGCCTTATGTGTTGATGATAAGGCTTAATTAAACAAGGAAACATGGTCGTGGGCTTGCGAAAAATAAGGAATATGTCTTGTGCTAATTTTCTCATAATAATCGTAAGTATTTATTATTACCCATAAAATATTATGATTAGAATAATTACAAATCTTTGTATTCATTGGATAAACAGGTTAACCGTCTAAATAGTGTGTTACGGAAATCACTTAGCACAGTAAAGCACAGTCCCGGCTGCATTAGCAGTCGTTAACAACCACCCATCCGCACTGGGCCCGCGTGGTGGTATAAAGCCCGTTCTCCCTATCCATCCTTATGGAAGGCTCGTGCCCCAGCAGTGGGGACACAAAATGTACCTACTGGTGATGATGATGATGTCTTAATATAAACCAATGGAATTCCTGCTCGTGGAAATTTTTCAACATTTGTTTTTGTAATTTTTTCGCAACAAAATTTGCGTTAAAAAATATTTTGAACATTTTATAAACCAATGGTTGAGACTAATAATAAGTCAAATTCAATTCAAATTCAAAATCATTTTATTCAGTGTTCTAAGAGAAAGTTAACCGGTTAATTAAGTATGTACAGCGTCCAAGATTTTTTTGCGTATAATTTTTTAAAATTTGCTAATCAGTACTTGGTGCCTAGTGTGAGTACCATTTGCAAATTTTTAATCTCGCACTTCTTAGTGATGTCAAATGCGGTGAGTTGCAATTTGCCATTAGAATAACAATTTTGTAAATTTCTGTTTTCAGTAACATAATGATAGAATGCGAATAGAATTCACACTCAGCACTCTATGCTAGAGCTGTATCTTTCTATACTTTTAACTACCTACGTTCCGTTCCACCAATCTATTTACGGCTTACTACATCATTTTTTATTTTTTTATTTTTATTTATTATGTTTATGTTTTTATTATGTTAAAGTAAACAATTTAAGTTGCACCATTTTTTTTTTATTTTATATAATGTAAATAATAATATTTAATACTAATAAACTAGCTATCTTCTAATTGAATTGCCAAAAAGGTTACAAATCATGATCGATGTATTTGTTGTAGTTACCAACATTTTTAAAACTGTTTATTAAATATAGATAACAGTTAACTAGGTTATAGTTTATAAAAATAACTAAATGAAGCAGTTCTTATTTACATGAAAAAAGACTTGCCAAAATTGTCCATCTTTCTGGCAGATTTAATTGGAACAGCCTATACCAAGATCTAAGATAAAAAGCGTTTGCAGTATTAAACCCTTTATTTGTTTCAGATTTGCACGTTGCAAAGCGTCAACTGCGGGCTGTTCACAGGAGACTTCAAAATGAAATCAAAACCGTTTACCGTTAATCACCACTCACCGTTGGTTATAAACATACGTACTGAGAAAAACAAACCATCACTACCGTCCTTGTCTCTTCCCAAGCCTGCAAAACCGCCTCCGATAACAGACCAGCTATCATCTCCTTCTACAAAATCGCTCCTTTCCTCAATCTCACCACTCAAAGCACCTAAGTTATTACCCATCTTACCTCCAATTTTACCTCCTTTCATACCTAAATTACCTCTGTTGCCACTTTTACCCCTTCCCATTATACCACCTTTACCGTTAATACCTATAATACCCCCGCCATTAATTCCAAAATTACCCCGTCCGCCATTGCTAGGGAGTCCTTTAAAACCTTCTTTATTTAAAGATCCTCTTAAACCTCTCAAAGTCCCAATTTTAGGGAAAAAGACTCCTATAGAGAAAGCAATATCGAAAGCAACCAAAAAGTTTAATAGGGATATTAAGAGAAATAATATTTCAAGGAATCTCAAAAACTTGTTCAAAAAAGGTTCATTGACTTCGGGTGAATTTGATAGATTTAAGAGTCTATTGTCAATATAGGTAACTATGCGGAAATATTTAAGAGTGTTGCGAATGTTGGGTACCAATGTGATATATTTAACTATTTATATTAATTACTAAGAAATAACTTTTATTCAATTTCTTTTGTAATAAAACAATATTTATTTTTATGCAACCTCGCCCAGTTTCTGACGCCTCGGGGTTAAAACTGAATTATTTTTGATGTACGTCCTATGTAAAATATAGTTCTGACATAACGTATCTAATCACTTAGTTTATTATAATTTTCTGAAAGGGTCTCTACCACAGATATATAAACTTTATTGCTCTGTGGTCTCTACAATCCTAAAATTGTCAAAATTATGTATAATGTAATATTTAAAGGAGCTAGGAAAGGAAAAGAAGTTACTCATATCATTTTTTATTACAACTTAATTACTATAATTATTCATTATTTATTAAAAATGTAAAAGTTTAAATTATTCATATTGTAATGTAAATTATACATGTTTTACATATAGATTTTTTTTTTCTTCTTGAACCTTAAGACCTGTAAGAGAAATTATGTAAAAAATACAATATAAGTTTATAATAAATTAATATAATTAGTATAAAAACTTCTACTTCAACATGGGAGTACAAAACATTCATCATACCAGAATACAAAATCTAAAGAACTGACAGATGTCATATAAGTTGGATCAGTGCTAAACGTTCAAGCGGTCCTTTTCATTGAACATGAAAATTTTGACACAACACAAATAACATTTGGTATTTTTTTACAAATAAAACCATAAATTAATAATTGGAAGAAGAACAAGTAGCGTGGCAATGGTTTTAGACATTTTTGTTCTGATAAGCCGAATGCTTTGCTCTAGAAATTAACATAGGTATTATTTCTTGAGTGACCTAAGCCGAGACCTTGCTAGTAAGCATGGTAGTAACCAAAAGCCGTTGTATAAGCTGAATGAGCATAAACGCCATAAATATGTCGCCTTAACGTCAATGTTTGTAGCATTGTTGTGTTCCCGCAGCTAGAGATAAAGATAGCCAGTGCCTCAGTAGTTGAGGATCCCGTGTGCAAAGTGCGCTTCCACCTTATAGCTTATCATCACTTAACATCAGGTGAGATAAAGGCAAAGTGCTTATCCGTAAGATATAAAAACAAAATAAAAAAACGCTCCTGACAGCTCAATACAAATCTAGGAATTTCTCGCTTTTGGCTGTACCGCTGTCATCCAGTTTACATTACGGCCTTAAAACACTGTACAAAGCAAGTCTTAAATATTTGTTGTCGACAATACCTAATAATTGTATTATCGATGTAGATAAAACGGCATTAACACAAACCTCAGTGGTTTTAAATGCCGTAATAATTTTAAGTTATTATGTTATTCATCAATAATAAATAAAAAAAAAAAAAAAAAAAAAAACCTATTATTTTTAATTTGGACTGCAATTTACAATGTATCGCCTTAATATACGGAGACTGCAGAAATAGGTTTCATAAAAACGCGTTAGAGCACCGCACACAATATCCTAGCATATAAGCGTGTTGGCTGTATAGGGAGCTGTAAGTTTGTATTGTCTTTTTCTATAAATAAATAAATAAAAAAATAAGTAAAAAAAAAAAAATCCTCTCACGGACACGGAATCCCGCAACAGCTGCGCTAGGTATGGTTCCGAGCTGTTCCGTATCTATATCTGTATGAAGCTTACTTTCTGAAGTCTCCTTACCTTGTGACAACACCTATTACTTAACAGGGCTGTAATTTACTTGATCATTTGTAAAACCTTATTTTCTAACTTGTACTCTTTAGCACTGGCCACAACCTCTTTGAAGACCCTGACGAACATGTCCTTGATCTTGCCGAAGTAGCTGATGAGCGGGTAGGCGAGCGGTCGGTCGCTCGCGTGACACGTAAAACACGGTTCGCCGCTGCGCGGGCGCAATAGCGAGTTGCGTAGGAGGAGGCTGCCCTGGAAACATACAAATGGTTTTATAGTTAATGTTGAAGTCTTACCTAAGTCGTAAATGACCTGTTTACAATTTTCTTGAAACTTTTCTTTCATGACGCACATGAGCAAACATAATATTGATTATTCCTGGTAGTAGGATTCTGCTCAGAATCGAACTGAATTGAAAGGAGACTAGATCGATTACAACAAAAGGACATAGAAGCAGAACTACTGGATGTCTGCGAGTTTTATTTGCTATTTGATCGTGTTAATAAACAAGAGAATTGGTATGGCATTGAAGCAGCGTCTCTTGGCGACAAACGAGCAGATTTAAAAACTTTCCACACCAACTCAAATTTTAGTAAATTTATGTCAAATAAGTTTCGCACTAGGCACCCTGAAGCTTCAACACTTGATACCCTTGCCACAAAATAAGGAGACTGCAGGTAATAATACGGAAGCTCGCAACAAGAGAAGGTAGTGTGCGTTGCTCGAGCACGGTATTTGGGGGTTAAAGTTACTCGCGTCCGTAGGTTTACCCTTGAGACCCTACACGTGACCCCTGGGTGGTGTTAAATGAGTGACACTGTCTGAGTGGTAGCCATACTGCGTTGCAGCACGAAATGGGCCGCTCGCCCGGCGTAATACCACCTTCTCACAGAATATCGGCGTGAAACAATGGCACTCGTTGCTGTTGTTTTTCGTCTGGTGAGTGAAAGTACCGGAGGCCCATCTCTCACCCCTCCCCCTTGCCAATTCCTACTTCCTCCTCAAGATCTAAATCCTTCCTTAAGGCCGGCAACGCATCTGCGATTACTTTGGTTTTGCGGGTGTTCATGGGCGGCGACGATTACTTTCCATCAGGTGACCCGCCTGCTCGTTTGCCTCCTTTTAAAATATAAAAAGGTATGTATGAAGCTTATGGAGTCTCCTTATTTTGTGCCCTTGCCGTTAGTGCTAAAGCATCTATTTTCTGCAGTGGCCTAGCTAATCAGTGGTATGCTCGTTTCCCGGCTCAGCAACATAAAAAAAACCAACCTCCACAGCAACTGCAACACCGACCACGAACAGCCACACCAGCGGCTTTCTTAAGTTCATTCTCGAAGTAGAACCTCGCACATAGATACAACAACAGCCCACCAGCGAAACAACTGTTCACTAACCATTGCATTATCGATACAATTCTTTTACACATCCGATTACAAAACTCTGTGGACACTGTGTTATCGATATAATAATGAGACTGAGTCTTCGTTGATGTCTTTTCTTAGTTTCTTTTCAGCACGTTTCGTTGATAAGTAGCGTCTGTGTGCGGTTCATTTGATGATCTGATTGCATAACAATAATGAGCCTTGGATATTATTCTTGCTACTCGAAATTTGCTGACTCCACAATGATGTTTTGTAATAATTTTATTACGTGCTCACACACAGTCGGGCTGAGACGCTGTAAAATGTGGTTTTCATTGAAATGTCTCGATACGTGGCTGTTATATTGATACTGGTAATGAATTTGCTACAAAACAAATGAGTGGTTATATGAGTTCTAATTTTGAAACGTGTTTAATGGCCGAAAAGTTTTTTGTTTCGAGTGACAGTGTTTTGTTTGAAATGTGTTTGTTGTGTTCCAGATGGTATTTCATTGCGTAACTGCCCCACCTCCGATGCGTGTCACAATTGATTGCCCAACTGATAACAGAGTAAGTAAAATAAATATATAGTTGATGAAAGAATAAGTATAAAATCAGATAAGAGATTCGTTTGTTCTACTTTATCACTTACCTATGCAATACAATCTTTAAAAACCGTAGCATATACTTATCAATATAATATCATTATAACAAATTAATAATAATTATACTATTTTATGTGAAAATAAAATATACACACACTGTTCTTGTCAATAGTTTGCACCTTCGATTTTAAAATTTATTAGCTCTCTCCATCCGACTGATTGTCTGGAAGAAATCGCTCTAAAGCGATAAGACCGCTAATTTGTAACTTATTTTATTTTTTTATTTTGTTAATCCAATGGTGTTGTAATAAAAGTATTATCTATATATCTTTCTATAGGTTAGACCTTTTTAAATAAACTATAAAATTGCTTAAAGATAGACGTAATGCGTCGATAACTTTTCGAAATATATGAATACACTCTTTTATTAAAAACATAGAGATTCCTGTTCCAACAGCTACCTTAAAATAAAGTACCGTTATAGTTCTAAACAGATCAATGTCAAAAAATATGACACAACTTGCAAGGTTGACCGATCACCATCACATAACACGACTAAAATGTTTTTGTTTTGTTTATATAATTTTAATGCAAATTTTGTTGCGAAAGAAATTACAAAAACACAAATGTTAAAAAAAATTCCACGAGCAGGATTTGAACCTGCACCCTTCTGACATACCGGGTCAGGTGCTCTCCCAATTGAGCTATCGTGGTTCTAACCAGCCCGCCGAAATTATTCAACACTATTTACTAAGGGAGTAAATAGTGTTGAATATTATTTGCGCAGTGTGGGCAGGCCTCCAACAAGGTGGACCGACGATCTGGTGAAGGTCGCGGGAGGCCGCTGGATGCGAGCAGCACAAAACCGGTCGTTGTGGAGATCCTTGGGGGAGGCCTTTGTCCAGCAGTGGACGTCTTTTGGCTGAGATGATTATGATGATGATGATTTACTAAGGCGCCCATTCATTTCATAACATGACTGTTCTTTTCTTATAGGATTCCGCATCAGTCCGATACAGCTCCGGTCAAAAATCTTCAAAGGGCTACAACGGTCACTTTGATGCTGATTCATTCTGCAATCTCATAAACAGCGCTATCCCTAAAGCGGTCGAAGATGGCCGCTTCGTCCTCCTCGAAGAACGAGAAGACCAAGAGGAGTTCGGCAACACCCTCATACCAATCTCCAAGCCGCCACCTAGCGGTTTCATACCGAACTTCATGAAGATGAGAGCGCCAAGATTGCGCATCCCTAAAATTAAAGTGCCTACACTAAGTTTTCCTGATAGACCACTGCGTCCTCCAAAAGTTGGTTCCCCAATGATCTTCTCTAGAGGACCAGAAGCAGACTCAAGTGCGGAGAGGATGGAGCAGTTCAAGAAGGCTATCCAGAAGATGTTGCATGTCGTCAAGGTTTTGGGACAAGTCGACCAGTACTTGTCCGAAAGAACACGCATTATAATAGACAAACTATCCAAGACGTTCGCGGACTGAGTTAGGAATGTTAACGAATATATTTTATATTTTTTTTACATTAATTTGTTTTTGTTTTGTTAGTAATTAAACTATTACTAAATTTTATTTTCAAGTGCTAATTGCTGCACTAAAGCTGAATTAAATAATTATAAAATATAGTGGAAAAAATAATTAATGCCTACCCGACCCAGCCAGGAATCGAACCTGGGTCTTCCGCAATCTGGGCGGCTGCACTGACCATTATGCTACCGATTGCGGAATACCCAGATTCGATTCTTGGCCGAGTCGGGTAGGTATTTAATTTTTTCACTGTTTTATAATTATTTTATTTAACCTATTACCACACTGCTGGGCCTCCATTATTCAAATCAAGTCATCGCTATAAGTTATGGGTAGCTTAACACTACCTACGGTTGCAAAATGAGGGTTTGGTAATGACAATTAACAAACCCGGGCTATGCAGCGAAAAATCCGCAACACATATTGCCTGCCGTGGGAATTGAACCTAGGACCTCGATTGGACAACTATGGCCCTGTGGGTTGATAGGTTATAATACCTATAGGTATTTGTAATAGAAACCATTTTTTTTTGGTTTTTTTTTTTGAGAGAGTTTGCTGATTGCCTCAGACGGCATTTTCAGCTTCACCGGGCTTTTTTGGGGGCGGCGAGGAACGTAAAGGGTCCCTCAAGCCATGTGAAACGAATCTCCTTCGGAGGTTTTCTAGAAGGAACGGCATCGCGCACTAGTGCGCGTCCCCGTGCCCTACTAGATTCTCCGAAGGGATTAGAAACCATTCAAGGTTGTCCTACAATGTAAATGCAAGTGTTTGTATTAGTAGGTGCATCAAATAAATAATGAATTAACCTCTAAAGTGAAAACATTAATTTTGAATCCAATAATGTAATTGTTAGTATCGAATGAACTTCAGCGTTTTGAGTAGGTAGGTATAGGTAGGTATTTATATGCAAATGTATGCTGGAACAAATGAACGTAATATAAAATGCAGTAATGACTTTATTTTTATTTATTGTATGTCGTGGTACAGACACTACCATTAACATGTATATACTTTTCATTAGTTTTGACTCTTCTACTCTCTTCACTTTTGACTCTCTTGTTTTGATCCGATCCGAACCCCCCGAAGAATCTAGTAGGAAATGGAGACACGCACTAGTGCGTGATGCCGTTCCCTCTAGAAAACCTCCGAAGTTGATTCGTTTCACACGGCTTGGCTTGCCCGGTGAAGCTGAAAATGCCGTCTAAGGCAATCAGCTAACTCTCTGCAAAAAAAAGTCAGCCGGTGATCAAAATACACGAGCCCCTTGAGCAGTCGCAGTAAAGCTGCCAATCACCGAGCTGCTGACAACCCGGAGTCGCAACTGCTTGTGCGGTTCCATAAATTTTTGTAAATAGAAGACTGTATGGTTCATCATTATGCAGCCTTAGCTTGAAGCAGTCGCATCCTGACTTTTTCAAGCTACCCGTGTATGGCCGCCCTAAGAGCGTTTTCACATTATCCGATCCGATTACGGTGTCGGGCGCCGATACGATATCGTGGGAAGTAAAATGTATGAAATATGTATCTGTATTTCATATTGTCCGGCCCGATAACAGATATCGGAGCCGACACTGATGTGTTGGCGGCACCGTCGGATGCCCGTGAGCCGTCGGACGATATTGTATTGTATTTATTATAAAGTCTGCCATGACGACCTGCTCGCATGAAGCTCGATAGAGCAAATGGCCGAATCGGAACGATATTGTCGGAAATATGTAAAAACAGCACATGGTGTCGGCTATCGTCGTCCGACACCGATATCGGATCGGATAATGTGAAAACGCTCTGAGGGTCTTGGGGGAAACGTACTCTCAACTTCAGCCTAATTGTCATTTACCACCAGATGACGTAAAGGCAAGGCCTTATCTAAGTGATATACTTAAAAATCATACAGAAGCATTCAGCGATGTAGTACCTACGTGTGATCGTCAGAATGGAGCATTTTAAATAGAGACAAAATAATTTGACATTGCTATAATACTTTTTGGATGTAATTGTATTTCGAATGGTTACTGGGCATGCATGGAGACATTGTAAGCTGGTCTTTATTAGCTTATAAAAGCCCAGCAGTATGGGCCTTCCCACAAAAACAATATCTATAAAAGTAATAAAAATAAAAATAATTTATTGTCATAGGGTAATTAATGGCACCAGCGTTCAACAGCAACCAGGGGTCGACATTTTTTCCCTTTAATCATCTATACTAATATTATAAAGAGGATAAAGTTTTTAAAATTTAAAGATTTAAAAAATCCTTTCACCATTAGAATGCTACATTAGCGCTGAGTAACATAGGCTATATTTAAAAAAAGAAATGCGGTTCAAAGTCCGCTGGGTCAGCTAGAGGGGTCAGCAAATGATTTTAGTCCTTAGTAACAATAGCTGTAATCCTGAAAAAAAAAACTTTTTAGTAATGAGTACAACAGATATTACACAAGTGTTTATGGCCCGTTCTCCTTATCCATCCATAGGGAAGGCTCGTACCCCAGCAGTGAGGACATAAAAATGAGCTCATGATGATGACAACAGATTTTGAGCTAATTAATCAATGTGGCTTACTGTGATTTTACCTTTAAGCTGTGGTTTTAACGAATGCTATATCACGTAAAGGCTTATATATTGAATAAACTTTTTCACTTTGACTTTGACTTTAAGTAAATGTTACGTACCACTGTCTAAAAATACCTATAGCAATCTTAAAATTCAATCACTTTTAATTATTTTAAAAGGTCTCATTAATTAAATATGAGGGAATCACAAATCGGTGGCCCGTCGCTTACATTGAATGCAAAAGTGTAATTAATTCAATGCAATTAATTCATTGCATACAAATTATTCGCATGCGAAGTTATAAAAGAGTTCAATTGTTAACAGTTTTCAGTGCAATCCGGTTATCGGTTTAGTGGGTGTACTGGTTCACGTAACAAATCGTTCAAAAATTACAGGTGAGTGAGATAAAGCGGCCGTAGGTATTTCGGTCAGAAATACGTAAAGGGATTTGAGTTAGGCCAGCCGTATTTAGGGTGCGTTTTCGTACGAATTTTACATGTACGAATACAAACGCACGATACATTGCTACACAGTACACAGGAGCTCGATGGCGCAGTGGTTAACGCGCCCGGTCTGCGAGTGCTGAGGTTAAGCCACTTTCGCAAAGGCCGGTCATCGAATGGGTGACCAAAAATAAATCATCTCGAGCTTCTCCGTGCTTCGGAAGGCACGTAAACGTTGGTCCCGGCTGCATTAGCAGTCCTTAACAACCACCAACCCGCACTGGACCCGCGTGGTGGTTTATGGCCCGTTCTCCCTATCCATCCATAGGGAAGGCTCGTGCCCCAGCAGTGGGGACATAAAATGAGCTGATGATGATGATGATGACACAGGGAGCCTAGTGTGAGTTTTTGACATTAGATCACGTTAACGAAAACGAAAATTAGTATGGCAAAAATTTTACTCTTTTCGTATGTCGCCAGGTGGCGATGCTTCAATGCCATACTAATTTTCGTTTTCGTAGACGTTATTGAATGAATACAGATAGTAAACAAAACTCACACTACGCACTCAGATACCTGAACGACTACCATAGTTAGGGTTGCCACCCATACCTACTTTAAAATAACGTATCCTACGTTATTTTCTATCCCTATATTTTATTATTTTTAATAAAAATAAAGTATGGAAAATACTTTATTTCCGACGTAATGCATGCGTTTGAACGGAATATTCCTGTTGACTTAATTTCTGAACTACTGAATGATACTCACACTCAGGTGAAGTAAAACAAAACGCAACGATAGTTGCGATGAGTCTTAATGCCATTTTAAAAATTATTAAATAGCGCCAAGAGTACAAAGAAATATGTTTTTAAACATTTACATAAATAAATTTGGAAAATACTTCATTTTTTCTTCAAATCCTTTTTTTGTATTAGTTAGTGATAGATTTACTGTAATTTCCTGAAAAATTGTTGGCAACCCTAACCATAGTAGTCTGAGCCATAATCCTCAGACTCTGGGAATTGGGATGTATTGTATCGTGCGTATTCGTACGAGTAAAATTCATACGAAAACGCATTCAAAGTGCGGCTGGCCTTAGGTTTAAGCCCCACAGGCGGGTTTATACTTTGATTTGAGTTTCTTCCTTTGATTTAGACTTCTTTTTGTAATAATTCCATCATCATCTCATTTATGTTTCCACTGCTGGGGCACGAGCCTTTCCTATGGATGGATAGGGAGAACGGGCCATAAACCACCACGCGGGCCCAGTGCGGATTGGTGGTTGTTAACGACTGCTAATGCAGCCGGGACCAACGGCTTAACGTGCCTTCCGAAGCACGGAGGAGCTCGAGATGATAAATATTTGGTCACCCATCCAATGACCGGCCTCTGCGAATGTTGCTTAATCTCAGCACTCGCATACCGGGCGCGTTAACCACTGCGCCATCGAGCTCCTCTATTATTTATTCTTATGCTCCTCTATTTATTGAATACTAATAATTAGTATTCAATAAATAAGGGCGAAATTTTATCAGCCTATATACGTCCCACTGTTACAGGGCTCAGGCATTGCCAATACAATAGTAGGCAGGCAATAATATTAAATAAGTAAAAAAGGTATGTAGGTACGTTACAAGTGCCCCAAGGCACTCCGAACAAAAGAAGGCAACCGTATCCTTTTGGCTTCAGTCACTATACAATACAATACAAATACAATACAAAATTCTTTATTTATCACAAATAACAGCTGACGTGGTGTCCTCAACTGCAAAAGTTTTAAACTCTTTGGAGATAGACGAGTCAGTTAACAAATAAAGTTATTAAGTTAACAAGTCAGCAAATAACGAGAACTTGATGTTTTTTAGTTCTTATTGGTTTAATTACGTTCTTTTTTCATCAATTAATTAGACAATAATAGTTGAAAATGTATTTTTGCGCTGCCCTTTCGTAAAAATGCGCAAAAATGCTTCGAAGCATTTCTGCGGTTGTTTTTATCTTTATACACTCTATCGTATACACATTTTTTTTCTGTACTGCGTTTTAATGATATAATAAAGAATTTAAAAAAATATAAGAATAAGAATTAATATAATTGTAGATAGATAATAAGGAGATTAGGTTATAACTCACCACGCTGGTCTAAAACGGGTTAGTGGGTTTAAATGTCAAAACCATCTTACCATAAGCGAGATTAGCTTAGCTTACCAATCAACGATCACTAACAAACTTCCATGACAGCACCCAAGATGGCGCCCCTACCCCAAGAACCGGTCAGCGAGAGCTCAGCGGAGCCTGACGTGTCCCCGATACCTGGTGACGATGACATCGTGATCACCGGCATATCGGGCCTGCTACCGGATTGCGCCAGTTATATTGAGTTCGTTGACAAGATCTATCAAAAGGTACCGCCACATTGCAGGTACCAGGAAAAGCTGTAAACGTCATGGTGCTTACCAGATTGTACTGTTAATTTTCGATATATTTTTGAACCGGTAACTAATTACCAGTGATCGGAATAGGTAGGGCTAATTCGCCTACAGTTCGAAAAACATAGACAAAAATTAATGGAGACTTCGTTATGACAAAACATTTTTCGGAACAACCGTCCGGGTTTCCGGACATCACTTGAGAACATTAAAAATTAATATTATCATCACAGTAATTGATTTTATTACTTATTTTGTATCCCGGAATTGCCGAAAATAAGTAAACACGTTTTTTATTGTTTTCCAAAATGAAGACAATCTCGTCGTTATAATATTGGATTAAACTTATTTTATGCGCGTGTCTAAATCTATTCTTGTCTCGCTCATGTCTCGCAAGACTTTGGCAGCCTCGAATTTGTCGGAAGTGGAACAATGCCGTTCGTTTACCAGTAATCTATAATAGCGATATTGTCTTTCATTTTTGAAAACAATAATAAACGCGTCTACTGATTTTCGGCAATTCCAAGATACAAAATAAATAATAAAATCAATTTCTGTTTTAATAATATTATTTTTTAATGTTCTTATGCAATGTCCGGAAACCCGGACAGTTGTTCCGAAAAAAAATATTGTTATAAGGAAGTCTCTATTATTTATTTTGTCCTTTCTTCAAACTTTAGGTGAATTAGCCCTACCTATTCCGATTACTGCTAATCACACTATGATATCAATTACAAGTGCTCCTTTTTCTCTAATTCAAGGTCACTGGTAACTTATTTTTCCACACCGAAGATTCTCGAACGGTGTGGAAAAATTTCCACGAGCAGGATTTGAACCTGCATCCTTCTAACATACTGGGTCAGGTGCTCTCCCAATTGAGCTATCGTGGTTCTAACCAGCTTGCCGAAATTATTCAACACTATTTACTTTTTTACTTTGAAAGCCAAAGGCGCCCATTCAATGTCAACAACTACCGTCGTTAACATCAGAAGGGTGCAGGTTCAAATCCTGCTCCAGGAAATTTTTTCAACATTGGTGTTTTTGTAATAACATGAGGTTCTTCAAGAATAGTATAAAAGGTTCTCTCTCTTATTAAAGAAATTTAAATGTGCATTTTAATTGGTTATTCCATTATTAACCTGTCTATTAAGTATGTTGAATTTCTCATTGACATAGTTACAAAATAGCTTACGAGTCGCTATTATAACATTATTTGTCTAGTAAATAATCACGGCATTGCCAAAAGATGATATTTTTAAAAACTCACCTGATCGTCGTTTACGCAATTTTTTCTCGAACTTACGTATTTTCTTGCGTATTGAATCATCATTATTCTTATTGTGCTTCCTTTTGCCCATATTTTTTTCAGAACAAATCATTTTAATTAAGGTTACGATATTTCGATGCCCGAACACAAAAAGCGAATGATTTTGATAGCGACAGGAGACGGACACGTGCACTCTGTTGGTAGGCACTAACGGTTCTCAGTATGGTAACGCATAGGCAGCTCCACGGATGCTGCTGATAACCAATTCTGCTGTCTTTTCATCACTGGCTCGTTTTATATCCCCGTTGCTGGGCACCAGCCTTTCCCTAGGCATCGATAGGGAGAGGGGCCATAAACCAGCACGCGGGCGCAGTGCGGTACGGTAGTTGCTGACGACTGCTAATGCAGCCGGGACCAATGGCTTTACGTGTCTTCCAAAGCACGGAGGAGCACGAGATGATACATTTTTATTCACTCATCCAATGACCGGCTTTTGCGAAAGTTGCTTAACCTCAGCAATCGGCGCCATCACATTAAAACAATATATAAAATACCAATCATTATGAAGATTCTGTTAACGTTTAGAAAAACCTCGTGACGGCCAATCCCCGATGGAAGAACATTAAGCACCCAGAGCTCCCGGAACAGTGCGGCAGGATAGCTGACCTGGATGTGTTCGATGCCCAGTTCTTCACGGTTTTCCACAAGCTGGCCCACTCCACGGAACCCTTGGCTCGTAAGCTGTTCGAGCAGACTTACCAGGCTATCTTCGATGCTGGTCAGTACACTTTGCATTTATCATTCATGATTATAATTTTACGCAAATTTTGTTGCGAACTAATTAGAATTTGAAAAAGACAAAGTGTTGAAAAAATTTCACAAGCTATACGAATCCGCACCCCTAGGATCGGATGTTGACGACGTAGTTATCGACATTGAATGACTCCTTTGGCTTTCAGAGTAAGAGTAGATAGTGTTGATTAAATTCGGCGAGTGGGATAGAGCCACGATAGCATAGTTCGTAGTGCACCTGACCCGGCATGTCATCGGGTGCGGGTTCGAATCCCGCTCGCGGATTTTTTTTTCAAATTTATTATTCATTTCCAAATCAGTTTCCTATGACACCTTTTGGATGCACACTCTCACAGATAGGATATAATTTTGTCATTCATTCACATCCTACAGTTTGTACCTTTTTCTGACAAGAAAATAAACAAAGTTAAAAGCATGATCTCGGAGCTATAATAGTCGAGACTTCTCGAGACTAGCTCGAGTCCAGACTGTCGAGGTACATCTATTTTTTCATAATGTTTCTCGTGTTTCGGCTGTCGTCGGATTTTTATCAGTAAATAGTACAATAGTGTAGAGTTGCTTCTGTTATTATTAATTTATTTGATTATTATTACTTATTATTAATTTTTTTTAGAATGAAGGTCAATTATATTGTAACATACGTAATTGATTTATGATTTATAGTTTTACAGCTCTATAAAGTTCACACGATAATCAAAGACAACACAACAATAAAGTACGTTGTTTTGAATTCAAAGTCTTATACATAATAAATCTAATAATTGATAGACATTAAAACTAATGTTCGATTGCATTCGGAAATGCGATGATTATGAAAAACAGAAGAGGAACTATTATGTTTGGCCACTTTTTATCTTATCTTTGTGGGGCCTGCTGAGGTTTCCCTCTTGCAGTAACACTTCGACCCATCGGGATCTTTTGTGCAACCCCATCCTTTCACTTTTCTTCCTCTGTAAAGATAGATGTCATAATTTTGGCAACGTCCTTAAGGGCGAAGAGCCTGAAGTCCTCCGGTTTCAGATAGGCCGACCCCAAGAGTCCCATTCTTTTCCTAGCCAGAGAGTCGCAGTCACACAGTAGGTGCTGCATTGACTCCGTTTCCTCTCCACATGCCCTACACTGGCTATTTGTTGATAGATGCATTCTGTGGAGCATTTGTTTTGTGGCATAGTGCCCTGTCAAGGCACCGATGGTTAATCGGGCCTGCCTTCTACTGCCTCCGCATATGAACTTACTCCGTCCTAAGGCGTTTTCGCCTAGGAAGGATTTGGAGTGTTTCATACCCGTCTGCTCTTTCCATTCGTTGTCGTGTCTGTTTTTGATGTAATCTTTTAAGGCCTTGTTAATGGTACTTGGTGCAAGTGCCACGAACGGCTCAGGACCAATAGGCTGGGTCTCTGAGCCCTCCCTGGCAAGTGCATCCGCCATCTCGTTGCCGTGGATTCCCATATGGCCTGGAAACCAGATAAATCGCACCTTGTTATGTCCACCTAGCTTGTTTAGAGCTTTGGTGGTTTCTAGAACAAGGCCAGAGTCAATTCGGGGCGATATGAGTGACTTGAGCGCAGCTTGGCTGTCACTCAGGATGAATATATTGCGCTTTTTCATAGCTAACTCTATAATCTGCTTTGCGCATAGGAGAATTGCGAAAGTTTCTGCTTGGTAAACAGTGGCAAATTTTCCAATGCTTTGACTATGCTTGAAGTCGTTATTATAGACGCCTGCCCCTGTGCCACTCAATAAGACACGAAAAAATCATTAAAACATAATAAAAGGATAGAGGAAAAGAGGAAGACCAAGAAATTCACCATCAGCTCATTTTATGTCCCCACTGGTAGGCCATGAGCCTTCCCAACCAAGATTCATTATGAAAATAGAAGCACTGTATAACTATAGGGTGCCTAGTGCCGGTTTCATTGGCCATTCGATCACGTTAACGAAAACGTGAATTTGTATGGCAAAATTTTAACTGTCCACGTATTTCACCAGGAGGTTTTGCTTCGATGCCGTACAATTTTTCGATTTCGTTAACAGTTAGTAAACAAAACTAACACACTAGGCACACAGAGCCCTAAAAAGTAAAATTAATGTAATTTTAATTTCAACTTTTTCACTATGTATATCTTATAAATATTTAATTCAGCTTAAGTACAGCAATTAGCACTTAAAAATAAAAAATAAAATTTACTATAGCGTTATGTTATCAAAGTCGTATGTCATCTGCATAGCTAATCGGCTGCAATAAGTGTTGGATAGATGGCGCTACTGCCGCTAAAAAGCAGTCAAAATCAAAAACAGTGAAAAAAATCAGTGCTTACGTCAGTTTTCCGGTAGCATAATGGTCGGTGCAGCCGCCCGGATTGCAGAAGACCCAGGTTCGATTCCTGGCTGGGTCGGGTAGGCATTTAATTTTTTCACTATATTTGACAAATATTTGACGTCATGTCTCTATATTCTGCCTGTGCCTTCTAGGTGTTAACCCATTGGAGCTGTGGGGTAGGAAGGTGGGAGTGTTTGTCGGCGCGGAACTCAGCGAGGCCGAGAAAATGGTCAGTGGCGGCAGCGTCCCGCTAGGAATTATCGGGTAAATACATACTTATACAACGTGTAACAGTGTAGTAAAAATTAAAAGATCCAAAGTGTGTCCGATCTAGATCCCGTATGTGTTGTTCATCATCATCATCATCATCAGCTCATTTTTGTCCCCACTGCTGGGGCACGAGCCTTCCCTATGGATGGATAGGGAGAACGGGCCATAAACCACCACGCGGGCCCAGTGCGGGTTGGTGGTTGTTAACGACTGCTAATGCGGCCGGGACCAACGGCTTTACGTGCCTTCCGAAGCACGGAGGAGCTCGAGATGATACATTTTTGGTCACCCATCCGATGACCGGCCTTTGCGAAAGTTGCTTAACCTCAGCACTCGCAGACCGGGCGCGTTAACCACTGCGCCATCGAGTTGTTACTAAGACATAATTATTATGTCTAATTTGTTATACATTTTTTAAATAAATTGTTTCTATAGTGACGTCTTATCAAAATAAACAAGTCACTGCCCTACTGGTTTAGTAACCTCTGCGTATTTATATATGAACACTGCCGCTTGCTTATGAGCGCCTGACGCGCATAACTTCACTAATATACGTATTTAATTTACAATTGCTTGACAAATTAAAGTTAATAATTTGTCTTAGTAACAACACATACGAGATCTAGACCGGATACACTTTGGATCTTTTCATTTTTACCACGCCTTTCTGTTACACGTTGTATAAGTTTTTAAACTATTATGGTCACTCACATTAGAATAATAATTATTAACGGGATTATTACCACGTTTTTTGTTATCCACCCCCAATAACTTCAGTACATCCGTGATCATGGCATATGCAACTGTGTCGAAATATCGGATAATCATGGTAATAATCCCGTTAATAATAATTATTTTAACTTATAGTATAGGGGAGTTGCACAGGGACCAGTGATCGAATTTATTTCGTTTAATCATAAAAATACGTGTCAGCAACTGGTGGGTTACTCTTGTAACACAATTGCAATAATCAATATCCAATCCCAAATCTAAAAAATTCAAATGGCACTCTTAAAAACGATAATAGCGCTACATTGAAATTAAATTGCTAGGAAATTGAGTGAACAAATTATTATCGAGATGGGGCGTTCAGAAATTGCGAAACTTATCCCAATATCGATACATATTAATCGCATTGGAATTGTATTGAGATTGAGTTTGCGTCAAGAGTAGCCTACCAGATTTGAGTTTTTAGCAACAAACCTGTTTCTTATGAATCATCCCTTAAGATTTAAATTAAAATCCATGTTATTTTTTGGCGACGAAAACTTATTCAAACACTGGTCTTAAAGTGTCGAACACCGGTACTGGCTACTAATTAGCTTAATAGTAGAAACATCACTACATAGTATAAAACAAAGTCGCTTCCCGCTGTCTGTCTGTCCTTATGTATGTATGTATGCTTAGATCTTTAAAACACGCAACGGATTTTGATGCGATTTTTTTAATAGATAGAGTGATTCAAGAGGGAGGGTTATATGTATAATGCATATAATTGGACCCGATAGGTGGCGCTGCTATAGGGTTCTATAGGGTACGGGTGTTCACTCAAGTGGACGAAGTCGCGAGCGTGCGAGCGGGCCGCAAGTAAATTATAGTCTGAATATGTTTCCTTCCATGGATTAGAGTAGATAGAGTAGAGTAGTAGAGTAGAGTAGTAGTAGAGTAGAGTATATAGAGATAGAGTTTGCCGATTACTTCTGACGGCGTCACCGGACTTTTTTTTAAGCCGTGTATAACGAACATAAAGTTACTATAGTACATTAATTTTATGATAACGAAAGCTCCGTCAGAGGTTCTTCGAATGGCATCACATACTAGTGCATGTCCCCGTTCATTACTAGTTAGATACTCCGAGGAGTTCGGATCAGATCGGTAGGATTTTCATAGCGATTGTTTTTCGTATTACGCAGTCGTGGAAGACTTTTGCGCGGTCGCGCCAATCGCAAAGCAAAGCAAAATACTTGCTATAATAAAAAAAGTTAGAGTCGAGTCGACAGATTACAATGTTGGCATTAACTAGTATACTTTTTAAAGAATTGTAGCAAATTGGAACAGATTACCGCATTTTATCCCAATCTTAGATTTTGGTGAGTGGTAGTTGTTCAGTTATTATACTAAGCCAAAGAAAACGTTTTGTTTAAAGTTATCTGAATGCTCTAACATACATACATACATACATACCATCACGCCTTTTTCCCAACGGGGTAGGCAGAGACCACATCCTTCCACTTGCTACGGTCCTGACACACCTCTTGCGCCTAACAAATGGACAAAAAGTGCAGATTGTTGCTTTCGAAACTAGTTGGCAAGTACCTAATAAGTTACTATACATTTATTAGCGGTTTATTCTTTATTACTAAAAAGATGAGTATTTATTGTAAGAAGTGCAAACTTCAAAATTAAAAATAATTTATTCAGTTTAAGCTACAAATATAGCTCTAACGAATGTCACTATGCCATCAGTTCGTAAGTCTACTCTGCATTCTTACTATATAATTCTAGACTCGGATGTAACTGACTGCTTGATTGCGCGTGTACACAATTAAATAAACAGTTACATTTAAATAATTATTCAGTCATTTGTTATTCATTTGTACGCGACCACGCATTAATGTGACCTTTTATACATAAAAAGGGCCATTCGTTTGATCAATACCTTTGTAACAGGGTAAAATGCAAATAAAAATACATTTATTTGACGACCTCCGCTGTCGAGTGGCTTGTACGCCGGCCTTTGTGCGACGCTAACTCTGAGGTGGGCTGTTCGACTCGCGGTCGGGTCAATGTCGATTATGCTACACGGCCACACGTTTTCACGACAAGACGGGCCAAGCAATAGTCACATATCAGCCCCCCAACCGCCTAACACTCTCGCTTTCGATCGCTTTGAAAGCGAGGCCCTCGCCTCGCTTTCTAATATAATATCGAAATATAATATCGAATAATATCGAAACCTATAGCCTATAGCTTTTGATATTGCTTTCATATTGCTTTCGAAATGACAAGATGACGCCTCCTCCTCGCCTCGCCTTCAAAGCGATCGAAAGCGAGAGCTTTAGGCGGTCGACCCCCAGAACACGGTCAAAAAAGTTATTATTGCTTGTCGGTGAAAACGGCAAATGTTCGCGATAGCGCGATAGTGTGGCCGTAGCATAACGAACTTTTCGATATTGTGTCGGGTCTGGGTGGTTGTACTATTGTCATTGTTTTATGATTTCCATAAAACGAGTGCTTTACCGTTAGGTAGTAGCAGTATTAACTGCTACTTACCTTGGGATCAGAACATTGTATGTGATGTTGTCTAATATATGCTTATTTTGCATACTGTCTCGCAATTTGTACACTAAAATCCTACACACGAGCTTTCCCTATGGATAGATGGAGCTGGTGATGTGACAAGAGCTGGTGATGTGACACTAAAATGCAGTTTATCACTTCAATTAGTGAAGTAAAGGCTTATTAATATTTTATTTAAGTTACAAGCAAAGCTACTGTATAGCATTTTTCCCATTGCCTTGGTTCGGAACGCAACGTGAAGAGTCCACCACTAATGTTGATAGTTACTGTTACAGTTAGCCTGTATTATCTCAGTGAGGAGCTCGATGGCGGTTGCGATTGCTGAAGTTATGCAACTTTCGCAAAGGCCGGTCATCGGATGGGTGACCAAAAATGTATCATCTCGAGCTCCTCCGTGCTTTGGAAGGCACGTTAAGCTGTTGGTCCCGGCTGTATTTGCAGTCGTTAACAACCACTAATCTGCACTGGGCCCGCGCGGTGGTTTATGGCCCATTCTCCCTATCCATGCATAGGGAAGGCTCGTGCCCCAACAGTGGGGACATATAATGAGCTGTGAGGCTATATTAAAAAAAAAAAGTACACCCGTGGAAGCCGGGGCGCACCACTAGTCAACAATAAACTAAAAAGAAAAGACGCTTTCGCTTTGGTGGCCTAGTGGCAAACCACGTAGCTCGACACCCGGAGGTTTTGAGTTAAACTCCCAGAAGGAGCAAAGTGTGTTTTTAATTTTCGGCAAATTTTAATAAAGTGGATGAGATGGGTGTTTTGCGTGAAAAGTTCAGAGGACGTCATCGTGAGTATTTCAAGTCACGATGACGTCAACTGGCCGACAAAATCCGGCAACTGCTCAGAGTGTCATGAGGGGGCCATTTGACTACTATTTAAAAACAATAATGAAAAGGACATAAAAAATATTAATAAAAAAATATTTGAGATAATATTATATTTATGTGTTTTTTTTTATTTAAGTATTCATTATTATTATTTATTAAAAAATTACAATTTGAAGCAGTGACAAATACCAATATTGCTCTGTTTGCACATTAAGTTGATTATAATTTGTCATTGTATCCAGATGCTGTCGATCCATGTACGCTAACCGTATCTCATACTGGCTGAACCTGAAGGGTCCTTCCATCACCATGGACGGCTCGTCCTGTAGCGCCCTCTTGGTCTTGGAAAGGGCTTGGGATGCGATCGCGAAGGGATACTGCGACGAAGCCATTGTCGGTTGCGGGAAGATACTGATGCACCCTCAAAGTTTTATTATGTACAACAGGTATGTAATGTACAGACGCCAGCACATCAATCTATCGAAAACTGTCAAAATTCTTTATTAAATGTTCAATCATATGCCATATAGTGGCGAAGGATCCATACATACCGATTACCATCGGCTTCCCTATTAGAAATCCCACTCCAGGGATCCACCATGAAGATCTTAATAATTATGTCAGTAATTATTGTCACCAATTAGTTAAATACTAGTGGTCGCCCAGTGGTCGAAATTCGACCGTAATTTTATTAAGGCTGCACGGATTGTATCCTAAGAAATGAAAAATTAAAAAAGATAGAATGTGAGTTTGAATTGGCATTGACAGATGTCGGCCGCATTAAAGACAAACAGAGGCTTATTGGCGGGAAAGTGAAGAGTCATTCTGCGGTTTTGTTTTATTTTCGAAAATTTGTGTTATCAATTCACTAGATACGAAATTCAAAATGATTCTTCTTATGAATAGCATGAATTTTTAAAATCCGGTGAAATAATTTTATAAAAAAAAGGTTAAATAAGTTCAGATCTAGTTGATAAACGCATCGGTGGCCGAGTGGTGAAGCGCTCGGCCTGATTCTCTAGGACTTAATCCTGGGTTCAATTCCCAGTTCGGTCAAAAAGTTTCGGATTTTTTCAATATGGCAAGCTTGGTGATTAAGCCATTACCAATCAATTGTAGTGATGGATGAGCTGTGGGAGCCATAGACTATTAAGGTATAGGTCGCGCCAAACTTCTAGTCCCCTCTGAAGTTGGCGCGATACGCGTCGCAGTAGTAAAAAATAAGCGTTAGTAGGGCGAAGGCGGGGACGAGCGGTAGGACCTGCTAGGCTACTCTAGACGCAAACTCAATCTCAATACAATTCCAATGCGATTAATATGTTTTTTTTTTTTTTTTTTTTTTATACATAGCACGGCAAATGACTCCATTTCACCTGATGTTAAGTGAATATGGAATCCAGATGCGATGACAACTGGTGCAGCGTGAAAATAACGCAGCATCAGTTACCCTCACTCTGCCGGCCCACAAGGTGCCTCTTCACGCCTCGTTTGAAGGACCCCATATCATAGGAAGGAGGGAAAACGTGTGCAGGCAAACTATTCCATGTTTTGGAAGTGCGACAAAAAAATGAGTCACCAAATTTCTTAGTGCGTGATGGAATATTTGAGACAGTGAAGCGGTGACTCCGGAGAGCAGCACGCGTACTCCTATGGAGGAAGGGAGAAGGAGGGATGAGGTCAAAGAGTTCTTCAGAGCACTCGCCATGGTATAAACGGTAAAACACGCTGAGTGACGCAATATCTCTACGCAATTGCAGAGTTTCGAGAAACTCAGAGATCGATATTGGGATAAGTTTCGCAATTTCGAAACGCCCCATCTCGATAATAATTTGTTCACTCAATTTCCACGCAATTTAATTCCAATGTAGCGCTATTATCGCTTTGAGGAGTGCCATTTGAATTTTTTAGATTTGGTATTGGAATTGTGTTGAGATTGAGTTTGCGTCAAGAGTAGCCTAGCTGACTGTACAGCTGCGCAACAAAGCAACTTCAGAGGGGACTAGAAGTTTGCCGCGACCTATACTTTACTTCCTACTACTCGTAGTTGATAAATATTAATTTTTTTATGTCTCAGATCGATAAATAACTACTTGAACGTTGATGGGGTAACCAAATGCTATGATGATGCTGCCGACGGTCATTCTTTTTCGGAAGCTGCCACCGTAATGCTCCTACAGAAATACAAACACGCAAAAAGGTAAGATTAATTTAAATATTTATTTTCTGGTACAATATACCTACACAGTCGACACACACCAATGTGTGTCACTAAGAATTCTTTGAGAAACCTTACTAGATTGCTTGAGTAAAGATATTGGCGACTATTGTTTGGATAAGAATTTTAGATTTTGGCGGTTCTAACTTCATCGGCTTACTATAAAATATGAAATTTTACTTAAGGCGAAGGGTAAGGCACACTAGCGCCGCTAATATATTTAATTTGATAACTGCTAAACTGGATTTTTTTTCAAACATTGCGGACCTTCCGACACTAGGCAAACATCTATTATTTAATAATTGTGCACTACTTTTAGGTTTGTTTTTGTATCCATTCGCTAACACCAACAGTGGCCATTGTTTGTGAATAAATGCGATAGCCCGTTTTGTGAATAAACCACACAACAATAAGTAGTGCACAATTATTAAATAAATACTATGGATGATTTCCTGTTGTCGGACGGTACGCAATGTTTAAAAAAAGATCCGATCCGTTAGTAATTGTCAAATTATCAATTGGTGGCGCTAGTGTGCCTGACCCTTCGCCTTAAGCAATTACTTTGCTTCAGCATAAACTTTTACTCGTTTATAAATACGGGGGTAACCTTTTTAACGAATCGATAAATTGATTTATTTTTTTCATCAGTCAACGTTCATCTTGTTAAAGTAATAAAGTTACCAGTTACATTTAACTGGTAAGTCCATCCATTGATGGACTTGATCTTTACGCGTTAGGTAACATCGACAAGATGGAATATTTTCATATGAAACGCTCCAAGAAAAGCCGTTTACAGCGCCAAAATTTGCACGTTACGGATAGTTGCTATGTTTAAAAGAATGGCTAAACCCTTGGATGCACTATCACAAATAATATATCACACAGATAGAACACCCGTGAAGAAAACTTTAGTTTAACTTTAACTTAATCATTATTTCTTTTGTACTGTGTGATAGCCAATAAATGTTTCATTTTCATTTTCATTTTCATTTTCATTTCATTTTGGGATTCAATAAGAAGCCTCCAGTATACCAAAATATGTCCATTCTTATCTTACTAACGACTGGAGCGCCCTGGTTACCACAGAACAATTGAATTCTATTGTGTTATATTGTATTGTTCAATATAATTTTAATTGTTTGTAGGCTGGATCTGGCACTAAGCAGCCGAAAGGTTAAACATAGTATCCGCAACGTGAAAATGTTGGCACTGATAGTTACTCCATATTGTCAAAGTTAATCTGAAAGTTTTAAAGTGAAACTAAGTACTTATATATTATAAAGTTTTTGATTACCCCAGAGCTTACGCGGTGGTGCGTCAAGTGAAAGTCAACTTCAATGTCGCCGACATCGTTGTGCCAGACGAAATTTTCCGAGCCCCACGAGACGCGCCGCTCCTGACCAAGTTCTTCAGCCAATTCTACCACGAGGCTGGAGTATCACCTTCAGATGTTGAGTACATCGAAGGGTTTGGTGCAGGTAATTCAAACATGATATAAATAGCCTAAGAGATTTCTTCGTAAGAAAGTGAAGAAATTAGAAAAAGTGAATTTGAGAAGTTCGATGACGCAGTGGTTAACGCGCCCGGTCTACGATTAGAAAGGTTAAGCAACTTTCGCATAGGCGAGTCAACAGATGGGTGATCAAAAATGTATCATCTCGAGCTCCTCAATGCTTCGGAAGACATACATATTCATTCGATTACGTTTACGAAAATGGAAATCAGTCCATACAAATTTCCATCAATACCATTCTGCTGCTTCAATACCATTATTGAAGCAGCGCCTCCTGGCGACATACGAGAAGAATTAACATTTTTTCGTTTTCGTTAACGTGATCGAATGGCTAATAGAAACTTGCACTAGACACTCTGATCGTAGGTCCACCTTGTTGGAGGCCTGTGCCCACACTGCACTTGCTGTGTTTATGAACAGCTGTTATGAAATATTCATCGTTATTTTTCATTATGTTATTGTTTTTTGCAGCAATTCCCGAAATGGACAAGTTGGAGCTGCAGGTGATGGAGCAGGTGTTCTGTAAGGATCGCTTTGGCACGCTCATGGTCGGCAGCGTCGCCTCCAACACGGGCTTCACCGAGGCGGCTTCTAGCGCATGCGCCATTTTTAAAGTAAGACAACATTAAGTGGCAAAGCAGTTTTTTTTATTATCGAACAGGGACCCCGCTTTTCAAAGCAATTGCCTACAAATGCTTCGAAGAAGCGGTGTCCAGATGCGAAGGAAGATGCAAAATAGCTAGTCAATCAATCAAAACATTTAAACAGTTACAAATAAAAATAAAAGTAATGAACAAAAATATAATATTGAAGTGAAACCGAAAAGGACCACACTCAAGTTAAACCTTGGTCTTCAAAGGAAGCAAGTTTTTCTACCTCCTAAGCGACCCGGAGGCCGGAAAAGAGAAAAGACACCGCCCAGGGGCACACCGGCAGTGACGTCGCTAGCGCATGGCATTTTATCATTGGCTTGGACACACTGTCGCCGCTCAAAAAGCTAGTTACGAAACCACTCGATTACAGTATCCGAGACTAGCAGAAATCTCAAAATTGCCAGAAGGATATCGTAGTCAACAGTGTTAAAGGCATTGGAAAAATCCAAAAGAACCAGGGCTAATAACTGTTGATTGGACATTCCCAGGCGTATATCATCGGAAACTTTAGTCAACGCGGTTGTTCTACTGTGCCCCGGGCGGAAACCGGATTGAAAAGGGCTAAGGAAATTATTAGAGTTAATAAAGGCATTGACTTTAGGTAAGGAAGGGTTCGAGGTTTAGGGATGGGTATGACCACTGCCTGTATTTAGTTTACCTTTTGGGTCTCCTTATCTTGTGCATATGGTTTCACTAACTCTGAACTATTATAAGTACAAGCTCTGACTTTGGGACTGAATTATTGAGATTATTGAGGGTTTTTAACAGAAATATCATTTTTATACAGCTCCTCGCAGCTTATCAACGAGGAGAGATAGCAGCTACCATCAACTGTAAGAACCCGAGGAGTGACATCGCCGCACTCCATGATGGCCGCATGAGCATTTTGACAGAGAACACGCCCTTCCGGAGGTCGCTTACAGCAGTTAACAGCTTCGCTATCACGGGCCTCAACGGCCATGCACTATTGCAAGGATGTTATAAGCCTAAGGTATCTAAATTGCTGATTAAGGTTTCTTTTATCATACAACGGAGGTAGTCATTTATATCACGGGTAAGTGAGTAAGGCCGAATCTGTAACCTCTCTGGGAATCTTCAACTACTGACTGGCTGTCTTATCTCTTACTGCCGGAGCACAACAATTAGTAGTTCTGTGCGCAGCTGTCTCTCTAACTTGCCACTTTAATTTTATACTATCACCATAGTCTGACCACTGATTCACCATTGAGGATATTTGGTAGTCAACTTTAGAGTTGAAGACCCGAGCGGTTGATAATGCGGCTCGCTCGAGTCATTAGTCCTAAGAGTTCCGGATGAAGAATACGCTTCGGCGCGACCTGATCTGGCGTTATGACCTGACGCAGATGGTCCCTTGTGCTTGCGCAAATAATCTTTAAAGTCGTGTAGCGGGGTTGTCACCATAGTCTGTTAGAAGAAATTTCTTTTAAAAAAAGTATGATATGATATCTAAACTTTTGGTCACCCGTCCGATGTGACCGGCCTTTGCAAAAGCTGCTTAACCTTAACAAAAGCAAGACTGGGTGAGTTAACCACTGCACCATAAAGCTCCTCAATATATTAATAAAATTTGCTGTACTGAAAACAATGATTTCCTTTCTTTCGCCAGGATCTTTCCAAATATTCTTCGGACATCCCGTACTTGGTAGTCGTATCAGGCCGGCAGGAGCTAGCTGTGCAGAAGATCCTGGACGACATCAAATCCCGTCCGTTAGACCCTGAGGAGATAGCGCTGATTCACAACTTCTATAAGAAGCGTATCAACAACCATTTGGCTCGGGGCTTTGAAGTATACTGTGAGTGTTTAAGGATTAATTTTCAAGGCAAAAGTGGACAGGCATTATTTAGGCAAGTTTGCTACATCCTAGGCAGCATCCTTACTTGCCATCAGGTGAGATCGCGGTCAAATACTTGCCTATAAAGACTTTTAAAAAGTCTACTTAACATTGGTATGCAGTGATTTATATACGAGTACTTCCTCCCAACAGTTTATCATCTCCCGTAATTTAATTTTCGGGAGTTTTGAGTTCATTTGCATGACACGCAACGAGTGTTTTGGATTTTTCGATACATAGCCCGGATTTTTGATCACCAACCCGCGTTTAGCAAGCATGGTGATTAAGCCATCAATTGCATAGATAGTTTGATTACAATGTTTACAATGATGGAGGTCATTGCTCGGTAATAGAACTGTATATAGGAACTATTATGTTTTCTTACAGTAAATTATATTGATTGCAGTGATCATTTACTAAAATATTTGTTTATGTTATTTTTATTTTCACGTATGTGGCATTTGTTTTTTTAATAAAAACTATTTAAACCAACTTACTTTGCTTCGTGTCATAGCAACTGCAAACAAGGAGACTACCACTCACACGCTGAATGTGGACTATTACGATGCGGTCAGGAGGCCCCTCTGGTTCGTGTACAGCGGCATGGGCTCGCAGTGGATCGGAATGGGGCGGCAGCTGATGCGGATCCCGATATTCAACGAGGCCATTCAACGGTAAAAACTTTTGTCATCATCATCATCATCAACCTACACTAGTCAACTGCTGGAGATAGACCTCTCTAAGCATCTTACACTACGTTTGCCGATACATAGTCTCTACTCAAGAACTCATTTACCCCAACGATTGTAGGTTCTCCGATTAATATACCAGAAAAAACAAAAAAATACTCAAAACTTAAAAACGCACTTCCCCCGGAATCTTTAACTACTGAGGCTCTGGCTAACTTATCTCCAGCTGCCGGAACACACCAATGCTACAACATTGATGTTATGAAGACATATTAAGAGAGGATGGTGTTAGCTAGCCAGGCGGACAAATAAGCCCTACCACCAACCAAACCAATTACACAAACATGTACCCCCGCTGAGTATTGAACCCGGGATCTCTGGGTCTAAACCGGTAGTCTAACCTCTTGACCACTTGGCGGTTAATAGACGTGGGCTGGCGTAGAAGTTAGCTGAAGTTTTGGTTCTTATATCAATGTAATCATAATCTTACTATTGACATTTTGTTTTTAGGTGCCATAAAATTCTCGAGCCTAAGGGAGTTAATCTTATCGACGTCATTACAAGCGACGACAAAAGAGTGTTCGACAACATCATGCATTCCTTCGTGGGCATCGCAGCTATACAGATTGGGTTAACCGACATATTAACTGCCATCGGATTGGTACCAGATCAAATCATTGGTAAGTTAAATAAAACGAAATTAATCTTTAATGAAGTAAATTTATTAGATAAGCGCTTTTGAATCGTCTCAAAATATTTTACCTACCACCCATTCTTTTAGCTGTGCAAAAGAACAGCCACAAGATACTGCACAGCTGAAGAAACGGCATTTACAAAATTATAATTGTCGTTATCAAATTATGATATACAGGATGATTGGTAATACCTGTGTTATCTCGACTACGGCAGGTAGGGTACCGTTCATAGAACCCTGGAAAAATGTGGAAAAGCACCACATGACCGAGATATTGTGGTTCTTTGAAAATAAATTTGAGTTTTTTATATGGAAAAGTAAATCTACGTAAATATGATTTTACATGATATCACAGTTTTCTTTATACTTGGCTGCATGACTATGTTTCGGGAATATACACCAATTACCAAACATTCTGTATACAATTTTACAATTACTTAAAAATATATTAAATTAGAAATACCTGTCGTTGTGTGTGTGTGTGTTTGGAGCATTTCAAACCCATGCTGTTTTGTAATCAGACTCTTATAATAAATAATATGAACACAATCATGTGTTGAATTTCGTAACTACAACTTAGGTCTATATAACCTAGGAGCCCGCGTATCTATTATGGAGTTGTTTAAAGAAATTAATATACCATCAAAAATAAACTTGTAAAAAGAACCAAGTCTCGCAACTCAGTTCTTCTACCGTAAAAAGTTGTGAGATCCATGTAATACCAAGTTCTCAATATTAAAAATCTTTTACGTTTTAAATAAATATATTGACTTGGCCATCGCATGAAAACACAATGTATCTCACAAGTAATACATAATATATTATATTAAATTAGATTGTTTAGTGCTATTGCCAAGTCAATCGTCACTTAAAGGTCACGCGTTAGAGGTTTTCTAGAGCGAATGGCATTACTTACTAGTGCGTGTCCATGTCCCCTACTAGATTGTCTGAGGGGTTCAGATCAGATCGGTAGCGGAGTAACCCGAGGTCGCCTCTAAAGACTAGGACCACGGCTCGGATTGACCAGCCCTCCAACCGCCTAACTCTCTCGCTTTCGATCGCTTTGAAGGCGAGGCCCTCGACTCGCTTTCTAATATAATATCGAATAATATCGAAAGCTATGGCCTATAGCTTTCGTTATTGCTTTCATATTGCTTTCAAAATGACAAGTGACGCCTCCTCCTCACCTCGCCTTCAAAGCGATCGAAAGCGAAAGAGTTAGGCGGCCGACCCCCGGGTCATGGGGGTAGGCGATAGCGGTTGCCGTAGTAAAACCGTCACCTTCTTAATTTGGCTTGAGGGTAATCTAAAACTTAGGGCACATAAGAAATATTATATGAAGAAATATTACATTTCTGGTTAACAACTAAATGGACTGACAACATCATTTTTCGTAAGTATAGTGTGAGGCTAAGACTTAATACTTTTTTTTTACTGTAAAATATGCGTGATAGTGCATTCATACAGGGTAGAACAGACTACGGCCCTTGATCGCATACTATTTGTTGTAACCTTATGTTATTATCCTTTCCAAGGGCACAGTTTAGGTGAGCTGGGCTGTGCGTACGTGGATGGGTGCTTCACGGCGGAAGACATGATACTGTTAGCATATACCCGTGGCTTGGTCTCCATACAGACGCCGCTTTTGCACGGCTCCATGGCCGCAGTGGGCATGGGCTATAAATCCGTAAGTAAAACTGTATTTTGAAATAGATTCCATTCGTAATACTAGTTCTTCTATAAATTAAAATATAGCCTCACTTGGAGTTGGACTAAGCCTCCGACCTTTTACAATCCGGGCGTCCACTTTAGCAGCTCTATATGTATCTTAGGTATACCTATTTATACCCGACCACTCACTACCGACGACGTTTAGACCGAATTGCACTGGCCATGGTCAGGGGCTGATTGGGTTCAACCCCGTTAAAAAGTTCGTTTCAAATGAAACGTCAAAAGTAAGGATAACATTTGTCTATCAGATGTCTAATATCTGCCCACCCGAGATCGACGTGGCATGTCACAACAGCGCCGAATCCTGCACCATCTCAGGTCCAGCGGAGGCAATTAAGGACTTCGTGGAAGTGTTGACCAAGCAGGGAGTCTTCGCCAAGGAAGTGCAGTGTTCGAACATCCCTTACCACTCGCGGTACATTGCTAACGCAGGTAAGTGTTGGAATATAACCTCCTTTCTAAGGTAGATAAAGTGGTCTGTCATATATCTATATGTCAGTGTTGGAATGCAACCTTATTTAAATGTTTTTATAAAGAAGGTATAAATTGCATGTCTGTAGATGGACGCCTTTAACCTTTGATACGAGTATGCGTAAGCGCGGATTAGCACCGCCAAAAAATTGAAATTCTGTTGTGTCTGTGTTTACGGCAGACGGCGACTTGTTAACTTTTGACTTTTTAATATTTATAAATGGACAGTATTATGTCTCATACTTATAACATTTAGGCTCAGCAAGGTGTCATCTGGACTCTGCTTCTGCTTAAGGCGAAAGGTAAGGCACACTAGCGCCGCTAATGGATTTAATTTGATAACTGCTAAACTGGATTTTTTCAAACATTGCGGACCTTCCGACACTTGGCAAACATCAATTATTTAGTAATTGTGCACTACTTTTAGGTTTGTTTTTGTATTCATTCGCTAACACCAAAAGTGGCCATTGTTTGTGAATAAATGCGATAGCCCGTTTTGTGAATAAACCATACGCAACAAAAAGTAGTGCACAATTATTAAATAAATACTATGGATGCTTTCCTGTTATCGGACGGTACGCAATGTTTAAAAAAAGATCCGGTCCGTTAGTAATTGTCAAATTATCAATTGGTGGCGCTAGTGTGCCTTACCCTTCGCCTTAACATCAGGTGGGTTACTCTTGAAGCACAATTGCAATAATCAATTTCCAATCCCAAATCTAAAAAAATCAAATGGCACTCTTAAAAGCGATAATAGCGCCACATTGGAATTAAATTGCGTGGAAATTGAGTGAACAAATTATTATCGAGATGGGGCGTTCTGAAATTGCAAAACTTATCCCAATATCGATACATATTAATCGCATTGGAATTGTATTGAGATTGAGTTTGCGCCAAGAGTAGCCTACCTGGTAGTCACTTGTCAACTTTTCAATTTCGTTTACGTTAACGTGTTCGAATGATAAAGAAAACTCACCCTTATCACCCTGATCTCATCCTTTGTTCATTGAGTAAATCTGTAGCCAGAAATGAGCTCCAATAAATCAATTAGTGATTGATTGCTTAAACTATGATTTACAGGTCCTGAGTTCCTCAGACTCTCACGGCTGTTGGTGAAAGAGCCAAAACTAAGGAGTGCCAAGTGGATATCTTCTTCTGTGCTTCCGGAACAAAGTGACCATTACCACTCTAAGTATTCTTCAGCTGAGTACCACACTAACAATCTGCTGGTGAGTTTTTTTCAATCCTCAACTGAGAAGCTCTTGCCCTTCATCTCACCTGATTGTTATTATTCTTAATCTTATCTCCTCACCATTGCTTAAAATATTGTTATTGTACCACATATTATGGTGGCAGTCGAACGACTACCAACCTTTAAGGCTATACGTGAATTAAAATGAAGTGTGAAATTAGTGACTGACTTAGATAAGGTAGGTAGGTATAGTAGGTTTTGATTTAAGGCAGGCTACCAATCAAATCGAGTGCAATAATGATATCTCCGTTAAGAATCGACTCCGAACCTCAGGGTAAGAGACCGGTGGTTTAACCACTAGATGACAGAGGCCGCGTGCCGAGACGGACGCGCACTGTCCGAAAAAAAAACAAATAAAAACGCACACAATACTTCATAAAGCTGAGTCCATATATTATTCAGTATCCTTAAGCCTAAGTACTTACGTATTACGTACTTTTATATAGGTGCATGAACAAATATTATGTTAATTAATGATTTCTTATTGTATTAAATAATATTCTTTTGAATATCTTTCAGCACACGGTATTTTTCGAGGAAGTGCTCCGCCAGGTGCCAAGCAACGCGGTGCTGGTCGAGATTGCCCCTCACGGTCTGTTGCAAGCCATTCTCAAGAGAGCACTGCCCTCAGACTGCCGCAATGTTGCGCTCACACAACGGGGACATAAGGACAACGCGCTTTTCTTGTTAGACGCTCTCGGGAAGTAAGTAATTTCCCTCTAGAAACCCTCTGAGGGTGTTCAATCACCACGGCTTGAGGAACCTTTGGTTTCTCGCCGCCCAATAGAGTCCGGTAAAGGGCATCTGCAGCCAACAGCTATCCATCTATAAACAAGAAGTCATTATTAGAAATCAGGGTTATTTTAAAATCAGATATTCAACATATTTATTTTCTAAGAATTTTGGATATACTCGTACCTATTAATTAATTAATTTATTTATTTAACATAATTAAACGGGCGTAACTTAATTACATAATTATGAATACTTAAGTGTATATAAACACAAATAGCAAGTTCAGTTAAGCACAAGTTCCCAAACAAATATCTATTTGTTTAAAAAATTCTTAATGTTGTCCACAAACACGTTGAAATCCGGGTAAGCCACAAGGACCGCGTTAAGTGCCTGATGCATGCGACAAAGCGGTGATTGCGCACGCGTCCATATGCGTAACGGCGGAGGCGCAAACAGTCGATGCCTACAACCGGATCGAATACTCAGATAATTATCAGGCACAGACAGGCGAGACAATTGCTCAACACGACATAGCGCAGCTTGATCGGCCTTGTTAAAGTTCCAGTCCTTGCCATTGTCAATGTTACTAGGCAACATGAACCCGTGCTGATTGGTGATCTCAAAAGTAATTGCAATGTCGAGAGGAGAATGATACGGATCTGGACGTACAAGACCACATTGAGAATGAGAAACAGATACAATACTAACGCACTCCTGTGTTAATACAATGACAAGCTTGCCACCATGAGAATTAACAATATCATTCCTATCTACTAAGTTACAAAAGAATAAAAAGTAACAATAATAATTATGAACATTTAACGAGTCAATATTTATATTTATATCACCTATAATATTGACAGGTCCCTTTAGAGTATAAATAAAACTTTTAACCTTGGTAAACCAGTCCAGATAAACACTATCACTAGAAGAGGGAGGTATGTACACGACACAAAAGCACACAGTAACCGATTGAGCTATAACAGAAGCGCAGAGATTTTCTCCAGACGTGGTTTCTAGATTCCTTAAGCGGCATACCGTAAAATCGGGGCGGGCAAGCAACATAACGCCTCCTCCCCAAGAGCCACGATCACGTCGAATGACTTTCCAGCCATTGTTCACCACCTCTGCGTCGCTTACAGAGTGATCCAAAAAAAAAAATCAGTGACAGCCACTATGTCATGCTCAAGTAATAGCATATTTGTTTTAAAAGCATGCAATACACATTTATACATTTTGGTACATTATGCCAATTCCTGAGGATAATCTGGTAATGTTTCGGGGATTAGGCAATAAACTGTAAAATGATCTTTCACCGTCTGAAGCGGTTTCATTACAATTCATTCTCGCTGCGTTGCTCAGGACGAAAGATATCAGAATGAATAGAATCAAGGACAACATTGATATTAGCTTCAGATTCTTTAAAAAAGTTTGCTATATCAAACAGACTTAGATAAAATGGTGGTAGCTAGTGGGTTATAGCCAAAAACCATACCTGGGACATCAGGTCTCAGACCGATAATAAGATTCAAGACGAAGATTCAAGAAGAAATATATAATAAAAATACACCATACCAGTCAAAAACAAGAAGTCTTTGTAAATAAAGCAAGAAGGAGCTCGATGCCGCAGTGGTTAACGCGCCCGGTTTGCGAAGTGCTGAGGTTAAGCAATTTTCGCAAAGGCCGGTCATGGATGGGTGACCAAAAATGTATCATCTCGAGCTCCTCCGTGCTTCGGAAGGCACGTAAAGCCGTTGGTCCCGGCTGCATTAGCAGTCGTTAACAATTACGAATCCGCACTGGGCCCGCGTGGTGGTTTATGGCCCGTTCTCGGCTCGTGCCCCAGTAGTGGGGACATGAAATGAGCTGATGATGATGAAATAAAGCAAATTGTATTTTCACAGACTCTTCATGGAGGGATACGATTTGGAGATTAGTGCTTTGTATCCGAAAATTGAGTTTCCGGTGTCTTCCGAGACACGACCGCTATCGCATTTAGTGGAATGGGCGCATGGCGAGAAATGGTGAGAAAAGATTTCACCTATTCTTTCTTTTTTTAGTTAGTTAACTTTATTTTTATAAAATTAAACTGTCTTATCCTTGTCTAAAAACAATGATCCTTTAGTCTCCAAATAATGAAAGGCCGTTGAAATATTTTTATCAAATTTCAATTTTTAAGTAATTAAACTTCAGTCTTTAAATAAAGAAGGACATTGATAACTGCTTTGTAAAGCATTGTTATCAAAAAATCTCGACACCCATAAACCGTTGTCATCGTATGATGACGATCTGCAACCCGCGGATCGTGCTCAGTGACGTGCACTTGGAAAGGTCTGTCCAACAGTGGACTTGTATTAGCTGATGATGATGATGATGATGATAATTTGAACCTGTATATAAATTGTAATAATGTAAATAAATGTATAAATAAACTTTATAGGAAGATATGTGAATATCTCCCTGTGGACAGAACTTACACTTCCATACTAAAGCAGCTGGTGACAGTTGAAGATGACGCCAACAAATACTTGAAAGGGCATTACGTTGAAGGTAAACTTTACTTTAGTCATTTGACTTTAAACTTAGTGGTCGTCGAGGAAATCATTTCTATTTAGCTTCCAAAATAGTTTTTGAAATGCGCACGCCATACGCTACACTCTATTTCAATCTGGTTTGTAAGGTTTCGGGATAAATATATCCCCTAACCACGGCATTGTTTAGATGAAGAGGAAGATAACAGTGTAGTTTGTCATTTAGTTTGGTTTTACAATCATTGTTGGCTTCGGTTGCATTAGCAGTCGTCAACAATCACCTATCTAGTCCTCACTGGGCATGCGTGGTGGTGTATGACCCGTTATCCCTGAGGTGTTTCTATCGATAGGGAAGGCTGGTGCCGCAGCAGTGGGGACATAAAATGAGATGGTGATATTAATGATGATGAATTATATAAGAAGTTCACTTGCTATTGCTCTACTCTCAACCTTATTCTGGCTTCAGGTGTCAGGGTATACCCTTACGCTGCGGCATTGGTGGCAGTGTGGGACGCATTCGCGATGTCGAACGGTTACAAGAAGAAGAAGATATCGGTCCAGTTTTCCGACGTGCATTTCCATTCGCAGCCACCTCTGCTTTACCAGCAACGGCTAAGCTTGACAGTGGCAGTGCAGAAAGGCAGTGGCCGGTTTGAGGTTTGACGATCACATGATGTTTTCAACTTTAACGAGAAATATAAACTATCAAATCTCACTGTTTTTTTTTCTAGCTTTAGGTTTTACGAATCTACGAATCTAAACACTTTTTACGAATCTACTCGGGTTTTCGGATCCATTACAGGGCTTGTGACCACGGACTGGATCGTCTCTGGCTATAAAATACAATAAAAAGACTATTTATGAATTCAATTTGTAGTGTTTGCATACATACATATTTAAAACAATACAAAAAACTAAATTAAGCTAATAAAGAGATGTAGCTAACCATTTTGCATTGTTTCATTTAAACATGCAATGAACATGAGTCCCGGATTTTCTACAGCTGAAATGATATAATTGTTAATTGTTAATAAAATATAATTATTAATTGTCCAAAATAGTAAAATAAATATAACTTCTGAAAATTTTCAGGTTTTCACTGACGTAGGTATTATTGTTGAAGGTTTTATTGTCCAAAAAAATGTTACAACGAACACTGTGAACCCTGATGATCTAAGTACAGATTTAGCAGCCACAAACTCACTCAATCAAGATGACATCTACAAGCTATTTTTCGAAAAAGGATTGGAGTACAAGTAAGGATGATAGTCATTTCTAAGTCAGTGTGAGGATCAATTCTAAAAACTGATTACTAACTTACGCATTCAAGGATGTTCATTTACATAATGATTATTATAATTCCAAAGGCGTTTTAATTTCTAAAATTATGACGATTCAAGAATTTTACATTGAAAATTCATTTGTTAATAATAATTGTCGTTTTTGATTTCGGCAGTTATACTTTAAATTGTTTTGTTGTCAAACAAGACAAAAAAGTAATTAGAAAGTGAATCCAAATTTTAAAAAAACAGTCTTTGAAACTTGTTGCATGTTTAGCCCAATATCTCTATTATGAAAAGAGTACCTCATAACAACTAAAATATAACTTTCAACAGAGACGAGTTTCGAAGTGTCCACACAATCAACACATGCATGACCCATGCCGAAGTGAAATGGCATCAAAACTGGGTAACATTCATCGACGGGGTTCTCCAGACTTGCTTGCTGAGAGACTCCCAAGAAAAGGGCACTTTACACCTGAACTTTGTCAGGAAACTGGCCATCGACCTCAAAGTGCACTTGATAGAGGAGAGCATAAATGGCAAAAAACGTGAATTACTGAAACTCATTCACTCCAATACTTATAATAGGACCAGGTGAGTTACCTCTTATGAGCTCATAAAGTACTATTGCATCAGTTTTTTTTTGAAGACAGTTTGGTGAATAGCAGCTCAGGTTGCATTTTTAGCGTCGCCGGATTTTCTTTTTGGGGGCGGCGAGTACCCTAAAGGGTTCCTCGAGCCGAGTGAAACGATACACCGTCATAGGTTTCCTAGAGGCATCACGAATCGCGTTTCCCCCTTACTAGGTTCTCCGAGGGGTTCGGATCGGATCGGTATTGTTTCAGTGGTCTAGAGATTGTTTACTGCTACATTTCGTTTTCACAATTGCTATAACATTGAAGTGATGCAGTGACTGTTTGAAGAGCATAAGATAAGGCCCACCCGAGGTCCTAAGTTTCTTCTTAACTATTTGAATTCATTTCTGTAATGACGTTAGAATTCCTTAAGAATTGAACTTGTGCCACAATATTACTCTACGTTACGGTAATTATTAAAACGGATAAGTTTTTTATTGTCTTTCAATACTTATTTATTTAAAAAAAATGAAATTTTATCCGAATATCTTCACAGTTGCAGTCGTAGAAGAGTCAAACGAATTTTCGTAACCAGCTTCTCATTAAATGTAGCACAGCTTCAATCCCATATAAATTGTAATAAATTTTAACTAGAAAAAATGGACGACTTCTATCCAGCACTTAGTTTCTACCGTGTACTAATAATGAAATTTATAAATTTCACTCGAATTTAACGATAAGATCAGAAAGACAAGCAATATAGAGGACCATACATTAAGGAGGGTAGTAAGAGCTAAAATGTACGAGTACACCTTCAACGTGTCCTTTCTTGTCACTGTGCCCCTTTTTAGTTGTAATCATACTTAAAACTTAAATTTTACAATAGCTATCAAATGTGTCATTATTGCAGATGTGGTGGCGTTACACTCGACGACGTCTTCTATAAAAGTAAACCGTTAACAACACACCAATTAGTTGCATTGAAGACGCTTAAATTCCAACCGTTCTATCAAAAGGATACTAAAGACGTAAGAATATAAATATTTATATATTAATTGTTAACCTTTATAGAAATAACGAAATAACTTTAATGGAGACAGCGCTCAATGCGTCGTGTGGGCCGGCCACCCGCTCGCTGGACTGATGACCTGAAGAAGGCGGTGGAAAGTGGTTGAATGCGAAAGACGGAGGACCGACTGTGGTGGTGATCCATTAGGAAGGCCTATGTACAGCAGTGGACCTCTGCAAGCTGAGGATGATGAAGATGATGATAGAAAATACCGTTTTTTTATTATTAAGCTATTATGTACTCTTAAATATCGTGAAACAAGCACATGAGCTTTGTAAGGTCATATACAAGCCTTTTGCTAATTATAAAGCTATCATGTTACATTTTCTTTTTAATTTGTTTAACTCCATACTGTTTTCAGGTAACCACATCAATTTATCTTCTCATGCAAGTAATTAATGAACATGTTAATAGAAATTCATTGATTGTCTATTACATAAACATTAAAAACAGACCCGATTATCTTAGCGATATCAAAAGTGTCATTAATAGTCCACCATTAGCAGATACAAAGATTGTTGTAATTGACAAAGAGGACTTATTAAAAAGTATGTCTGAAAAACCTGACGTCATTTTCATGCATGACTTGCTATCTGACAAAACAGTAAGTATAGCGTTTGTACATAACATGTTTTTAACCTAGGGTACTTAGATTTATTTTTAATTCTTTATACGTAGTCTTATAGTATAGTATAGTATAGTATGTAATCATAGCCGCACTAAAAGAGAGAGAGATATCAACTAACATTAATGATATAGAACCCTACGATTTTCATTCTTATATAGCACTTTCTGTCTCAATTTTAGATATTATTTTACATTGCAAAGTCATAGGAGCCAACGTATCATTAAGGCTAACGTCTCAGAAGTCAGTTGTTGCTTAATTATCTTAGATTCCTTACTTTCAACCGTCATGGTCCTTCGAGCCGGATTCATAAGACGCCGGTTCAGGTCTGTATCGTAGGATCATATTTTGAGGTAAACAGATGTTCTTTCTTATTCTTATCGCGTATGACTTAGAAAAGTCATCGCTATTGTTTAGGTAAACCATAAATTACTAGTAAATAAATAGTTCATCGATCTGTATGAAAGTCTACAACTACATTATCTATATTTTTAGGTATTAGAAGCGCTATACAAATTTATTGCACCCAACACATTGCTAATAAGCACAGGAGTTGATACTAAAAATTTGTATCCCACAACAATATACAAGCCTATTATTGCCATCGGTACAGGACGCAATAACTTCGAATTGGGCAAATTTAGATCAGCATCGAAGCCGTCCCACACAACGGCAGTGTCTGTGAGAAACCACACTGATTACAATCATCTACACATGTTATGCAATGAACTGTCTAATGAACAAAAATTGCTTGCGCTAACTTCCTATCCTGCGCCGTCGGATCTTAAAAAAATATTAAAACATTGGAAAACTAACAACAGAAATGTGTCTATGGTAATGTTTGATCAAAATGACTCTATGAACAAAGAGTTAGAGAATATTCCTGACGTGCCGGTCTGCGCATTGCGACAGGTAAGTTATATTAAACCTTTTAGGGTACTGCATAAAATATCCTAACGGGTCGAAGTGAAGATTTTTTAGAGGAATTTAGGGATGCAGCGGCAAAGCAGAGAAATAATAAGAACAACAGTTGCACTTAAGTTTTTGTATAATATAATAGACATTACATTAGATTAAACCGATCTCAGAGCACCTCGGCTTTGAGCCGGGCTGTCTCGCTCCTGTCTATCGATTCTGTCAAACCTTTGCAAACCTTTTTAATTTTACATGTTCGATGATTCAAATATTTATCCAGACTAAAAAGGCTTACATACTAATACAATAAACAAATTTTTACTATGAGCTGCATATAACCTCCTTACATTTCTTACCAGGGTGTCTGGGGCAGTGACTATTACGTTCCGACAAAACACAAAAGTTCGACATCGAAGAAGCCCGTCGCATTGAGGTGCAAACAGCCCGGGAATGTTGATACTTTGAGCTGGAAAGAGGTTGAAGTCCCGACCGGGCCTGGTGTCGAAGTCACCGTAAGTTCTGTCAAAATCACATCAGAATTTACAAATTAGGTAGCCCTTTCACACTTTGTAACCCATATGGTCAAAAGTACAAATCAGGAACATTCATTATTAATAACAGGTAAATAAGTAAGTAGGTAATCGTGATTTTTTTACTTCATCATCTCAGCCAAAAGACGTCCAGTGCTGGACAAAGGCCTTCCCCAAGGATACATGAGGGGATTTGCCATAATCGCCACGCTTAACAGGCGGGTTAGCGATCGCAGTAAGTTGATTGAGAGTTAACCTCAGAGAGATGCTGCTGCCCATCGTCTGGAATGGTCCCTTAGTCGGCTTTTATGACACCCACGGGAAGAGATGGGGTGGTGCAATTCTTTATCCCCGGCACCACACAGGGATTTTTTCACTTAGCCTATTGATATTCGCAACTCCTTCAAAGTACCTTATTCCGGTTTCTGCAATATGTCATTTTTGTATTTGTTACGGCTAAGCTCGTAGCCTTTCATGTCATCTGATGTTAAGTGGTGATAAGGACGAAGATGGAAGCGCACGTCACCCAGAATCCTCAACTACTAACCATTAGAATTTTAATTATATACAATCTAAAGTGAACATCAATAACTTTCTATATCTAACACAGGTTCATTACGCTGGTCTAAGCGTCAGTGATGCTAAAAAGGCGACTTCTGAAATGACCACGTTTTCCCCTGATAGTGGTTTTGGAATGGACTTCAGCGGTATCACGGCCAGGTAATGTACTAAACAACTTTGAAGTACAACAACCCATTAAGGCGCTTCCCAGACAGAGCAGCTTTGATATCTGCAGGAAACCCGCATCTAGCTGTTTCTAAAAATCCTGAAGTTACTGCGCAGACATCCTCTGCTACTCTAGTTGCAACTTTCGACGATCGATAACAGTTTTCAGTTGTTTTTCAGTTTTAAATTGCCGCAACTAGCAACTATCATATTTGTACTTGAATAGTACGAATCAGTAATCTACAATAATTTCAATTTATGTTTGAATGATGCTACTGATAATCACCCAGAAATACTAACAGGTAGTTCAATTTGGGCTACAAAGTAGGAATTGTGGAAAAAGTTGGAGTTGGATTGAGGATATAAAAGGGTTCTTGAGTCACAAGAACGTTTTAAACCAGCAACGTAGGTAATGAGGGCGCTGAGAGTAGTGAAGGATCCATACGTGGTGTTTGTGACGAAAATTTCATAAACATTATAATTTTGGAAATACTTTCAGAGGTGATCGAGTAATGGGTTTCATAGCTGAAGGGGCCGCCGCCAGCAAGGTACAAGCTCACCCTCAGCTGTTATGGCCGGTGCCAGCCCACTGGAGCCTCGAGGATGCAGCCACAGTGCCCCTGGCGTATGCTCACGCATTCTACTGCTTGGTTAGTTTCGATGGTTTATAAATAGTTTTAGTTTTCTTGTAGCAGTTGTAGTAGAATTCTGTCCAGGAAACAATAGCATAGATAGCGATCACTTTTTTCTTACGCCAAACAGCAGCGTTTTAGATTGCTGGGTTCCAGTTTAAAGGATTTTTTAATAAGGCAAATTATAGACAAATGCCTAAAGCTTAGGACGTGCGCTTCATAGTTTGCTTCCCGTCACTATCACTTAATCTGTGCCTTGGTTTTGCAAGAGTCCATGAGTGGCCGCGTTCCATCAGCGGGCCGAATGCTCGTTTGAAAGCTCGGTAATGCCATTTTTTTTAATATGCATAGCTTTTAACAATGTGATTAGAAGAATACCAAATTATTTGTTACTTGAAAATAATTTTACCTACTACAGCAGTACTTGTATTATACATACTATGTCTGCACTACTTTATAAGCACTGCAGAGTTCTGCGATTAAAACAAGGGTACGAGACCCAGTGAAAATTATTGATTTAGATATGTATTCAGGGTTGGCATCGCGCGAGTTGTATACAGAACTAGGTTCTGTAACCGCTTCCAATTAGCGGCCTCATCACTCAAGCCTATCTGTATGCCTATTCAGACGAATAAAATTATAAATTTTTTGGCGATTTTGAGGTTAGATAAAACAATAGCAGCATAGCTCCATACCCCATACCAGGTAATACAAGTGAGGTTTGCATAAGAAGTTATAGATGCTGGTACATACTTGTTTAGAAAGGCAGGTAACAATATTGCGCAACGCACGGGAGTGAGTGCAGTAGTTTTCAGTTAAAATTAAGTTGACATGAAAAAATCGATGCCATTATTTTTCCAATAAATATCAAAACCAATTCATCCACAGGCCATTAAGTGCACAATGATCAAGGGCTTAACGGTATTAGTGCACGGCGGCACCGGCGCGCTGGGCCAGGCAGCCATATCCATCGCGCTGGCGAACGACTGCCGCGTCTTCACCACCGTCAGCGATCAGCCGAAGAAGCGGTTTTTAAAGAAACTCTTCCCGGCTTTAAAAGGTTTCTCTCCAATGTTACCAATCATCAACTATAATAGTACAGTTACCACGGCGAGTGCTCCGAAGAACTTTTTGCCGTTATCCCTCGTTCCTTCTCCCTTTATAGGATACGCGTGCACACAGACCCAAAAAATGGAATGCTGTCCCAACACGTATGCAATATGAGGCTCTTTAAACAAGTAACTCAGGTGCGAAGTCTGAGGTAACAAAGTAGTAACACCCAAAAAAAATAAAAAGCTATATTCACGCAATAGCAAAGAAGACATGTTGGAAATTGACTTTATAGTCAACTAAACAAACGACTCTACCTCTTCTGTGACTCTACTAAGACGCTTTTTTATATGCAAGTGTTGTAAGACTGAGTAAGGAAGAGCACTTCACCCGGAATTCTGACAACCTTGCTATTTTATCATTAAATATAACGACATATTACCTGGGACATCTGGGACTAAGAGCAGTGGTTTGGCTACTAGACAACAAAGTCGGCTACTGAATTTGCAGACACGACTCTGCCTCTGCAAAATAAGGAAGGTGCAGCTGCGCTCAGACTGTTCCGAGCTGTTCCAAGATACCATGTCCGTGAGAGACTCTGATGTGTGTCTATATAGCGGTTAGTAGTGGCTGGCATTACAAAATAAACACGCAATTCTATGAGGGTGTGTGCGCGAAACACAACAGCTAAATGTTTCTTATATAAAGAGCTATAAGAAATTTAATTAGAACGGTGACACTTTGAAACGCTTAATGTTTATTGACAAAATTTCAATCGACATACATCATAGGGCGTACAAATCAAAAACTAAAATAGTTTTTAGCAAATTTTTTGTAACGCATAAACATAATAACGCAGAGTTATTGAAAGACATAATAATAATAACCATTAGCGTTAAAATCTATATTTTTGTTTGTCATAATTTTATTAAGCATAGGTACTTTAAAACGCATATTTGTATTGATGCATGTGTTCATATTCATAATTTTGTTTGACATACTCTTATAAAGCATAACTCACTAAAGTCATAGTTATAAAGCATAATAGCATGTATACATAAATTTATTTTCTATTATTACTATGATGCATGGTTACCTGATGAAAGATCGACACTTATTAACACATTTTCAAATAACAAGCAACGAAACACTTCATATATAACTGTTTCACAAACCTTACATCTCATAAAATTTTTTTTTTATAAATCGTCGTTTTTTATGTATTGGTTACTTGACCCGTAAGACAAAAGGCAATATTCCGGCCAGGAAGCAAGGAGAGCAGGGGGAGCCCCCGAGGAGCCCCCCGCCACAAAGAACAGAAAGGTGGAGGTTGGTTAGGTTTAGAGTGGTTAGGTTAGGTTAGATCAGTGACCAAAACAAAGCCCGAGCGAGCGAAGCAAGCGTGCTGCGGCAGCGGCCGGCAAAATGCCAGAAACTTTTGAAGATTCGCTGTTTGTAAAACGACATGTCATCTTTTAAAATAAAATAAATTGATGATTGTTAAAATGACAGCTTACCATTTGATGTTAATGTTTTGATGCCTTTGTTAAAGCATTAGTTTGTAAAATGAAACGTTGTAAATTTTGCTTGTGGAATGAAAAATTGCTAATGAATTGTGTGTAAAAAAATTATAGAACCATGATTTTTATTTTATTTTTATTTTAATATGTTTCAAAATTCACAGCTCTTAATCTAAATTAACAAACTTATATACTTAAACATACAGCAAATAACGAATTTTCTATATATTTACAAATTCTGTAAATTATTAATTAACTAAATTACTAAATTACTAAATAACTAACTAACTAACTAAGAGGAGACACACATTTTCAACCTCATCATCAGTTCATTTTATGTCCCCACTGCTGGGGCACGATGATGCATACTTAAATATGAAATTATGGTAAATAGGTGTAATCCCTTAAGAGTTTAGTGATTTTGTCAGTTATGCTTATTAAATGTATGCTTTTTGAATATTATGGCAAACAAAATTTATGCTTTTTGTTACATATGCTTATCGAAATTATGCCTCTCTATGATTGTGCTTTACAGACTTCGGCCATTTGATGTTATGCGTTATGAATTTATACTAAGTATACTTATGGCTATGGCTAATGTGGTCAATTAACGTTATGCATTGTCAGTTTATGGCGAAAAACTTTATACGTTTCAATAGGTAACCAATTAAAACTTTTCTGTGTTTTAGATGATCATATTGGAAATTCTCGAGACAGCAGCTTTGTAGACATGATAAGAAAATCTTCAAAAAAAGACGCGTATGCCGCAGGCTGCGACATTGTTATCGGCCATGCCCATGGAGATATTAAAAATGTGAGTACAGAGTACAGTCACTGGAGCGGAGGCATAACGCTACGCTAATAGAATAGACATAGAATAGACCGATTATCGTATGGCGTTGACATAAGCAACGTATATGTATATGTTTATATAATTATCTGTGAATTTTGTTGCTGTATTGTTTTTCAAATAAAATAAAATATAAAAATGTATAAATGTAGCCTTTGGAAAGAGATTGTGCCCACATCTAGTAAAAAAGCTCATGTACTTAGTTGATGATGTTGAACCTGAGACCAAGAAAAGACGGTATTTTTATTTTTGTACGACAAAAAAAAGGCAGATGCCAAAGCTGCCCTGCTCAATATGAAAAATGTATGTTTGTAGCGAGCATTAGAAGAATATTTATGTATACTGATGTTTTTCTTTTTACCATTTTCAGACTGACTACATAATATTGTATTAGTTTGCATGAAAAAAGTAGTGTTTTGCATATTTTTAGTGAGTCAATAAATTCCTAACATTATTGTTCTAAATCTTTAAAATAAACATTTTTTATAGTACCATGTCTAAATTTAAGCCTCATTAGTCAATAATAACTTCAGATTCCTATTATATGTTACACATCATTGTCAAATATGCGTACGCCACATAGGCGTATCTTTTCAGTATGTTGTGATATGGCTAGGGTTAAGTAAAGCAAGCTACGAGTATGTAGGTACTGTACTGTTGTTTTAAACATTTTTTATGCAACATCATCTGCTCAATTTGTACACAGTATTGGCAATATACTAATTATTTATATTTTATGTTGGAGTCATGGCGATTGTTCATAAATGAAAAAATATGAAATAAATTGCGCATTTTTTATTATTATCAGGATCTCTTCAACTGTGTTGGGTTCAAAGGGGTCGCCATGGACATCACCCAGGTAGTGGAGCAAGAGAACTACGCCTTCGGCATGGATTATCTGGATTTAGATCGATCGTACTACGTTACAGACCTGTCCTCAATATTCAAGCAAAGCGACTCCTTAGACATTAGGGTCAGTCATTTGTATTTTATTTCAATTTGTTTTATAATTTATGTTTACACAAACATCATCATCATCATCATCATCATCATCATCATCAGCTCATTTTTTTTGTCCCCACTGCTGGGGCACGAGCCTTCTCTATGGATGGATAGGGAGAACGGGCCATAAACCACCACGCGGGCCCAGTGCGGGTTGGTGGTTGTTAACGACTGCTAATGCAGCCGGGACCCACGGCTTTACGTGCCTTCCGAAGCACGGAGGACAAACATAGTAAAAGTAAACAAATACAAGTACGCTGCTCTAGCACATAATTACATACCAAATAGTAACGACACAGTCAACAAAATATATATAACTGATAGGACAACAATACCAAGACAAGACAAGACTCGACTCGGTGGCGCAGGACAGACCGAGGTGGAAGATCTTATTATCGGAGGCCAAGACTCACTTTGGGTCGCTACGCCACCCTTTAGTTTTTGATAGGACAACAACAGAATGTAAAAAAACAAATACCTACAACCGGTCTAAGTTTGCAAATTTACGTCATCAATTTCCATACATATATAAAAGACTGATGACGAACTTACAGAAACTACAATTGCTAATGTGCGCGGGTATCGAGCGCGGCTACGTGCAGCCCCTGACACGTGTTACGTACGAGCCGCACGAGACCGCGCGCGCATTCCGTCTACTCGCCGCTAGCCGGCACCGCGGCCGGGCGCTGCTGGCCCTGCAGCCTGGAGTCTCGATCACACAGCCCAGGTACAGCAGTAGAATAATAACGTCACACATAAAGCGCGCCGTCTATCCACACGCTGAGTGTGCGCCTTCCGTCTACTCGCCACCAACTGGCACCGCGACCAGGCGCTGCTGGCGCTGCAGCCTGGAGTGTCGCTCGCACAGCCCAGGTACAGCAGTACAATAATGATGTCACACATAAAGCGCGCCGTCTGTCCACACACTGAGTGTGCGCCTTCCGTCTACTCGCCGCCAACTGGCACCACGGCCGGGCGCTGCTGACGCTGCAGCCTGGAGTGTCGCTCGCACAGCCCAGGTACAGCAGTACAATAATGATGTCACACATAAAGCGCGCCGTCTGTCCACACACTGAGTGTGCGTCTTCCGTCTACTCGCCGCCAACTGGCACCACGGCCGGGTGCTACTGACGCTGCAGCCTGGAGTGTCGCTCGCACAGCCCAGGTACAGCACTACAATAATGATGACACACATAAAGCGCGCCGTCTGTCCACACACTGAGTGTGCGTCTTCCGTCTACTCGCCGCCAACTGGCACCACGGCCGGGCGCTGCTGACGCTGCAGCCTGGAGTGTCGCTCGCACAGCCCAGGTACAGCAGTACAATAATTATGACACACATAAAGCGCGCCGTCTGTCCACACACTGAGTGTGCGCCTTCCGTCTACTCACCGCCAACTGGCACCGCGGCCGGGCGCTGCTGGTGCTGCAGCCTGGAGTGTCGCTCGCACAGCCCAGGTACAACGGTAGAATAATGACGTCACACACAGAGCTCGCGCCTTCCGTCTACTCGCCGCCAACCAGCACTACGGCCGGGCGCTGCTAGCGCTGCAGCCTGGATTGTCGCTCACACAGCCCAGCTACAATGGATTCCGATTCAAACACCTCGGAAAATCTAGTAGAAGACGGCGACTCGCTTGCGTGATACCATCCTCTCTAGAAGACTATAACGATTAGAACTTTATTGTGTGAAGTGAACTAAAAAAAATCTTTATGTTTTTGCTTTTAGATTATCGTGTAGACCAGACCGCAGTCACCTAATAGTATGTGACGGTGAAGGACTTGGTTTGCATCTCGCAAACACTTTAATTAACCGAGGAGCCACCAAATTGCACTTACATTGCCAACAGACGTCTTACGTGAAGCACAAAGTGGAGTAAGTTCTTTATTTTTTATCAAAGAACTCGAGCAGCAGGTATACTTTTTTGCACATATGTATTATACAACCATAAAGCACATAAACCTAGTGCATGCATTGAATTGTGCTTTTCTGTATTACTAATCTTGGCTTTTACTAAAAGCAAACTTTACCGTACTTACCTTACTTAATTAGCCTACATACTGTCCCACTGCTGGGCAAAGGCCTCCATCATTGAAATCAAGTCATCACTGCAATTGATGGGTTCAAGTCATCACTGCAATTGGATTTGGCAAGCGTGGTGATTAAGCCAATGCTTAATCACCACGCTTGCCAAATGCGGGTTCGTGATCACAAACCCGGATTACCTATGCATCGAAAAATCCGAAACCCACTTTGCTGGACTTGGAAATTGAACCCAAAACGTTCGGGTATCTGACCGAGCGCCGAGAGCTACCAAGGCGAGGCTAGTAGGAGTCTTTGTAAATATCGAATCATTATTCGTGGTTCATGTTTCTATAAAATATTTGCATCATTCGTCAAACAATCATTTTACGTCGAATGCCTCAACAAAATCCCCAACAAAACTTTCCGACACCATCCCAACTATACTACGTTCTGACATTTCTTTTTGACATTCCCAGAAATTGGGAGCGGCGCGGCGTCAAAGTAGATGTATCATCAGAAAGCATTGCCAACAAGGAAGGAGTATTGCAATTGTTAACTAATTGGGCACGCTCGGGGGCAGTCGATGACGTATACGTGATGGCCACAGACGTTGTAGACAAGAGTGGAATGACGTCATTTGTTGCGAACTTAGACACGGCGACGAGACAACTCTCTCTAAACCTAAGGTACCACCGTCATCAGCTTATCATCTTCTTTAACTTAAAGTATTTCAATTGTGAACCACGTTCGGGGGCAGTCGATGATGTTTTCGTGATGGTCACAGACACAGACCAAATAGGTCTGTGTTCACAGAGTCACAGATGTGTTAATAATTTTTAGTAAACGATATATTGGTTTAATGCTTTTCATCAGTTTTTTAATTACTATATTTTGTTTTTATTAACATTTTTTTCTAGACATTTCGCTGTTATAAGTGAAGATGATACACCATGGAGAGAGATCATCGTGAAAAGAACGCTTGAGGGTCTACCATCACTTTCTCTACAATTGGAAAAAATACAGAAGGTATATCCTCATGAAATGTAGTAACCTGTGCCAGATGTTCAGTCTATACACCGGAATACTTTTGCACTGTTCACCTCTTTTCTTTCAATATTTAAAAACAAGAAAGTTAAGATAATTGATAAATTTCAGATTGTTTAAAAAAAAAAACTAGTAAGGGATTGTACTCGTACTTCCTGACGGTCAGGCCAACGTGTCTTTTACTGGACGTCAAATCACTACAATATTTAGTTCTTTTTTTCTAGTATGAAGTCCAAAGCCAACCAGACTATAAGCACGAAACGGTTATGATGTGGCAGAACGCAATAAGTGCGGTAGAGTCAGCGTTGGCTAGCGGCGATTCCGTGGTTCTGGCACATGTCCAACCAGCACCGAAACTGAGTCTACTGGAAGAAATAGCAAGGATACCAGGTATAATGAGTCTCCCGTGATTTCAATTCAATTCAATTCATTTATTTCTGAACACAATCATTTGTGTTGGAAATACATACCTACATGCAATGTAAGAAAATAACTAATATAAATTCAGTAAAGTTAAGATGTCAAAAATATTCTTTACCAATAACTTTACATGCCAATATTAATCCAACCAAATTAAATTTAACATGTCAGTAAAAAATACAAATATTATATAGCAATAGAATTTTTTAATTTATTGTTTTTATTGGTTGTTTTTTGTTAATTATCTGGTTAGACATGAGCCAAAAACATGGTAGGTCAATACCTACCGTGTTTTTGGCTCATCCTTTAGCCAACCAGGCAATCCTTTAGCCAACACCAGCAATGAAATTACTCACTTCTTATGGTTTCTAAGTAATGCGGGCTTTTTCACAAAAACTCTAGATGCAATCAACTCTCAGTCACCTTAAGACGAAATGGCGGACTTCATTGAAATTTTACTGTATGACAGTTAAAAAGCCTTGTATGTGTTCAATTGTTGTAAAAGTCAAAATCAGGTGCTGACCTCCATTTTTAATGATTTAGGAAAAAAATACGATCACTGGTGCCACAACGTTAGATGTGCTCCTCGGAATCAAAATCAAAGATTTAATAGACATGTGTTAGGCATAGGCATTTATTAAACAACTAGCGGCCGCCTGCAGTTTCACCCGCGTGTTTGCCTTTCCCGTGGGAATATCGGGATAAATAGTATCCTATGTGTTAATTCAAGTTATAAACTATTTGTATGCCGCATTTCATCCAAATCCATTCATCCGTTGCAGTGTGAAGAAGCAACAAATATACACACATACATACAAACTTTCGCTCATGTCTAAACAGTCTCGAAACTGAGTCTAATGAAATAAATAGCAAGGACCTAACCTAACCGAAAGAAATCCCTACCTTTGCTGAGGTTCTGGCCGGGTCTTCTTAGTATAAGGTCTTCAGCTCCGTAGACGTGAGCTCTATTACTAATAAAGCTCTTACATTGCTCGTCTGGGCACATTAACAACATACTATAAAGAAAACTTGATAAAAGACCGTGGAAGTCGTTAGAACTAAAGTATGATATATTTTTTTCGAGAATAACGCGCTTTTGAAGTTTTGGAATAACCCCTCTGTTATTGTTTATTTTATTTTTTTTATTTTATTAGGTACACAAAACAGAATTACAACAAAACATGATAAACGATTATGCAGTAAAATTGAAACATTGGTAAGTCATAATTCCACAAAGATGTGCACACAGCATGTTCATCAACAAATAAAACTATGCTAACTTAATTAAGAGAATAAAAGATACATTACATAATAATAAAAATTTCAATAATCATATGATACATAATTAAATACAATATAAATAAATATAAAATGCTATATAATTTACGTTTAACTAAGAATTTTAAACAAATTGGATTTGAAGCTCATGAGTGAGGTATTGTGAATTGTGTCGCAGGGGTGAACATAACCAATGCCACAGTGGACCGAACCACCTTGGAGCAGGTGGGATTCGACCAGGGCCGTGCCCAAGAGCTGAGCCACATTCTAGAGAAGAGGTTCAACAAAGCTGTCTCGAAGGATGTGCTCCCCGCGATGACCATCGCCGAGTTAGTACTCTTAAATTATTAAATTTAAAACATTTTGATACCCTATATAAACTTCGTAATTTTGCAAATCAATAAGCCATGTTTTGTAAAACTTTGTATTCTAAATAGTTAGTGAAGAACATTAAAAACAAAAGTTGAAGTTATTTTGAGGAAATTTTGATCAAACTCACCGTTGATTACCTAGGCACCACATTTAGCATTATCAAAGTAGGGCTCTCAGATAGAATAAATAACGTCAGGGGTTGCTATTCGATTGCCTGATGTGCGAGTATTTTGTAACCCTTAGTCGGCTTTTACGACTTGAACGGGAAAATAAGCAGCTGATACATACTTTTCACGTCACAGACCAGCATAGATAGTTTAAAATCGCATAAAATCAGTTGAACATACGTTTTTTGAAATTGTTTTCCACTAACAAGTCAAAGTGCTTCCTCTTTGTAGATTACATAAACAAAACAATTTATACATGATTTTATAGTGTACTAAGGGCTGATTTTTCAATCGTCAGTCAAAGTTTATTACTTTTTAATATAATGACAGATTCTCTTTAGAAAAATATGTCACAATAACAATGTTATTCGTTGGATAAAACTTATGTATGGGTTGAAAAATTGAGCCTAAACCATGTGTACATACTGCAAGTCAGATTAACAAAAAAACCGACTGGTTGCACTCTGGGAGTGCCGGCAGAAGTGAAAACTTGAATATTAACGTTGTGCATTTTTGATATTTTGGAATGGTTAGGGAATAATTTTGCACGAATTGCTTTAATTATCAGTATAAAAGTACTCTCATTTATGTGGTAGAATACAATATTTATTTATTGGGCTATCGTACACAAACATGACAATTTATATTACATTAAAAAGTTATTATTATAAACTTTGCATGTCTACATGGCAGAATATGTGAAACTATAAAAATATGACCAACTTTTTATAATACCAACCATATTCTTAGCAAATATAGTCCTTTCTAAATAGTAGGTATACAGTAGACATTTCAAAGATTCATGCACACCAAAGAAGAAGTTGTTTTGGCATTTCTATAGCTATCAAAATAAAAAAGTTCTCTTTGATCGTACATACAAACCCTGTCATTCATTTTTTGTATATTTTCTATAATATCAGAAATTGTAATAGTTTTCTACACTGACGGTCACGTGTCCCTGACGGTCACGTGTTCTGACGCGAGTTTAACGTTTTTACCCATACAACGCCGCTAAAGAAGTTTTCACTTCAAAAATGCCAAATCTCCTTAATAGACTTCGAACTTTCTATCTATGGTGCAATATGGTTGTAAGAACATATAGTTTGGATAGTCCGATGTGCAGCCTGTTCATTGAAGCTTCATCCATACAGGATAAAGAAACTCGAGAAGCAAACGATGAACGTCAATATCGAGCAAGAACCTGAAGGTTTCGCCGCGTACTTCAGCAGAGTCTTGCCTGACGATCTGAGTTCAACCAGCGAGCTTGTCTTCATGCAGACCCTCGTGCACAAGACTAAACTGGTGAGGAAAGCAAACACTGCGCCATCGAGCGCGCAGTCTGCGATTGCTACGGTTAAGGAACTTTCGCAAAGGCCGGCCATCGGATGGATGACCAAAAATTAACCATCTCAAGCTCTTTTGTGCTTCAGAAGGCACGTAAAGCCGTTGATACCGGCTGCATTCGCAGTCGTTAACAACCACCATCCGCACTGGGCCGCGTTGTGGTTTATGGCCCCTATCCATCCATAGGAAAGGCTCATGCCCCAGCAGTGGTTGTTATAATGTTAGTAATAATAAATAAATTCCGTGGTTATTAGCTAAAGCTATCGAACATTAGCAAGTCGAGATTCTAAGATGTATTTTTACCATATCAATAGGGCGTACAAACATAAGAATAAAAAATGATATGACATTCTTTGTCTATGCTATACTTTTTCAGATTTGTGTCAGAGCGCTTTCATTCTTATTCTTTATTCTTTGCCACTATAGGGTATTAGACTACAATGAAAATATAGATCAAACTATTGTTAACTTAACAGTAAACATTTAAACCAATTTATCCAGCACATAATTGTAAAATAAGTATAATCTTTATAAAAAATCATTTATAAAATAATTAAATTTTTATGATTGACCACGTGATCGAAAACGCACGGGATTGGTCGCGTGATGTCGTGACGTCATTCAATCAAAGATGTCACTCGAAGTTTTCTACGGTGTGACAGCTAACAGTTTGTTTACATGCAACTGACGTCACGACATCACGTGACCTGCATGCATCGTTTTGGCGGCAATTTTATTCATTTGAATTATAATGGCGATTTTCATATAAAATAAAGAAATTCAATTGCAAATATATTATGCTATAATGATCTATTAGACATATTTTTCTAAAACCTGTCAAATACCCTATTGCCCCGATGGGTGAACATATCTTGATTTCTTAACTTTACTTTGACAAGAGTAATTTATGAATGCAGCGCGCCGACGAATTCGATATGGAGCACGACTACCTGTGCGTGCTGCCAGGCCTGGACGGTCGCTACGAGAAGTTCGACACTCTGTGCGAGCGGCTGAAGATCCCAGCGGCCATACTGCAGCTAGACGACCAGCATCTAGACGAGACCTTGGAGGAAATGGCGCAGAGAAGAGCAAATGTAAGGACACCTTCATTTTATTTGTTTTGGTAACTTTCTCATGGCGGAGGAGTTCCCCCTTTCTCTCTTCAGATACCTTTTATCATAATATGTTAAATGAACTGAAGGAAATAAAATATATATATACGCTAAGTGGCAGTATATAATAGACTTTAGTGGCATTGAAGTGTTTCTTATAAGTTAAATTTATTTTTCAGATTATCATGCATAAGTTGAAACCGAAGAGATCGTTTTACTTGCTGGGGTACGAGTTTGGAGTTTTAGTTGCTCTAGAAATAGCTGCAATCCTGGAAAGAAATGGTTTGTTTTAACTTTCACTAAAATAAAAGACATCGTTTGTATTTTATAATTTTAACTTCGTTTTATAATTTTAACTTCGATTGAATTAAAGACATAGACGCTTATTTCAACTGATCATTTCAAAGAATTTAGAATTTCGATTATAGATTTATTTAAATAGTATATCTAGTAACCGCCTCCCTAGTGTAGAGATAAGACTACCAGACGAAGACCCAGAAGTTTAATAAAAGTTTTAAATCAAATTTCTCTGTTCACAGGTTTGACTGGCACCGTCTACATGCTTGGTGGGACGCCCAAAGACATCTGCAACTCATTCAACTATCGTTGGAGAGACACTGCCCCTGAAGCCATGCAAGACGCTCTTATCACTCACATGTTTACCCTCATCACTGGAAACAGAAACATCAACTTCGCCAACAAGTTACGAAATACTACGAGCTGGACTGACAAAGTAAATCTGTGCATCAAACATTTACGTACCGAAATTTCGTATAGCACTCAATACATGGAGGGTGTGATCAGGGGGGCATACGCCAGGATCAGACTTCTCCAGAACTACCAAAGCAAGCAGTACAGTCTGCGCTCAAAGTTGGTCCTTCTCCGGGCGAAGTTAATGATTCCTCAGACTGATGACTTGAAACAGTTTCCTAAACAAATGGAGGTGCATGATTTACGTTCCACCCTCGCCCACGCCACTCAGGACTTGGCCTGCACCAACCTAATTAATAAATTCTTGCATAAAGATATATTGGAGGAATTCGAAAATAGCAACCAGTGTGACAATGTTAACAATAATGACGACTTTTTACACCTGAAGTTGGTAGATCATGAGAACGTTCAAGAAGATTAGATTCAATTCTGTATTCTTCACCTCTTATTGTAATGGTACTTTAAATAATGATACCTATGTTTAAATTGCAAAAAAGGATGCTAAATTCAAATGACTTTCGGTTGTTGATTCATGTACTTTAATTTTTTGATTTTTGTATAATATTGGTGCTATTTATTGAAATATATGGTATGGTGAATAATTTATGGCATTTTCATTTGTCTTTTTTACATAATATTATGTACATTGAGATAATCATCATTTACATCGAAATTAATAAATTCAATTTTTATAAACTACACAAGAGATCAAAATTATCTGTAAGGAATAAAAGTAAATGCAAAGAAAATAAGTTACTTATTTGAAAGTCATTACCATCTAGGATGATTTAACTAGTGTTTTATAAAACTGCCTATTAGGCGAAGAGAAACACTTATTTTTTGGACAGAGTTTGCTGATTGCTTTAAACGGCATTTTCAATGCCACCAGACTTTTTGGTGGCGGCGAGAACATTAAAAGGAACCCTTTAAGCCAACCCAAGCCGCGTGAAACGAAACACCGTCAGAGGTTTTCAAGAGGGAATGGCATTCAGGCACTATTGCGTGTCCCCGTTTCCTTTAGGTTCTCTGAGCAGTTGAGAAATCCTTATGTTTTTCGCCGTCCCCAAAAAAGACAGGTAACGCTGAAAACGCTTCTCTCCAAAAAATATTTATATTGAACTAACTCCGAGATCAAAAGAATATGATCAATAGATAGAGTCTATCTTTGGCATAAAAAACTATAAGATGTAACAGGATACTATAGTAAAAACTGTGCTCTTAAATATTGATAATTAGTCTCATCTCACCTGATGTTAAGTGATGTTAAGGCCAATGGTGGAGGCGCATTTCACCCGAAATCCTCAACTACTTAGGCACTGGCTATCTTATATCTAGCTGCCGGATCAGAACAATGCATAATATGATATATATTTAGATAAGGAGGGGTATAGAAGCAAAGTCGCCTCTGTCCATTTTGTCACCCTGATAGGTAGGGTATGACAGCTGTAACTACGGGTCCGGCTGTCTAGGATACCACGGGAGTTCCGGATCCTAGGCCCCCTGCCGGTTATGCCTTTGCGGGTGTCTCCGGTAGGTCCCGGACATGGATTGGACTCGTGGTGGATATGTGGTTAGCTGTAGAAGCGGGAATGTTCGTCTGCCTGGTTGAGGTCTGGCCAGGCTTCCATTTCGTGCACAGCGAGCGGGTCCGAGTAGCTGTGTTGGTGGGGCCCTAAAGCGGAAGGATCTGCGGGGCACGTGAGTTGTCCTTAGTTGGTTGTTCTGCTCGGTGGTTTTCATTAAGTAGGCTTCCAACATCTTCGGCACTAGTCTGGAGTACTGAGAAGTGAGTGGGCTTACAACTCTCTCCAAAGAGGACATTTGGTGGTCGACTTTAGGGTTAGCAGTGGTACTGCGAGTTGTACTCTTAGTGCAACGAGAAGTGAGCGAGCTTACAGCTCCGGTAACCTATCTGGATATTAGGTAGTGGACTATACGTGTCCACGGGGCAACTAGCTCGAGACACTAATATTAAAAGTACCGGATGAAGAATGCGCTTCGGCGCGTCCTGATCTGGTGTTATGACCTGACGCAGATGGTCCCTTGTGCTTGCGCAAGGATGTCTGGCATCTACTTTGTAACCTGACGGTTGGTAGGGGGTGTCAGTATAAACTTTAAAGTTGTGTGAAGCGGGGGTGTCCATTTTGTCAAAAAATAAATTTTAATGCTATCTGTAGAAGCGTCTTGGAATATTTTTGTAAAATAATTAGTTGACATGCAAAGTTAGCACTGTTCCATAGAAAATTAGCTTTGAAAAGTGAATTGAGAAGCAAATATGACACTGTTCAAATTTATCAATCACAAGGCGGCAGCCATGTAATTTTAAATTTTTTTTAAATAAACCGGCTTAATATGATATCATATTCGATAATGGAAGAAAATGTGTCCCCAGTGGTTCCTGAAATGGCCAGAAAAATAATTTTATTACGTATATTCTATAACAGTGGGGCGATACAAACCTGCCACTGTCCAAGAGTTGAGATGCAAACCTGACAGTGTTTTACCACAAAAGGGCAAACCTGCCACTGTCCTGTCAAAAATTTAAAATTTATGCTATTTAAAGCTGGCTTTTGGCATACTGCAATAATTATATTATTTACTATTCAACACAAAAAGAATTTTTCAATTCGAACCAGTAGTTCCTGAGATTAGCGCGTTCAAACAAACAAACAAACAAACAAACTCTTCAGCTTTATAATATTAGTATAGATTATTAAAAGTTAGAAAATATTCATTTACCTACAAATCACTTAAAGACGTTTTTTCGAAATTTGATTTTTCAAAACTTTTGGAGAGTGGCAATTTTGCTTTTATACCCCTTAGATGGTGGTAGCTAGCCAGATGGACAAACAAGCCCTACCACCACCAAACCGAGTATATACACAAACATATACGAATTCATACATTCACTTTTCTTTTTTTAAAACCACATCTGCGGTCTTAACCACTAGACCACAGAGGTGGTCTGCTGCTGCTACTGCCCTTGAAAGCCTCCGTCGTTCAAGGGCAGTGTGCATTTCATTTTATAATGAATTTTTTAGCATTGACTCTGTAGTTCTAAAGATTATTCCCTACAAACAAATGATATTGGTTGAATTAAACGTAGCACAACAACAAGAAATTAATAACACTATATACATAATCCTGAATAGGTAATTTATATATTACCGAGTCATCGAATTTCATTACAAAAGTAACTAAGTAATTATTATATTACATAATAATGCACATAATGTGCTTTGCTTTTTTATACGCAATGTCAATGAAGCCGATAATTCATTTAAATGCCTATTCCTATGCTATTGTTTTAAACTGATTTGAATACAATGATATTTCATATTATTTGTCCAATCATTACAATTTTCATTTTCTAATCTATATACATATCATGACTTGACCTGACTGATTCATCATCGCCGAGCCTAAGCCGCTGAAGCTAATTAGATGAAATTTGAACTGTGGGTAAACTGAGTGACGTAACCAGCCACTAAGAAAGGATTATATTTTCTTTTAAAAGATTAAAAAGGGAAGAAGTTTTTTTTTGGGGAAATCGTTATTTTTTAAGCAATAACTATCAAAATTAATAATTTAATCGATCTATAGATTTTTCAATAAAAATAAAGAATGACGTGTTTTTAGCATTTTTCGAAAAATCTCCCCTAGAGAGTTGAAATACGCTTGAAAAGTTGTATGGAAATCTGTCATTCTTTAAATTTCGGTATTTGGCCTGGTAAGAAATTGTAAAGTGTTTCAGGATTTTAGGAAAATTATCCCTTTAGTAGGGAATGACAATTTGTACAGGAGGTTTCAAAACGGACCAAAATTACTCATACAGAGTGATCTTTATTACGTTGTTTTGTGTTAGACACTTTTTACTTATACCCTTATGATATTTACCTTTGGCTTTTTGATGAATAAACACAAGTCGTGTAGCCCACGTGAGCAAAGCCGCGAAAAAAGCTAGTGCATAAAAAACGACGGGTTGCACTCTGGGAGTGCCGGCAGAAGTGAAAACTCGACTATTAACGTTGTGCATTTTTGATATTTTGGAATGGTTAGGGAATAATTTTGCACGAATTGCTTTAATTATCAGTATAAAAGTACTCTCATTTTTGTGGTAGAATAAAATATTTATTTATTGGGCCATCGTACACAAACATGAAAATTTATATTACATTAAAAAGTTATATTAAGTTATATTAAAAATTTATATTACGCCGCGCCAGCTGTCTACTCTCCATCCGTCTTACGAATTTTCGATCAGGACACGTGACCTGACGCGAGTTTAACATTTTTTACCCATTCCAAAAAAAGTGCACAACGCCGCTAAAGAAGTTTTCACTTCAATAATAAAAATAGTTATTTTCTTAAGTGAAATACTTATTTCTGGTTGTGGAATGGTAAGGTTTATACATAGCATACAGTCTATCAGCGTACAGAACGGGGACATGCACTAGTGCGTGATGCCATTCCCTCTAGAAAACCTCTGACGGTGTTTCGATCGCACGAATTGAGGAACCCGTTAAGTTTCTCGCCGCCCCCAAAATAGTCTGGTGACGCTGAACATGCCACCAGAAACAATCAGCAAAAATATTTATAACTAGCACTTTACCCACGTTTTCGCCCGCGTGGATTTAAGACTTGAGATTTAAAATATTTTAAATAGCCTATGTTACTCGCAAGGAATGTAGCATTCTATCAGTAAGTCATTTTTTGGGATTAATCCAGTAGTTCCAGAGATTACCCTCCGTAAACAAACAAACAAACAAACAAAGTCACGAACTATAGCTCTTTAATAATAGTACGTATAGGTTTACTACTACTGGGTAAAAGCGTCTATCATTGGAATTACGACATGGGTATTGGCTCAATCATCTGTCACCTTGACCTGGGAAATAAAACTGGACGTCCAGATACACTACGAGTTATTTAACCTGACACCTTTTAATCCTCTATTGTGATGCCATCCAGGCAAGGTCATAGTCAGAAGTGAGTCTATTTTCCGTTGAAATGGTTCTTCTTCATTAAACAATGCTTAGGTATAGGTCGCGCCAAACGTCTAGTCCCTTCTGAAGTTGGCGCGATTCGCGTCGCAGTAGTAAAAAATAGGCGTCAGTAGGGCGAAGGCGGGGAGAGCGGTAGGGCCTGACTGTACAGCTGCGCAACGAAGCAACTTCAGAGGGGACTAGAAGTTTGGCGCGACCTATACCTACATTATGACATGCCGGGTCAAGTGCACTACCAACTATGTTATCGTGGCTCAATCCAACTCGACGAAATTAGTCAACACTATCTATTCTTACTCTGTAAGCCAAAGGAGCCCTATTCTATTAATAGTTACTTAGCCTTTTTCGTTGGCAGGGCTAATCTACCTGGCTGGTTACCATCGTCTTATCTGACTGTCGCCATAAGAATATTTCAACTATTGTAACATTGAATATTTACATATAATTTTACGCAAATATTGTTGCGAACAAATTACAATTTGAAAAAAGACAAAGTGTTGAAAATATTCCACGAGCAGGATTTAAACATAACAATGTTATTATATTTTTTCAAATATTGTAACATTGTTATGTTCCAAAAATTAGAGACCCAGGTAGTTGAGGAATCCGGGTAAAGACAAAACACGAAGTGAGTGAAATTGAAATGAAACTTCTATTACTGTTAAAAACTCACCTGATTTTTGCGCTTTATAAGGATAAGATACAATAAGATAAATAAACTTTATAAAACTTTTGACAAAAAAACTACATAAAAGTAAATGTAAAAAGGATGGTCTTATCACTAAGAGAGAACTCTTCCAAACAACCTGTGGATGGACAAATAAGAAAAATAAGAAGTTTTGTTTTAAAATCATTAAAATTTCAATTTCATACAAAGGATCTCTAAAACCACTATGTGTATCTATTGTTTATTACTATTGGATATAATATAAAAGTTCCACTTATATTAAATGCATTCAGTCCGTAAACGTTAATGTTTAATGGCACTCTTGCCAATATTTCCATAACATATTATTTCCTTTTTTTAAATTCTTTCACCGCTTTTCTTTAAAAAAGGTAGAGTTTCCTAGATACAAATAGCAAGAGTTAGGATGGTTTCGAAACCGCAGGAACATTCCTCGAAGACACCAGAAACATCTCCGAGCAAGGATGGCGACAGAGTGGTGATCTCTGGAATATCGGGGCTCTATCCACAATGCAACAACGTCATGGAATTCTCCGATTTGCTCTACAACAAGGTATTTACATATTTACAAACAACGAGGTGTTTTTATATATTTTTGTTATATAAGAGACAAATTACAGACAATGGATAGAAAACTTAGAAAAATAAAGTTTAAATAGTTAACATCGTATATCCGTGCCCAAATAGGTAGTACATAGGTGCACAGCATTTACCATTAACTTACCAAATAACAATACAATTACTAAACACAAAAAAATATGCAAACACAATAACATTCATTATTAACATGTGCCTACTGTGATTGCAAAATAAATCTTTAAAAACCATAAAAATCTTAGACCTCCATCGAAGCGCCCTTTACCTTTAGGGGGCACCTTCAGGGGGTGCCGATGCCGTGCGGAATTTCAAAAAACGTGTTTTTAAGTCACTGGTGCTAGGCGCTGAATAGGTCATATATATTAAAAGGATTGGTGTTTCACAAGGCCATGGTTGTTTTGGAATTTGAAACAAATACCCAGAAACTGCATAAACAATACGTAAAAGTAATGATATCTAAAAACCTCTTTCTTCAGAAACTTTGTAAATATAGCTCATGAAACAATATTCCGACATCAAAATGTTTGTACTGTTATTCCGCGGGCCACTGATGTCTAATTTTTCATTTAAAAAATATGAATATGAAAATATTAAGACTTTTATTATTTTTTACCCAAATGCCTATGATTTTACGAAAGTAAACATTGCTCTAATTAAATCACCAGCCTACTCTGTACAGTTATTAGTGTGCGTGCGTATTCATGTCGTGCGCTGCGCCGTTGTCACACCTCTGCCACGCGCCACTCGCTCGCTAAGTATTATGTCTAAACTCAAACTCAAACTCAAACTAAAAAACTGGACAACCTGTCAGAATACAACAATAACACAAACTTTGTTGTTATGGCGACAGACTTAGATAATATTTGTTCTAAGGATAAGATGGTGGTAAGCGTATCAAATCCTGAGTACTGTTATCTCGTAAATAAAATGGTAATGAGTAGATTAAGACTTAACTTTTTAAGAGCTGTTGGTTTTATTAAAAGAAAACCAAAAAAACTAATATTGTCAATCGTAGAAGTAGAGTATGCAGTAATTATTTGCCTACCTACTTATCTTAAAAAAATCTTGTTCCCAGATGCACCCAATCAGCTCCAAAAACAAACATTGGGACTGCACCCATCCAGAAGTGTCTCAGTACACGGGTACAGTGCCCGGGCTGGACCGGTTCGATGCCCAGTTCTTCAAGGTGCATTCCAAATTGGGCAACAACATGGACTCCATATCTAGAAAGCTGCTGGAGCAAGCCTACCAAGCCATCTACGACGCCGGTAATTTATACAACCGTCTTAGCCTTGCGGATAACCAATGGTCTCAGACATAGATGTCCCGGGTTCTATTACCCGTTTGTGTGTTTGAAACTGAGTGTTTGGATAGTGGTAGAACCAGCCACAACATTGATTTCATATATTGAAAGTGTGTGGACCTACTAAGCCTACGAAAACGCCGTCAATATTTTACAACCTCCTTGGTCTAATGGTTAAAACACCGGTCTCAAACGCGGAGGTCCTAGGTTCGATTCTCAGCGAGAGGTGATAACGTATGTTTTAAGTCTACCTATGTATTAACTCTCTAGCTACCACTATTAAAAAAAAACTTAGAATAACATAAAGGGTAGAAGAATGTCTGTGTTCCGTCATTGATAATAAGATATCCAGGGCCCTTAGCCATAGTAACATTACAAAAACGATAGCGAAGTTCGAAAAGAACAAAATGTATGGGATAGACATAAGCCGCGCTAAATCACGTGGTCAACGTCATGTCAATCCCATATATTTATTCTTTTCTAACTTCGCTATGGTTTCGCTATCGTTTTTGTAATGTTACTTTGGCTACGGGCTCAGGCTCTCAATAGATGAAGATTACGATTACGGGCTAAGGGACCTAACCAGAAAAGTAATTAATGAACCCTTCACTGCCGGAACAAAATAGTGACGTCATAATTTGCAGCTCCCATACACTTTCAATTAAAAATAGAGTTTTGACAACTGCTAAAAAGTTTATCTATTGATTAACAGCCACCTACGTAATTAATAAGGACCTAAGAGTTAATTAAACTAAATAATGTTCAAATAATTTTTTAACGCAAATTTTGTTGCGAACAATTACAAAAACACAAATGTTGAAAAAAAAAATTGAAAAAAATGTTGAAAAAAAACCTGCTCGTGGAAATTTTTTCAACATTTGTGTTTTTTTAAACTGAATAATATTTTTTCTAATCAACCTTTTTTAAAGCATTTACTAAAATTAAATCAATTTGATGCTGACTGTGCCAATTAACATTCACCTACATTTAAAAGCGGAAGCTATTAGAATAATAATAACGTTATGTTTAACTACTAACCTAACCTAACTAGGTTAAAGGAGTCAATGTGTGTAAACAATGACAAACGCATATTATAATTTTTATTTTATTATATTATACATACTAGCAATTTGCCCGAGACTATGTCCGGTTTCTAAAATTAATCCTTCAAAATATATCTACGTTATCCGCAAGGACTGTATCATTCTATAAGTAAAAGATTTTTTATAATTGAACCAGTAGTTCCCGAGATTACTCTCCTCAAACAAATAAACTTTACCTTTTATTATTTTTTTTTAAATTTATTTATTATTTATAGCTCTGCCCCGCGGTTTCACCCGCGTAACTATTTTCCCGTTTTTGCAACATTTTTCATTGCTGTTCCCATCCTATTAGTCATAGCGTAATGTAATATAGCCTATAGCCTTTCTCAATAAATGGACTTTTCAACACAAAATAATATTTCAATTCGAACTAGTACTTCCTGAGATTAGCGCGTCCAAACAAACTCTTCAGCTTTATAATATTGGTAAAGATTAATAGTAAAGAAGACGCCTCGGTGGCCGAATGACGGAGCGCTCGGTTCCATACCCGAATACCTGGGTTTAATTCCCAGGTCGGGCTAAGTGTGTTTCGGCTCTTTTTCGATGCTGGCCCAGGTTTGTGGCCACCAACCCGAATTTGGCAAACGTATTGATTAAGCCAAAACCCCATCAATTGTAGCGATGACTTGATTTCAATAATGGAGACTTTTGCCCAGCAGTGGGATAATGTTTAGGCTATTTTCTTTATTTTTATATTAGCTAAGATGCAGCGGCTAGCGCGTTTGGAATACGATAGTGCGAGTTAGGCCACTTTCGTAATGCCGGTCCTCAGGTGGACAGACCAATTTTTTTTCTATTTTAATTCTTTAGTTCAAATTGCGGGCATGCAATTTTATTGTGTAAGTAACAAGCATTTCATTTACTTTAAAATCTTTGGTATTAAAGTGTTCATCCAAAATGTAAAAAAAATATTTAATGAACATTTTTACTTCAGTAGACCAAAGTTTTTAAACTTGGTTAAAATACGTCAATTCTGGTACCGAAGGAAAATTCTTAAACTTGAATAAGCTTTACTGCATCCTCTTCAATGCAAACTTCTTGTAAGGCATGTTTCGCATATAAACTTGTATCATTAAATAAAAATACATAATTTATTTGTGTGAACCCGTAGCTATTTCAATGTTTATTTATGTTTAATAGCTGTTGGTCTTCCTAAAATAAATTAAATTAAATCCTGATACGGCAGGACTGAGCCCCGAGCATTTCGCTGACAAGAAAGTCGCGGTGTACGTCGGCACATGCGTCACTGAAACGGAGAAAGTTGCGTTCTACGTCGCCAACAATAAAACTGGCCTTGGTCTGGTTGGGTAAGTATTTAAGTTTAGCTAGAACCTCCAAGGTTCATCTTGGAGGTGCTTATAAGACAGAACCTTTATACTTCAGCATCATCATCATTATCATCACTAGCTCATTTTATGTCTCCAATGCTGGAGCACGAGCTTGCCCTATGGATGTGAACACCATAGGGAAAATGGGCAACAAATTACTATGCGTGCCCAGTGCGGTGGTGGTGGTTTTTAACGACTGCTAATGCATCCGGGAGCAACGGCTTTACTTGCCTTTCGATACACGGAGGAGCCCAAGTTGATACCTTTTTTATCTGATCCGATGACCAGCTTAAGCGGAGGTTGCTTTCAGCAATCACAGACCGAGCGCGTTCACCAATATAAAAAACCACCAGAGTTACATTAATTTTCCTAAGTAGATGCAGCCAGTATAAACTTTCATATTCAAAATGGTTAAAAACCGCCAGGACTTAGCCAACGTGTCGCAATGCCTAAATCCTAATTCTGGGGATGTCTGATGGCCATTCTACACAAAATAGAACTTTTTTTTAACTTAAGTTTATGTTATTGTTATACAGATGCAGTAAATCCATGTTCGCCAACCGCATATCCTACTGGTTGAACGCTAAAGGCCCCTCAGTGGGCATAGACGAGGGATGCTGCAGCTCTATCGCCGCATTGGAACAGGCGTACCAGGCCCTGGAGAGGGGGGACTGCGATGCGGCCCTTGTGGGGGGCGCCTGCCTGTGCTTGCATCCCCAGTCTCATGTGCACTACAGCAGGTATGTATAAATGGGTAAGCTGTAGTCTTATCAACATTGGTACAGTCATACCAAACCCTGGAGATAGGGGATTTGATGCGGTCCATGTAGGGGGGCGCTAGCTTGTATTTGCACCTTTAGTCTCATGTACACTACAGCAGGTAAGTATTGATTGTTAAGCTGTAGCAACACAGCTGCATTATAGCAGACCAACAGTATTAACCCTTGGAGATGATTACAATGCGGCCGTTGCAGCCCTTGGGTGCCAGCCTGTGCCTGCATCCCCTTTTTCGTGTGCACTAAGCCTTGATGGAGAATGCTGCATGCATAGAACACAGAGTGGGCATACTCGGATTACCAATGGTGTTGGTAACTCGTTGGTTGTGGATTCTTTATAAAGAGCTCTTCTTTTCTTTGGTCTTATTTTCTAGTAGCTATGTAATAAAAGTAGTTACTAGCCACCTGTATTTTCTGACTTATAAAAGGAGTCCTTTTATTGCTAGATAAGAAAACAAATTTACACCATTTACAGGATTTTAAAGATAAGCGCCGACGGCAAAACGAAGAGTTTCGATGTGAACGCTGATGGCTGCGCGATGTCCGAGGCTATCATTGTTTTCTTGCTGCAAAGAGCGAAAAATGCTTTAAGGTAACAATACACTGTCAGATTCTTATAAAAAAAGTCAATTTTCAATTAAGCTACGAATATTATATTTTTGGCAAAAAAATTACATGAGCGTTATGTGAATAGGAAATCCCGAAATCTTTTGGCATTCTGTGCCAAGTGCCTTTTTAGGTTTACTTGGAGTATAAATTGGGTTCTCACCTACGTCACAGAATAAATAATAGTACAAGTCCTACGTGTCCATTAAATCGCTGCAAAAATTAAATTTATGAAGGTGTTACAAAAAAGTATTTACACCAATTTAATCGATCAATTACAATAATGTTTTGCTTTCTCAGAGTTTATGCAGATGTGATAAACGTTAAGAGTATCTACTTCCCTCTATTAGAGGACAAATTGGGTCCTAAATATGGTTTCTACCGAGATCCTAATACCATCAAGAAGTTCTTGCAATCTTTCTACGACGAATGTAATGTCCGACCTGAAGCAGTGGAGTATGTGGAAGCCTTTGGATCAGGTAACTATGATAAATTTTTTACACACATTTAATACACATGTTTTTTCATATAATTCAAATCACACTTATTACATCGTCTGTCTACCTTCAATTACATTGATTGCTATTTCATACCTAGGTAGAAAGAAAAAGATAAAATTTGTTGTTTTTTTCCGCTTTACTTGTCGATAATGATAATCATTCTAACATTCTTTGGATTGGTAACTCGTTAGTGATGTTGCTAACGTCTGTAATGGCTGCGATAACCGATTTCTATCAGGGCCTCAACTCTGCTTATTTAAAAACGTTTTAAATGTGTGTGGTAGCCTGATTTTACACTAGGACTCACGGATAATGGACAAAATCAGCCCACCGACACATGATAGAAGAAGTTTTAAAATAACGGAAGCGACACCAAGGTGAGCCGTGTGCTTGACTGCCATCTTAAAAATACGTATTGAACAGTAACATCTACAATAATAATCAGGAACTGACAGAAAAATCACTATTAAAATATATTTACAGCCGTCGCAGAGGCAGACAAATCTGAACTTGAAGTGTTCAGCGAAGTATTCTGCAAAGAAAGGTCTGATCCTCTACTTGTCGGCAGCGTCATGTCCAACGTTGGGTACAGCGAGGCAGCCTCTGGATTAACTAGTTTAACTAAGGTACTGGTTTATGATATGCAAGTTGTATTCACCATTCAACCGAGTTAGCGTTAATTAGAATGTATATCGTAGCAGTTTAAGTTGATTACCTTTTAGGAGATGGTTACGTAGGGCTCAATGACAACGAATATCAGACCTAGGTGATTTGCTTTGTGGTGGCTGTGGGACTTATTGTAAGACCGCCTGGTAGCAGCCATAGCTAGCTGCCACCTTTATATTTACCGCATTAAAAAATCAAAAATACCGCGATGGAATTAAATGACAACAAAAGCTGCGCCATCCAGTAACGTGATAAAGAACTAAGCTGACTAAAGTCAGTCAGTTGGGTAAACCCAATTGTTGTAAAACACAGGTGCTCCTTGGATACTACAAAGGCAAGTTAGCTGCCAATTTGCACTGCTCCGACCCCCGTAAAGATGTGCGTGGACTCCAAGAAGGTCGCATGCGCATCATGACGGACCACCAACCGTTTGGGCGCACCTACGCCGCCGTCAACAGCCTCTCTGTCACTGGTAGTAACGCGCACATACTTCTACATGGACATCATAAACCTAAGGTAAACAAAAGAAATTATAAAAGTGACCCATAGAATATAACGTAGGTACGATTCTCAGTATGCCTAAAAAAATCACATTTGATTGGACAAGAAAAAAGGATACCTATACAAGTATGTAAGAAGGTAGCATTAAATCAGGAGCGGATATTTTGAGGGCTTTGATTCTGCTATTATAAAAACGTCTACAGTCATGTGTCCGTGACCTGATTTTGACATTTTGCCCCTTGTCCTACTACGATTACGGTAATGAGACGTTCTTGAATGAGCAAACTTGAGGTCTTAATAATTTAAGCATGAGTAAAAAAGAAGTTTAAGAAAAAAAATTAAACATTAAGTTTTCCAGAAATTTACGACTGGAAGTTAATTACACAGAAAACAGATACACAGAAAATTGTATTCATTGTAGTTTATCAGATAAGAGATAGGATAGTCATACCCTCAGTAGTTAATAATTTCGGATGAAGTTGTGGAATAAAAATTGTGTCTAGTTGTTATTTTCTATCCCTATAGTTATATAACGTTTTGATAATTTTACAGTGCCACCAGATTTTAATCATATATAATTATTTTATTTTTAGAATCTTCAACGGTATAAATCAAATATACCTTATTTAGTCACCATATCAGGAAGACAAGTTTCAGCTGTAAAGAAAATATTGGAGAATCTTAAATCACGTTCAATAGACCCTGAAGAGTTGGCTTTGCTGCTCAATATACACAGCATGAATATACCTGGACATCTTGGTAGAGGATTTGCCATACTGGGTAAATATAATTTATATATTTATAGCAAGTAGTTAGTAACGTAAATTATAGAAAATATGGTCCACCAACAAGAACTTGCTCTTAAAGCATAGTAGCTAAACCAAGCAACTAAGGTACCACAACACCCACACATTGTCTCAATACTGGCCTCAGTCTCTCCAACATATATATAAGAGGTAATGACGGATGGGCCGTATCGTAATTCGTAACCAAACCGTTTTGCCGCTTCACTGCAACTGAGCTTCAATTCAGAGAATTTCGTTTCCCATATTGACCCGTACCGAAAAATGTTTCAAGACGTACGATCATTTGATGGAACTCCTTAGCATAATTACTGTTATTATGTAGTAGTATGTAAGCGTGCGTATGTATGTTTCCTCAAGCCTATATCAAAATGCAAGCTACAAACAATTGAGCGATGCAGCATTCAGCACCATCTATTTTTATTTTGTTGATACTACATTAATTACAAGATAAAATTTTACTCGAAAAAACAACCAGTCTCAGGAAGCCTTTGGATAACCGGTTCAATGCAAATTAATTTCTTAGACGAGAAGTTATTTAAAAAGTCTGTTTTTATTCAAGATACGAACGCCGAACAAAAGACAGTCTGCCTGATGGATAAGTGCGATTACTTTGACAACGCGCGCCGCCCCCTGTGGTTCGTGTACAGCGGCATGGGCTCGCAGTGGCCCGGCATGGGCGCGCAACTCATGCGCATACCTATCTTCGCAGCTGCTATCGAAAGGTATATAACCCCTTTCCTTAAGTATGTAATGTATTAAGTTATTTATTTTTGTAATAATGTATTTAATTTTGTAATTCTAAAATATAATCCTTAGGTGTGACTTTTTAGGTATACTTCATGGAATGTTATGATATCCTGGAATATGCTTAATAAGAGGTAGCAAAACACTATACAAAATACCCAATAAACAACAATTGACTTACATGTTCCTGTCATAATCAACAATTAAACCAAACTATGCTGGACCAGCTTTGAAACTAATTAAGAAATCATCATTATCTTTGACTATAAGCGACTATAAGAGTCTTTTGTTTTAGATGCCAGCGTGCTCTACAACCAAAGGGGCTTGACCTGATCCACATCATCACCTCTCCCAACAAGGCTATCTTCGATAACATTCTCAATTCGTTTGTTGGAATTGCTGCAGTCCAAATTGGTCTTACCGATATACTACGAGAGCTGGAGCTGGTTCCCGATAACATTATTGGTATGAAAATCATAATTAAGACTGTCTAGCCGGCCTAGCACGCTAACGTCGAGTCCACCACGCCAGCTGTGTAAAAGAGTCTTTAGTACCGTAGTTGACATTGATTCTCGAAACAGCCGCTCAGAAATATACGGTCTGATCATAATGATTTAACGCCATTGTGGTCTATCTTATCATTTAGGTAAAAAATCCACACATGAAAATTATATTACTTCTTTCACTCTTACCACTACTGTTTCAATTTCAGGTCACAGTGTGGGGGAACTCGGCTGCGCATACGCAGACGGCTGCTTTACTGCTGAAGAGATGATACTGTCGGCCTACAGTCGCGGCCTGGTTTCCTTGCAGACTCCGTTCATCAAGGGCTCTATGGCTGCTGTTGGACTTGGGTATAAGGAAGTAAGACAAAACCCTTAAATGAAGGCTATATTTTAAGAAGATAGAAAATGGAGAAACTGCCAGATGTCCTAGCAATGGGGCTGATTGGAGGAGTGAAGAATCCTTATTCAATGCTGGACACACCAGCATTGACTGAGGATACGCTGAAAAAGAAGAAGATCTCATTTTAAAGTCGAATTTTTCGATGACATTACAGATAAAAGAGATAATTCCCCCCGAGATAGAGGTGGCGTGCCACAACGGGTCGGAGTCCAGCACCATATCTGGACCCGCGGACGTGATGCGGAAGTTCGTGGCTTCGCTCACCACCAAGGGCATTTTTGCGAAGGAGGTACCATGCTCAAACATCGCCTACCACTCCAGTTACATTGCTAAAGCTGGTAAGACATACAACCTCCACGGAACTTATTCTTGGCACACCTTCTTAGTAAGGCTTCCAAGTGATGCGCCAACTCGTGGTCACACTCACTGCCAGGTGCATTTTTGCCAAGAAGGTGTCATTCTCTAACATAGCTTATCACCCCCGTTACATTGCTGAATCTGGTAAAATGTGGAACTAAGAACACGATTTTATCTTTAAATGTCTTTGTATCTTACAGGGCCGGGTCTCTTGAAATATTTATCAGAAGTGATTAAGAATCCGAAACCGAGAAGTGATCGTTGGGTGTCTACGTCAGTACCCCGAAACAAATGGGATGAGCCTAATGCCAAATATTCCTCAGCGGAATATCACACAAATAATCTCCTGGTAAGACATCATAATGTAATTGACTGTCAAAAAGCTGCAAGCTCTGGTTGAAAGATCAAAACTGATCTTCTTAAAATTTAGAGTCCAGTGCTCTTCGAAGAGACTTCACGCTTGATCCCGGCTGACGCTGTGCTAGTGGAGGTGGCTCCTCACGGTCTGCTGCAGGCTATCCTCAAGCGCTCCTTGCCTGAGTCGTGCAAGCACATCCCTCTAACTCACCGTGGCCACCAGGACAATGCACTGATGGTACTCGAGGGAATCGGAAAGTATGTACATTGTACCATTGCCACAAAACTAATCAAGTTAATAAATTTTCGAATTCACGATCCACGGCTATTAAACACTCATCAGTCATTCCATTCTTATTTTACTCCCAGTTTTTCAAGAACAGCGCATTTTTTAAACATTTCCTAATTACCATTTACCATGATGTAATTAATTACTATTTAGTTCTTTTACTGCTACGTTTCCGATATAAGTAGTTAATAAGTTATCATAGAGTTTAAATATCTATTAAAATTTTTTGAATGTAGAATTCAAAAAAGTACTCGCTGGTTATGCAACCCGCACAAGCGCGGATCCAGCACACAAAAATGGTTGTGGGTACGGCTACCTAATAATCGGCCAAGTGCAAGTCGTACGTAATCAAAATGTTGAGTTCTGAATTTGGTAAGGTTTTAGCTGAGAATGTGTGCGTTTGTTGTGTGCTGCTCTACGTTCAGAACCACACACGCACACGGTTCATTGCTAGATTTTTTAGGGATTGAATATAACCGCAAAGATAAAGAAACATTGATTGACCTGCATAACACATAACAATAAAACATATAAAACGGATACATAATACATACATATAGGTATATTGAAACTCGTCCAGTTTTAAAATACAAATAGCACAAAAAAATATCTTCGATCTCAGTTAAGGTTGTGGGCATGCCCACTGTGCCCACAACGGTGGATCCGCGCTTGAACCTGCACAGCATTTTATTAAAATATAATTTTTGCTATTGTAAAATAATGATGGAATTGCTTTATTTCAGATTATTCATGGAGGGTTACAATTCTAAAGTGGGAAATCTTTATCCGAAAATAGAGTTTCCAGTCTCTACTGGAACTCCTATGCTGTCCCATTTAGTCGAATGGGCACATCATGAAAAATGGTAAGCGATCAAAGATTTAAGATAATTACAACTTTGAGTTATCAGCCTTCAGGTAAACAATCCACTGCTGGGTTTAGGCCTTCACACGTGAAAAATAGCATACTTGAAAATCGTACCATAACCATGCACGCTACCCGGCTGAACTCGATGGTCTTAAAGATTATTTCACGACAACTTTTAAGTAATAATATTAAAAAGTATAAATAAAAATTTCAGGAGTCTACCATTATATGAATCAGCTCTCAGGAAAACAGCGGCGGCCGCGAAATACGTGGTCTCCATCCACGATGATGAACATAGCTATTTACAAGGGCATGTTGTGGGAGGTAAACGGCTAACTTTTTGATTTTCTGCTGTGTTTTGTTCTATTTACAATTCTTTGCAGAAAGTCTTGTCAAGTAGATGGATTCCATAGTTGTAGCTGTACAGACTACAAAAAATCACTAGATATAAAATAGAAAAAATATTTAAGTAATCCGAAGTGTCTTTATTAGTCTTGTCATCATGTGTTTTTGATCTTCACATTCACGATGCTACTGTTTTTAGGAAAGAACGTATACCCTGTAGCTGCTATACTTGTAGCTGCTTGGGACACCCTCGCCATGTCTATTGGAGAGCAGAGGAAGCATGTGTCTGTGGAGTTCCGGGACGTGCATTTCTTTGTGCAGCCAATCCTTCACAGTCAAAGACAGATGAGGATAAGTGTGGCTTTGCATAGAGGCACTGGATACTTTGAGGTAAGAAGAACGATTAACTGTAAACGAAACAGGCTTATTTGACTTTAATCAACCAAAATTCTTTGATCTTTTAACAAAGCAGTAGCGCGCAAGATTTCTTAATTTTGCGATCGTTACACTCAAAAACGCTCACAAGAAGTTATTATTTTGTATAAAATTAAACTTACTTTTTTCTATATTTCTAGATAATGGATGACTGCTCCAAAGTTGCTACTGGATATGCACTCGTCAGAGACACAGACAGCGTAATGAACAAGGATAACTTCGAATTAAACGGAGACGTCGTCATGAAATCAGAAGATATTTATCGAATGTTTTTTGACAAAGATTTCTTTTACACGTAAGAAATTAATGATCGACATGAACAATTCTTCATTATCATCATAAGCCTACTTCCGACTATTTTTTTTTAATAGGAGAGAAGAGTCTCTACCATGCCCTTCCGCAAAAAAAAGTTTTTATGATTTTTTCAAATTGAAACATTATGGTGTCTTGAACGGTTAATCCGAAATTAAGTTATAGAGAACACATTGTTCGTTAGTGCAACAACAAACTTAGATTTAATCATTATCCCCTTTTACTGTTTCGTAGTTAAATGTAATATTGTAAGTTTATATGGTACCTATTCACAAATGAATAAATAAATCCACCTATATACAACCTTTTTTTTATACTTCATAAGTGAAAAAGAGTGTCGCTTTTAAATCAACTGAAAAGTTACAAAATTTTTATATTTAAATACTATTCGATGTTTTTTGCTTGCAGTGGTGACTTCCGCAGCATTTACAACACAAACGCCTCCTTCACTGAGGGTCATCTGCTCTGGATTAACAACTGGGTGACAGTCATCGACGGAATGTTACAACTGAACTTCCTTAGAAAAAGAATTGATAGCATCTCACAACCTGTCCACATCAGAAACATTTGTATTGACACTCAGGAGCATTCTCTTACAGATGTAGTTACGATTAATGGAGCACCAACTATGAAAATTCGTACTGTAGAATTATTTGATCGTACAAGGTAATTATGAGGATTATTATAATTAACTGTCTAAATAGTAGCAAAGTTATATGAAAAGGTAGATTTTTGTTTTATGAAACGCCGACGTAACTGGGTTACATAATGATGCAGTAAATTACATAACAACATTTTAAAGTATTTTTTATCGATTTTTTCTAAAATATGTATAATATGTTTAAAGTCACCTTAAACCCACAAGTTACCTTAGTAGTAGTACCCACAAGTGACTTGTGGGTACTAAAATTCGGGTATTTACCAGCGAGTAACGCTAATCGTATTTTGAGAGAAGTGTTGAAAGCAAGCCTTTGTTTTAATGCTAATATGATTTTCAGATGTGGGGGTATTATAATGGAAGGTATAAGATTTAATGTATTAATAGCAAAGACAGAAGAATTAAGCTTGAAAACATTGAAATTTGTTCCACGTTTCGACAGTAACATAATAAATGTAAGTTTTAAAGTTTTTAATTATTGTGGTCAGCACAACACCCTCAAAAATTTACACAATATTTAAAAAAAAATGTCACTGCTTGTACTAATTGTTTATATATTTCAACAGGTTAAGACAGCGTTGCTGATTAATCTGCAAATTGTGGCTGAAAACCTTAATAAAAACATTCTGAACGTCCTCGAAATTAAGAACGGTGTAAATAGTATTTTTGATGCATTCAAAGACATATCAAACAAAATTCCTGGGCTTAAAGTTAACTTACAATCTATAAGTAATAATTATGAAGAACAGTATTCTTTAATAGCAAGTTCTGACCTACTTCTTGTATCCAATCTTTCCACCGAGGATGATGTAAGTTTAAATGTAGTTTAGGAGTTTATATGTATACATACACAATATATGATAAATAATATTTATCACATTTTATGTAAGGCGACAAACAACATAATAATAAACAACTTAAAAATACTTATAAAAATACCACTTTCAGATGTTCCAGTTATTCTTCAAAGCAGTGAAATGTAATTCTTTCATTATGTGTGCTGAAAAATATTCACTTGAAAACATTCGAATGCGTCCTTCAACATTGTATAGGATTGTAGCGTCACAAGTCACTAGTGAAACTTATTTATATTTATCTAGATGGAGACCGAAATCATTAGCTACTTCGAACACTGCTATTACAGTTCGCACTCAAAAGGACATAGCAATTTTAAGATCAGCAAGAGACAATTTAACACACAATCATAAACTACTTATTCTCACACCAAACCCCCCAGTCGATGGATTAAGAGACCTTGTTCAGGATTGGAGGAAAGATTCGAAGTGCAATCAAGTGCATTTAATAATGGTTAATCACAAAATAGCACAAAGTCATAACTTTGAAAATGTGCCTGAGCTACATTTGGCTTACAATGTTCTTGATCATGTAAGTGCATTTGAAAAAATACATAAATTACCTAAAACAATATTAAAATAAGACTATGTTATTGATATCTAATACACTAATACTAAACTTTTATATATGTTTCAATTGGCATTTCTAGGGTACTTGGGGTGGTGAATATTTCGTGCCAATGTCAGACGAACCCACTTCTGTCAAAAATATGACTCTTGAAAGCTATCGTATTGGTGATCTGAACTGCTTACATTGGGTTGAAATGCCAGAATCCAGGGCTGCTGGAGTCAATGTTACGGTAAATTTTCATTTTGCAACAAATACAACTAAAAAGTTTTCTTTATAATAAAAACTTGAGGGATCATTCTATTCATCATACTTAAAGGTACATTATGCTGGTCTGAATAACCTCGACGTTAAAAGAGCAACAGGTCAGCACGCTCTAAGAAGCGAAGATAACTTCAATCATAATTCATTTGGAATGGATTTCAGTGGCGTTTCTGACAGGTAAGTATTTCTAGTATATAAAATAATACTGTGTCGTAAGAATTTATAAAAGTTTTCTACTAGAGAAACTACTCATCCCAGTGCTCTTTGTCCATTACATTCTTTAAACAAAGTGGTTTTTGATTATTTTGGTAACCCAAGGGCGTGCGGTTTTCTTGCACAGAGAATGAGCACAGCAGGCTCAAAAAATTATTTCACTTATTAACATATAAAGTTTTCACAAAAAATAAGAAACGAAAATTAACTTAGTAAAACATTTAATGGCTTCTTTTAGAGCAACTGACATAGATCATTCATCAACATCAACATCATCGCTCGTACTATGGGTACCTTACCAGAATAGCCGAACGCCAAACTAGCATATCTGCCGCCATAGCAATACTGTTATTAATCGCCATAAGAACTTGTTGTAAAGAAAACAACAATAATAACTATTATATTTCATTAGCGGTGCGCGAATAATGGGCTTAGTGGCGAATGGCGCAGCCAGCTCTCGAGTGAAGGCAGTTCCTGAGCTTCTATGGCCCGTTCCGAAGCACTGGACGATGGAAGATGCAGCTACTGTACCTATGCCCTACGCTCATGCTTTCTATTGTCTAGTAAGTGATTGTAGGACGGTAAAAAATAATATGTTCTAAATAAACTAATTCTTTGAAATACTTGTGGCACACAAGTTCCTATCAAATTCTATCAAAACAATCTTATAATCATCATGGTCATAAGTATTTTTTGATACTTAATGTGTCAATACGAATATTGTATTCTTGCAGAAGATTATATAAATTATTCGTAAGCGTTCACAATATTTTACTACAACTAAAAACTGTATATCTCAGAGCTGAAAGATAAAAAACTTAAGTCTGCTTTCCTATCTGAATGACCTCAGTATCAGAGACAAGCTATTGTGAGATAACGATAATCAAAAACAAGAGAAATGAAATCTGTTTAACCTATCAGGTCATCAAGACCCGGATGCTTCCTAACCGCAGCATCCTCATTCACGGAGGTGCTGGGGCTCTTGGCCAGGCTTCGATCTCCATAGCCCTGGCGCACGGGCTCCAAGTGTTCACCACGGTCAGCGACACCCGCAAGAAACACTTCTTGAGGAAACTATTTCCTGATCTGAAAGGTAGGTTGGAGATTGCTGGGTGCGTTTTGTCACTATGGTTTATGTCCTTATTCCAGCAGTTTCTTTATTAAAATACATTAATGCTTAAATGGCTGCCAATTCTCCGGCGTAGAGACTTACACGTTCTTTCTTTTCTGTATACTACCCACTTCACCTCCATATCTTCAAAATTGTTTCTCCTTCCGTTCCACTTCCTCAAGTCATACCTTGCGTTCTGCTTATAACCTAGCTCTTATGAGTCCTCTTCACTCAACTAATTTCCTTTCCTATTCTTTTTCTGTGCATGCTGTTCGGTTATGGAATTCTTTGCCAGAGCGCATCAGAAGTGCTCGCAAGTTGGAGTCGTTCAAGGGTCAGGTTCGGAGTCATTTTCTAAATTCACCTTAGCTATGTTTATTTATTTTATGATTTATATTGCATAAACTCTGTTTATTATATTTATTTCTCTTTTGTATGTACTTTATTTGATATTATTATTATAATTTTGTTTATTTTTACTTGCACCCATTTTTATTTTCTTAATTTTTTTTTTCGCCCAAGGTTGCCTGGACGAGATTGCTTGTTAGCAATAAGGCCGCCTATTTTGTACTATATCTTTTCATCAATATGTCTGTATCTGTTTTGTTTTTGTGTGCAAATAAAGTTTATTATTATTGTTATTCATTCTTTATTTTATTTTTTCATATAAATTAACATTTTTAAATATTTTCTAAAAGCAAAATAAATAGAACATTTAAAAATATAAAAAAAATAAGGGTCTGCCGGTATCGGGACCAGGATCCAAGCTACTATAATTATAATTATTTCCAAGTTATGAGTTGTCTCTTGATAAGTTACTTACATTTGCTGCTTTATAAGTAGTTTGTTGTTTAATAATTTTATTGAGACTTCATATGAGAAGTTACACACTTCTTCATTTTATATATTTTTTTTTTAATAATGATTTTATAAATAATAGCCAGTGCCTCAGAGGATTCGAAGATTTCGGAGTGACGTGCGCTTCTACCTTCGGCCTTATCATCATCATTAATATCAGGCGAGATGAAGGCAAAGTGCTCACTCGTTAGCAATAAGAAAAAAAGAATATAAAAATAACCAAATATTTACAATCAAAGATGTGTAATATACATATGTAATAAACTAAAAGGGCGACGGTAAGAATTTAATACATCATCATTGGTTTTTATCAGAGGATCACATAGGCAACTCACGAGATAGCAGCTTCGAAGAAATGGTCTTGACTCTCACCAAGGGTCTCGGAGTTGACTACATAATTAATTGTGTCAAAGGGGAACTTAAACAGGTATAACCTTTCCAATAATGACAACTTTAATTTTCAAGCAAAACCAATATTTTCTTGGGTTTGTACTTTCTAGGCTTCCATCAAAATTGTTGCACCATTGGGAATCACACTAGACACAACTCAAATACAAAGCAACGAAATATATTCACTTGAAATGGATCGACTGTCAAACGAAAGAAATTATACTACAGTTGATTTTTCATCTATTTTCGCTGAAAGTAATATTGTCGAAATGAAAGTAAGTATGTAACGCTAATATGAAATGCCATAATAGTTAAGTTAAATAATTACTCTAACGCAAGTGACCATGGTAGTTTAAGAATTACCAACTTATATTACCTAGTAAAGCTAGATCTTTAAATATCCTCACTTAATATAAAGACACCTACTTAAATCAGGGTCTGCATTGCGTTGACATGAGCGTGATTCCACATTTATCTATACCGTCACTTAACGTCGCGTAAAAATAAGTGCCAAGGGTTTCTAAGACCTTTGAGACTTTAAACGGATATTGTCAACAGAAGCTGCAACTATTATTGAGTGAGGGCATATCCCGCGGGTACGTGCGGCCACTATCACGTGTCACCTACTCCGTGAAGGATGTGTCAAGAGCCTTCAGCTTGTTGGAGGCCAGTCAGCACCGTGGCCGCGTGTTGCTGCGGCTCAGAGATGGTCTTCCACGAGCTCAACCCAGGTCTGTTATTTCTTAATTTAGAAGCAACGCCTCTGTCAGATACATTGTCATTATTCTATAATTGTTCCACTGCTGAGCTCATCAAACCTTTTTCAGCAACGTTGGATAAATTTTGTGCGTATAATTTAGTGCATGTGAGAGTTAGTTTATTCACAGTTTTTGGTTATTTTCATTAATAAAATTCTTACGTTCATTGGCCTAAAGGTACTTACTTTTCATAATTCCCCAGGATTGCTAGTTCTCCGAACGTGTGCCAAGTGGTAATTAGTGACGATGAATCTCTTGGAACACAGTTGATTGGCAAGTTGGTAAAACGTGGTGCTAGAAAGTTTCTCCTACACCAATCACAATTTTCTACCCATTATCGTTTCGTAATAAAGTAAGTTTGATTTGCCTTTGAAACTTCGTTTTATCTGATTAATTCTATTGCTATACATAAAACTTTACTTTAAAACGTTATTTTACAGATCTATGGAAGATCATGGAGTCGAAGTTAAGATGTCAAGTTATCCCTTAAATAATAGTAAAAGCGTTCATAGCTTATTAACAGATAGCACAAATATGGGTCCAGTTAATGGAATTTATTTCGTGTCTACAAAATCTTCAGACATCAAAACTAAGAATGAAACTTTGAACGCTTTAGACGCTTCATCTAGAAAAATGTGTCCATCACTGAAGTAAGTCAGACGGAAACCAAAACAAAAAAGTATGCTTTATGAGATTTAACCGCTCAATTTTTAGAAGAAATCGAGTATTTGAGTAACTGATTGCTTAAATTTACAATTGTATCAATTTCAGATATTTTGCTGTAGTGACCACTGACACAAATTTCGGGAACCTAACTTGCATTTCTAGAACACAAGATCGTTTACCTGCAACCAAATTGAATTTACCATCAATCAAAAAGGTACGAAAAATTAAAATTAACTTAAACGACAGAGAATTCTAGGTTTGATTTTCAAAAGTGAATGAATTATGCCAAAATGACATTTTCCATCGTCGGTCGTGGTCTAGAGCCCTCGCCCACGTCCGATAATCGGTGACCGATTTTTTAGTCGGTGAAAATAAAACGTATGGAATTCTGTGTTGCAACGCACACGTCTTACAAAAAGTCGGTCGCAAAATCAGTACTAAAACGTCGGCGAAAAAATCGGTCCGATTCGTCGGATCGATTTTTTCGCCGTCGTCGTCGAATCGGATCGTGGGCGGGAGCCGTAGTTATAATTTGAAATTTTATTGTTGTATAGATTGAAGACTTACCAAATCTGTCTGAAGAATCCATATCGGTACGCAACGTTTGTGAAGCTTTGGAAAGAGCGTTGTGCTCAACACAGTCTGTAATTTCTGCTGATATAATAAAAACAAAAAAACCTTCTCTTCTGCAAAAGATCGCCGCTTCAGCAGGTAAACAATACAAATTAAGCTATAAGAGGAAAATAAGTATATCACGAAAATGATAATTAAACTGTTATATCATTTTAGATACAATATAAACTTTATTAAACAAATTGTTCTTTATCTACTACGCACCTAGCTGGACCACACTCTTTCTAAGAAACTAATTAAATTTCTACTTTATTTCAGGAATTGTAATACCCGTCGATGTTTCTGACACAATTACTCTTCAAGAACTTGGTGTGAGCCTAGAGAAATCTCAAGAGGTTGCAGTATTTCTACACAGCGAATTCCATATATCTCTTTCGAAAGAGAAAATATTTTCTTTGGATGTTCAAACGTAAGCCTTCATTAACAAAAAAAATTGCTCGTCTTATCAATTACCTGTCGAAGTGTCGGTTTTACTTCGGTAACTGTTACCTTAACTGACTAAGGGGGAACCTAAAAGTTAGGGGGTCGTCAGTAAAAATATTTATCGGGCATTAATCGTATATTTTCTTAAAACTATCAACATAAGAACAATTTATTTTAAAGTTTTCTTTTATGTTGACAGAGTAAGAGATATAGAAGAAACTATAAAAGGAGCATACTTTAAGCCAGGAAAAGGTCTGGAGGTGTTCTTCTCGTACGTAGACACGGACGAATTGATTGCAACTACTGAAATGATGTTTCTGCCAACGTTGACGACCAGTGATTCCATGGTAAGTTTCAAATTTAGGAGAAATATCAAATAGTTGTTAATGAAAAAAAACCTTGACCCCACGCTAAACAATAATCAAACCATTCCTCTCAGACACAGGAATATTGGTTTCGATCCGTCTGACTAATAACCACTAACTATCCTGTTTTAATCTGTCGCAATAATAACAATTTTAGTTGCAATAATGTGTACCATAAAGAGATAGATATAGATATAAGATTTCCACTTTCCGCATTAACATCAAGTGTAATAAAAGCTAAGCACAATCTTGGACTGCTTGAAGTATTAAGTATGAAATGGGAATAAAACTTTCAGAGAGACGATGAGTTCGATGTGAATCAGACCTACCTCTGCATTGTGCCAGGTTTGGAAGGGCACTACGAAAGGTTCAGGGAACTGTGCGAGAGGATTAAGGTGTCTGCTATAGTGTTGCAGCCAGGTCTGGACTTACCGAACGAAAGCATTCAGCAGATGGCCAACAGATACGCCAAGGTAAATCAATGATAGTGTGTGTGAGATAGAAAGAGAGAGAATTCATATAGAGCGATTTCTCTACTATAAACCTAAGTCAGCTTTGATCACGGATTGTCATCACTTTATCTGTTCGCAGGTTCTTCTGAAGAAGGCTTCCCTGAAGAACAACTACTACTTAGTAGGGTACGAAAGTGGAGTGCTGGTCGTTTTAGAAATGGCAGCTATTTTGGAAAAGCACGGTAAGAGAGTTTTTGTGAGTGTTTGTGTGTGAAAGAGAGTGTTGCTTTTTCAAGTTTTCGTGAACACTGCCATGTTTCAACAAAGAACGAAAAAGAAACGAAACTTATACGGATAAACTCTTGTTTATTTTAAATATTATTTTGACCTGTGACTATAGTATTTGTGACAACAAAATATTGACATTTTATAATTTCTTGTTACAAGAAAATAATCTAATAATAAATGTTCCCGCTTATAATAATTGCTCCATTATTTTCTATGCGTATAAAAGTTTTTTAAACAAAAACATTGATAGTTTGTTTGTTTGCGAGTTTGATTTACTTTTCGATGTCGTTTAACAAAAACCAGTATGTGTATGGCACTGAAGTCATAAACGAAGTGAGTTGCAATTTTGCCATATAAAATTTCGTTTTCATTAACGTAGCCTTTAACAAAACACTAATTTAATTAATATTTTTCTTCCAGGGTTAACCGGTACCATCTACTGTATCGGCACTTCGCCTGAACTGTTCAAGAAGCAGCTACAATCGGAGCTCCAAGAGTTGGACACTGAAAAGAAACTGCAAAACGCAGTGATCAAGCACATGTTCGGGCTGATGATGGACGGGAGTAGTACACTCGATATTAATGATGAAGATCATGCGACGTGGGAGGAGAAGATCGAGAAATGCGTGCGCGCTCTATTAGGTAGAATGCCACATTCCGCGCAGTACGCTAGGGCGCAGTTTGAAGCTGCTTACGGAAGAATTGTTCAGGTAATTTTTTTTATTTTAAGTGCTAAGTGCTGCACTGAAACTGAATTAAATATTTCTAAAATACAGCCGCCCGAGTTGCGGAAGACCCAGGTTCGATTCCTGGCTGGGTCGGGTAGGCATTTAATTTTTTCACTGTATTTTATAAATGTTTAGGTAAAGTTTATTAAATATTTATATTTAAAGATCAAATAATAATATTAATAATAAATTTGTTTAAGATTAAAGAGGCCTCTACCGTTATGGTATCATAGTGGAATCAAGAGCTCCAAGCCTTTCGGAAATCAGGCGATTATCCTATTATCTCTCGAGTGTTTAAACATTTTTACAAACATTGGTTGAATGGTTGAAGACAAGTAATAATTACAAGCAGCCGTCCCACTGCTTGGTTCAGGTTTTCCCATTTAACAAAAGCACACGAGGAAATCAGACCAACCTTGATTGTATTAACGACTGCAATTTTACGACAACAAAACGGGCCAACGACTTAACATGCCTTTCGAAATGGAGGATTTCGAGATACTTTTAATTCGGTTACTCATTCCGTGACAACAGGAGACATTGAAATAATTGCTTTACTTGCCAGATTTTAATCCAAAAGCTAGCCTTTGCACTATTGAACTCCTCCAATCCAAAGAATAGCTGATAGCTATACTGATATGAACTAATTCATTTTTCCAGGTAATACAATACCAACCGAAGCCGCATCAGCTTAAATCGAAACTGGTGCTGCTGCAAACAAAAACAGCAGACAATTGCGATCAACCAATTGCGTCGCTGCAACAGTACTCGAAGCAACCAATCACGGTGCACCAGCTCTCAATGCCTCTCGTGCACGCTATAAAAGACCTCCGATGCGCGGCAATTATCAACAGATACTTGGACCCTGATATATTAGAAGAGTTTGAGTTGAGAAACTTGTGTGAAACGTATTTGCTGAACGCTACTTCTTATAATATGAGGTCCAATCAGGACACTGATGTTTAAATAAAATTACATATAGCTATAGATAGAAATCATTTAATTCCTATTGTAGCGTTCGCCACATTAATTTTTTTTTTATTTCCGCGTAAGGAGATCCTTTTCGTTTGTCACTGGCCGTTTGAATATTTCAAAATATTACGTTCAGCCTACATAATGACAATAGATTTTAAATTTGTCAGATTATGATTTTGATGTTTTGCACTGATTTTTTTTTTGAGAATTGGATGAAAATTATTAAGAATTGTTTTTTACTATTCGCAAAGTCGAATTTCAGTTTACCAGTTTTTCTTCAGATCCTGATCTAGCAAACAGACAATCAAATTTGGTTGTCATTATTCGGCCCTGTTTCAGAGCTGACTGACGGGTTTAGCGAGTTTCAACCCGATGTATATTGATTATTTGCGGATGAAGCTCCGTGCACCCTTATAGATATATCTTCGTTTTGCAGTCCTTCATCTGACGGTCGGTCAGAGCTAAGTTCACTTTTAGATTTTTAAGACCTTTTTTTATAATTATCTCTAACTGTTTCTGTAGTCTTATATTCTTTAAATTTTGTATTTTTAATTTCCGTTTCCCCTAAATTCTAAAATTGAGTCATTGTTTGGTGTTTTCATAATGTTAGGTGTTAAATAATGTTTTTATAGAAGTAATATCTTGTACTTGCGTACCTACCGTAAGCGCGCGCGCGTCCGGTTTTGCGTTTCTTCTTTTTTTAAATAAATACAGTTATTTCGGAAAATATGTAAAACTTTTTGAAAAATATGTCATTTAACTAATTTACTGAATTGTGTTATTATGACCCGTGTTAACCATTGTTTTGTTTTCCCTTCAAAATATTTTATTTTCTTTGTCTTTTCTCAATTGTCATATTTTGGAATTTACTAAATTGTATCCGTTTGTTAATACAGTGTTTATTTGTTTTTTCCTTGCTAACGAGTTTGACCGTTAGCAGGTATCTTGTGTTCATATTTAGCACGTTACAGGTAATACGTTACGTTATATGTAACAAACTTAAGCTTTTTTCAAGTTTTGCCAAAAACGAAAATGCACTTTTTTTGAACCGGTTTGTTATTTGTTAAAAACAAAATATTTGTAGTTTAATAAAAAATATGGTTTGGTTTCTTATAAATGTTTTGCCTCATTATTAAATTTATCACCATTTTTCCTTACCCTAAAGAAAAAATTTACTAAGTAGTTTGTAAAATATATTTAGTTCTATATCACCAGATCATCACAACTAATATTATAAATGGGGAAATGTGCTCGTTTGTTTTTTACTCACATTAGAACGAAACGATCGACGTACTTTGATCGATAATCGTGGTTCGAGTATCCATTTTATTTTTATTCTATAACAGGCAAGTGCTTCATATCACTTGACGGTAAGTGACGATAAGGTCGAAAGTGAAAGCACTCTTCACTCAGTATATTTTACTACATAGGAACTGCCTATTTTATCTCTAACCTTCAGAGCAACAATGCTACTAACACTATTGTTATGGCGATTAACTGTACTGTATACTCCCTCGGTACGTGGAGTCAGAAGACATCTATAACAATTTTTATTTATTTTATTTTATTTGGAAAACCAACATCTTTGAAATTGTATACAATAATATTATAAACACTGATAGCCAACAGTCTTCGCTTTTACAAAACCATATAGATCTAGTGCCTTACAAATAAACAAAGAATAAATAGTTATGTTTTGTTCCTGTCATGTAAACGTCATTTCAAATTAGAGTAAAAGAGACAAAACACGGAATAACTATTCGAAGCTTATTCTTTGTTTATTCGTAAGACCCCTAATCTTTTGTGAGAACATTCACAAACCTAATCTAGTACTAAGAACAATATAAACACTCAACAACATGTGATGTGCTACAGCCGCTATGTAAAACAGCTTTAAAAAAAAGAAGGGTTACCTACTAGTCGCTGGCATACCCTCGTTGAGGGTATCTCACTCGCATAACAAACCCAAGAGCTCTGGAAGCTCTCTTGACTATTGCATCAATATGGCCATTAAAGAAAAGCTTTGAATCGTGTAGGACTCCTAGGTCCCGTACAACAGAACTCTTGTGTAAAATATGACTATCTGAGGATGTACTGCGATGGAACATTGTTAATTTTCCTGCTGAATGTTGTGATGAAGCATTTGGTATTATTGAGGTCCAGCTTATTTTGTTCGCAGTAATTATCCAGACGAGCTAAATCAGACTGAAGGTCTGAAGTAGAAAGATAGAGTAGAAATTTCTTTAAATATTTTCATGTCGTCAGAAAAATAAAAGCAATTGAGAATGATGACAACATACTTCGATACCCTTAATAAATAATAAAAAGAGTGTAGGGCCTAGAAGAGAGCCTTGCGGCACCCCACTATGCACCGTTACCCAGCTAGAAATATAATTATTTATAACTACAGCTTGAGATCTGTGGTTTGTATTTGATGTAAACAACTTTAAGAGGTCGCCACATATTCCAACATTAGCCAATTTTTGAATTAATAAATTGTGATCAATCATGTCGAAAAATTTTCTGTAGTCAATGTATATTACGTCTACCTGCTTACCTCCGTCCAAAAGTAAAATAAGGTTAGATGATGTGGATCTTCCCTGAAGAAAACCATGTTGACATTCAGTAAAATGGTCTTTAACGATACACATAAATAATTATACACATTTTTTTTAAAAAGTTTAGCCAGAATACACAGTTTAGAAACCGGTCTATAATTCGTTATGTCAGATTTTGATCCTTTCTTATGGATTGGTGTTATATAGGCTGATTATCACACTGAGGGGACATAATACTCCGAGATCGACTTAACAAACAAAAGATAAACATGTACAGATATACTTTTGGCGCAATTACGAAGAAAAATCGGAGGCAATCTATCAGGACTATACTAGTACAATATATTAATTTCTATACTAGTAATACCCTCCTTACTGGAAAGGGAGGATGCAGGTGCAAATGGATGTACCGTCACTTGCAGAAATACTATCATATCATAATTCATAGTACTCGGTACGATAAGCCAGATGATTTAGATCGTGATTTTACGAATGACCAAAAAAACTTCGGCTTATCTTATATAGATACTTCTACCGAAGATATATATATTTATCATAATAATCACTTTCAACACGCTTAGCCCTTCCTCTAATAATTTAAATGTCTATAAATCCGAAACGTTTCCATACTTTAATTTTTTTTGTAGAATTTTAACTTTTCTTTTGTAATTTTCTTTAATGCTAAAGAATACCATACAGGATAAATGTTATTTCGGCAAAGCTTTGAAGGAACTTAGTCAATTATTGTATTATTTATTTTAGTATAGAAATATACTAAAATAAATAAAAAAATAAAAGTTTGAATAAAAATCTACCCTACAAATGTAACAAATTATCTACGTTCACCGAACATGTACCATCAGCTAAGTTAGGTACAATATTTTGGACAAAGCTAAGAATTGAATTCGAGACAACTGGCTCTGAGACCGTTGTCGTTGGCACAAATTAAGGAGTCTGCTCTCGGACTGTCCCAGCTCAGCCAAAGAATATATACACTACCGCGAAGAGAAGCGACACTTAAGCATGTGTGTTCGTAAAATCGCTCGCGGCTATGTGTGGGTGTCTGGATCGGCGCGGGGGGGGGCGTTGCGCGGCGCGCGAAGCGTGGAGTGGCGGTCTAGAGACTGTGGCGTATTCACATCAAGTACGTACATTGAGTAAAACAATTACAAATAACTTAAACTAAATCTTAATCTAACTTATATCTAAACTTATAAATAAAACTCACACTTAGATATTAACAAAACACTAGAAATTACATATAATATAAACAATATCTTATATATTACTATTTACAATATTTACATAATATAAAATCTACGTATTTATAATAATATCATATTTATCTAAACAAATTGCATAGCATTAACCACGCGCGGATATAGCTCCGCGCTGTAGTAGCTGCCTTGCACGCTCCTTTTGTTCTCCCGCATTCCTTTGTTCCGCCATTGAATATAGGCAAATAGAAACGCATCAGATCGACAGTGATAAACTGACCACCTCGCGGAGCGCACGCTGCTCGTATCGAGACGACACTCGCGAATCTGCTCACGCGCCGGTATAATTGCCGAAACCTATATTTTATTTTTACCGCTCCTTCTCAAACCCATCCAGTGGTGGAATAACTACACCACCACCATTAGTGGCGCACGCAAACCGCCAAAAGACCGCTTCGGCCGAGGGCTGAGTCGAGCAAGCGACCGTCTGTGTGTGACTCTGTATTGCGCACCGCACGCACGGACTGACTATATCAACCCTAACGTTTTCACGTTCCGCTCAAAGTCACCGGTGCTCGAGCTCTCACGTACACGGAGGTATGCTCAGCCCAGCTGTTCTGAGATCCGTGTCCGTGCAGCGATCTATATGTGCGTTCCTCGAGTGCAAATGTAGTAAGCTTACCTTCTGTAATCTCAAGATAAAATGTTACTAGAGAAAATCAACCAGCCTCAGGAAACTCGAGTGGGAATCGAACCCACGACCGCTGAGCTACCGAGGCCCTAGAAGAGTCGTTGAACTTTTCTAGTAGTTTGTGATTTACGCTGCAAGCCAGCGGTATTACGTCACTGTGAAGTTACTACCCTCACCTTCTGTAATACCCTTATTTTGTACCATTGGTCTGACCTAACCACTCGACTAAAGAGGCCGATTAAATAAGACCTCATTTAAAAAGATACATACAGCCTTAGGTTAGGTTACGTATAAGGAATCTCAATAAATTATATTTGAATAATACCTGCAGCTAATAATTTGTAATTTGAGAACCCGCCCAAATTGTTACAAAATGCTATTCGTCAGTGCCACTCGGAACTTTAACCATTTGTGGTACCGTCAGCAAAAAAATAAATGTGTACCTGTCAAAAAAACCAGATAACCCAATCCTTTTAAAATGACCAAATGTGGATTAAAAAGTTAGAACTTTTTAAACTATCATGGCCACAGATTATTACCATGTTTTTTGGTAATAAAATAACCTGATAAAACATGCTAATAATCCCGTTAATTGCGATTATTCTGTAAAAGTAAAAGGTAAGGTAAGGTAAGTAAGTAAAGTAAAAGACTGTAATTTTTACTAATAATTTTAGGCAAATAAAAACTTTATAAATACATAGTTTTATTTATTGACATTTTAATTCAAGGAGCTCGATAGCGTAGTGGCGAACGCGCCCGGTCTTCGAGTGCTGAGGTTAAGCAACTTTCGCAAAGGCCGGTCATCGGATGGGTGACCAAAAATGTATCATCTCGAGTTTTCCGTGCTTCGGAAGGCACGTAAGCACGTCCCGGTTGCTTTAGCAGTAGTTAACAACCACCAATCCGCACCGGGCCCGCGTGGTTGTTTATGGCCCGTTCTCCCTATCCATCCATAGGGAAGGCTCGTGCCCCAGCAGTGGGGACGTATAAACGAGCTAATGATGATGATGATGATGATGACCTTTTAATTCATCATCAGACAATGATAAGGTAGTACACGAGTATTATTACCATTCGAATTCGAATAAATTGTATGGCAACATTTTAAGTCACCCCGTTTTTCACCGGATTACCTAGTGCAAGTTTTATTTACTATTCGTATTCATACGATCACGTTATCTAAAACAATAATGAGTGTTTCAAAATGTTAACTCGCCTAATTGTCACCAGGAGACGCTGCTTCAATGCAACAAATGAATGTGTAATATAAATCGCACTAGGCAACCAGGACGTGCTGCTTCATTAAAAAAAGACTTATTTTCGTTTACGAAAACACGTTCACGTTTACGTGATCGAAGTGCAAATAAAACTCGCATTAGGCACTCTGACGCTATTTTGTTATGGATTAGATTTTGTGACACATAGTGAAATCTATTTTGCTGACGGTACCCGCTAATACAGGCGTACATTATTAAATTACTTGTCCATTCAATGGACAACGTAGTGTTTACTTAAATAGACAATCGCTGCATTGTTTTATCCTAAGTTAAATAACAACTGCAAAGTGAAGATTTCACAAAGAAATAAAATATATTTATTGTAAAATGTTGATTCCAGCTCTTATTAGTTTGTTAAAATACAAAGTTATAAGTAGTATTATAATATTTGCTAGTTTTCCGGATATTGGTATGACTTATTTATTTCAATATATGAAAATGTGACAGTAATATTACATTAGGGCATAAGGGCTCTTCCACAGACCAAAGAGGGCCAGGGAGTGTGATTGTCAAACTGTTAATTTTTAAATTCCCACCAGGTAGATAAACGGCCTCATTGTTGGTGGTGGTGGTACCACAGGTGGTGTCGAGGGGTCTAGGGACACAAAAGATGGTTAGAGAGACACCCCAATTGAGATCATCAGTGTAACTATCTTAATATGCTCTTGCTCAAGTAGGTAGCCCTTGTTTTACTGGGTAAAATGCTGCCTTACGCAAACACTGGGGCCAGGGGCGACACTCAGTTATATGGGACTCTTCTCTTCTTCCCTTATCGAGCCACGAAAAGCTTGACGGACGGTGTTTGTTTAATACTAGCATGCTTTCAAATGTGAACAACTAAAGAGCATGTTAGTTTCAAGCACGCTAACAAGCATGCTTTTTATGAGTATTTATGTGTTAGTAACATAAATATCCCGTTTGACAAAGATGCAAAACTATATCAAGACTTTTTCTAACCACAGATCAAGTAAAGCTAGCTAAACAGTTTTCTCATCATGGAATTGCTGTCAAATTGGCCAGTGACTCGGCTATACTTGGCAATAACATCGACCATAGACTCCAAGGAATTTTGTATGTGAAGCAAGACAACAATAGCGTTTCATTGGAGAAGGTACAGTACTTGAGTACATGTGGAGGTTTATGTGGGTCGTTCCGAGACCTTTGTGACTTTATCTAGACACGCGGCAGCGTGTCCAGCCAAGTTCAAGCTAACAGAACTGGCAAGCAGCACTGTGTGTAATATTACACGAACCATTTGGAGCCACTTTTGAACCCCTCATAACTTAAAAACTATTAGATAAACATGTCAAATTTTTCTCATATACGATCATAGACTTGCGATTGCGAGATACATATGTGCTCTAAATTTCATAAACACACCTCAAACGGTTATTTAAATATCCAAAACGTCCAAAAATCTAATTTTTTATCACTGACTGACTGACTGACTAACTGATCTATAGATAGATCAAAACTCTAACCCAGTGCCAAATGATCTAGAAAGTTCAAATTTGGCATTCAGATAGGTAGTTGGGCGAATACAAAGAATAAATCAGAAACTAGTAAATCTTTATCAATTTATTATATTTTTTAATTAATTGATTCTATTGGGAACACTTACCTACATATAGATGCCTGTAATGTAAGAATCAGCAATAAAAATTGATGACAGCCGGTCTTTGTGTGGATTTTAAGGTCTTCACGTGAATATATAACAAGTGGAATACCACCCTTAATTTTAGGTAGGTAGGTTTATAATAATTAGTAACTAGCCAAGTCACACCTTAGGCTTCAATATATTAAGTTATAAGAAGAAAAGATATTTTCTTGGCACCCATTTAGATCTCACTTCTTTTGACGTTGAAGTCAACAACCAAGGCATAATCATAATATTGAACTTGGCTCTCATTTCAAATTTATGTTTTTGATGGGATTTCCATTACATTCACGGCTATGTGATAATTAATGGAATCAGGTAGTGGCAGAGCGGTCAGTTGTTATGCTTTAAACTTTAAGTCTGCTGCCATGCCATCTCCTTTATTAATCTATCTTTTTTCTTAGATACACAAAGAGTATTTCTCTATCCGTTACAAATGGATACTGATAAGCGACGAAGTTCCGCTTGGTTTGAACCGCGCACGATATGATTCGGATATCATTATGTTCCAAGAGGTGACTCCTTCAAAAATCACGCAAGAGGGTAATTTGAATTGTATTTGTGATGATACGACCAATATTGATCTTATGTCCGTTTGCACCTACCACCTCTAAGTTGTAGGTGACCCATAAGCCATGTTTGGTGACATTTTTTATCCAACTGTCACCTCACATGACTACCTGCAGCTTAAGGTGGTTAGCGAAAAGGGGTATAATATTAAAAAGGTAAAACAATAATTGTCTGATTGCAGGGACTTTTATAAAGCCTTAAATGTATCGAAAATCCTATAGTTTCAGAGAAAGACAGTCGCTTTGATTTCGAATGCAAGAAAGCCGTATTGTATGATGTCTACGTCCACCCAAGAGACGGCGTGACGTTGCATGACTGGGCTTACTGGTCTACCACCACCAAGCTAAGGGTCACCCACGACTGGCAAAGGACTTTGAGGCGGAAAAATTTAAAGAAATATCCGCTTAGGATAGCCGCACCGGTATACCGTTGAGTTGTTTTGTTATACACATTCACTTGACTGTTTTTTTCTGTCTCAGTTGCTTTGTAATGCTTGTTATATGTTCGCCTTGAATTGTTTCTGTTTTAATTTATTTTTATGTAATTATTTCGTTCTCTGCTACACTCAAGACCATGAGAAAGCCAGATGCATATAGCACACAGGGGTTACAGCTCGATCTCCTCATATGGTATTATGCAAAGTTGCTCGATATCGTAAAGTAGCAAATTAATTTTATTTAAATTACTAGCCGCTCGTCCTCGTTTTCGGTCACATGAACACTCGTAATTCATGATAGTTTTACCAATTGTTATTGTGAAACCTTCGCTTACCAACTTACCAAAATTTTGAACCGACTTCAATAAAGGAGGAGGTTCTCAATTCGACTGTATGTTTTTTTTTTTTATGTTTGTTACACGATAATATCGTAATCAATCGGATGAATGGTATAGAAAAGGAACAGGGCAAAAAACAAACATTAATTTTAGATATAGGTAGGTGTCATCTTCATACTTTGAAGATCTGTACACAAAAAATTCCTGCGGTGGAACCGCAGGAATTTCTAGAATTAAATTTTAGATTCTAGGAAGCAAATTTAAACTGACGATAGGTAAGTCCAGTTCACTGTTTGATGTCATCCAGCCATATTCGTTTCGGACGGCCCGGACCTCTCTTTCCTGGAACTGCCTTCGACAATTAGCCAATGGGATACATCTTTCCTAGCCGAATGCGGCTACAGCGACCATACTTTTATGGGTTGAAGTCACGGGAAGTTTTGTTTATCTGCGATTTTGAGCCATGGAACTAGTACTAAAAGAATCCTATACATCTATATTTACTTATACAGCTTGTAATTGGTGCAGGTAGCGCATTATTCAGAGGAGACGTACAACGGGACCTTCGCTGAGTATTTGGTGGATGTGACTGCGCCGGATTCGGGTCTGCGCAGTGGGTATGGAGCCTCTTCGCTACTCATAGAGATGATCAATGGAAGGTGAGTAGACGAAGCTATTTCAAAATTATTATGCTTTATTCATTACTGGTAAGCACTTGACCTTCACCACAACTGATTTTAAGTGACAAAAAGGTGGAAAAGTATCTCGGCTACTGAGTATGATAATGTCATCAATGTATGCAAATACAATGTTTAATATTGTTTCAGGTAGGTCAGTTGTCAATATTGATTGAGTGTTTTTTCATTATTTCTCAGGTTCAGAAATGGTTAGAAAGCTATTGGTGTCGTTTAAGCTATTATAATGTTTTGGCATTAATTAGTGTTGTTTTAATATCCCACTGGTAAATAGTGAGTTATTTATAGTAAAGACATAAGAGGCCTACACCAACATGTTGGTTAAAAATGGTTAAGAAGAAAAGAAAAAAAGTGAAAACAATCCCTCATCGTTTCTCTTATTTATTTGAGTACTGGCAACTACTAGTAGTATAACCCAACTCAATTATTGTTTTTACGAAAAGTATAATCTCAATTGTTGGTAAACAGTTCAGAGTTGAAATCAGCTCTTCTTTGGAACTCGGACGTTCACAACAGCAGTATGATCCTGATGCTGGAGACAGGGTCTGCGGAGCTGAGCGCTGGTGTGCTGCGTCTCATGAGCAACCGCATCAGCAGGCTTGATTACGTCATGTCAATCTGGCTCTTCAGGTACAAAAAATACTACTGTTTTGCAGTGTCTGAAAATGCCACAATGAAACACGCTATAGAGGATTGCTTTTTTGCTTTCATATCATCATCTCAGTCAACAATATGTCATGCCTATGTGGTTCTTGACATAGAATTCGAATTGTTGTTCTTTCTCTATTTATTGAATTTTTCGCCATTCGTCCTATGTGCCTAAATGTATGTACAGTGAAACCTGGTTAAGTGAGACATCAAGGGACCTGCAATGTCGTTTCACTTATAGAGGTATTCCACTTACCCAGTGTCTCAGATATACAGGTATAAATAAATATCTGTCTCATTTACAGAGGGTTCCATTAATAGAGGTGAGAATACATGTTATTTCAGTTATACAGGTGCGATCATTAAATAAAATAACGTGTTATGTATGTAAATGAGTTTAAAAAAAAATTAGTACTTAAAGGTAATCATACAAATGTAATCAACAAAAATGTATCAATTATAAAAATCTGTCATTTTAGTTTGTCGTTTGGAAGTATCAGCCATCAGATGTTTTTCGATGTAATAAATTTTATCAAATATGCTTTGGTCACCAATTGATGACATTTCAAAATAACTGTGCAAAGTTTCTAGTGCTTTTACTGCTTCGCGTTTAGAAATGTTTACTAAATTTACTTCCGCGCTCATTTCATCGTCTTCTTCTTCATTTTCCAATAAAGAAGACGAGAAGGCATGAACAATGTCGCTTTCATTAAGTTCTCCTGAAACTATTAAACCGTCGGCGACGTTTATAAAATCTTGGAATGTTGGCTGTTGATTATTGTCGTTGCTGATGGCTAAGTTCCAATCTTCAGGATCAGTTTCTAAATTTTCGTCCTCCTCTTGTAAGCTTTCAGCTACAGTTACTTCAGATTTAAATCCAGATTTTTTAAAGCAGTTTGCTATAGTAGTTTTGGTCACAGAAAACCAAGCTTTCCTAGCAAACCTCATCGCCTGAAGAACATCGATTTGTGGGCACTGATTGTCTTCTATAGATTTAATAACATGTCGAACAACTTCTTTTCTGTAATAAATTTTGAAATTGTTGATGATGCCTTGATCCATTGGCTGCAATTTACTTGTCGTATTCGCAGGCAGATACACGAGTTTAATGTGGCTTAGCTCGGGCATATTATTGTGAGCAGTACAATTGTCCACAAACATTAAACTTTTTCGCTTCTGGGCTTTCATTTCTTGGTTTAAATTCTTAAACCAATCAGAAAAAATAGTGGATGTCATCCATGCCTTTTCATTATTTTGGTAATTCACAGGCAAAGTTTTAACACCATTGAAACATCGTGGAGACTTAGATTTTCCGATTAATAGGATAGGCAACTTTTCAGTTCCTGACATGTTAGCTAGAAGTATTGTAATGCGCTCATTACTAAGTTTCCCGCCATGGACAAGACTCACCTTTTAAGGTAAAAGTTTTATCGGGTAGACACTTATAAAATAAACCCGCTTCGTCTGCGTTAAAAATATCATCAGCAGAATAATTGCGTAATAGAACTGGTAGGTCTTCAATCCATTGGCTACATTTGTTAACATCAACAGCGTTACTTTCTCCACAAATTGCTTTGAAAACTATACCGTTTCTTTTCTTAAACCCTTCCATCCAACCATTGCTGCTACAAAAATTATGAATATCGAGCCTTCGCGCGAAATCTTGTGCCTTTTCTTTAATCATCGGTCCACTTACCGGAACGTTTTTGTTACGAAGTTGCTTGACCCATGTTAGCAAACACTGTTCAAGTTCAGGATATTCTGATAAACGTACACGTTTTAGTTTTCCTTGTCCTTCAGAACATTGTGATTCAATTTTATGTTTACTCTGAATTATTCTACAAAGAGTAGATTTTGGCACATTAAATTCGGCACAAACTTCTTCGCGTGTCTTCCCACTTTCATAAACGGATATTAACTTCAGTTTTTCACGTAATGATAACGATTGTAGCTTTCGTTTTGGCATTTTTCAAATAAATATCTGTATGATAGTAAAGCAAAACTAAAACTGAAGGTAATTGAAGCTCAAAATTACTTACGTACTTGGAATTACGTGTGGAATTTGTGGGTAGAATAAGAATGAGTAAACAAACAATGTTATCTCAGTTACAGAGGTTTATGCATATAAAATTTGCTCGCTGTCTCAGTTATAGAGGTAACTATGATGATAAATCGAAAGAACAAATCCCAGATATAGAGGCTTACCTTGTCCCACTAACAGAGGTAATTCAGAGCCAAAGTGTTGGGACCTCAGCATTGGTTCCAGTTATGGAGGTTTCTCACTTATCCAGGTCCCACTTAACCAAGTTTCACTGTATATCTTATGCACCTATGTGCTTAAATATATTTTTGTATCAGTAGAACTTTTCCCTGTTTTTAACTTTTAGTTAATTAAGTAGTTCTTTTATATACCGCTCAATATTGGTTTTATAACATTAATTGTCCTTTTCTGATATTTTGCAAGAAAGTCTTTTTTGTTAATACTTTGCCGGTCAAAGAACTCCCCCAAACCCCTTCACTTCCCTCAATCCTAAGAGTTTTTTTACCACCTCTCTCTAAATCGTATTAAAATTCCATGACGACGTCTCCAGGCATTCTAGACTTGGCAACTTCTCTTCTTGGGTACCATCCTGCTAATAAAAAACAAAGAATAAACAAAAATAAACCTTAAATCTCTTCACACAGCGTTGGTTTCACATACCTGGCAGAACGCGAGAGCAGCAGCAACATGTACGTGGAGCCATTCTCGGCCGGTGTATGGTGGAGTTGCCTAGCCGTGGGGGTGATACTGGCGTTTGCACAGAAGCTGACGTCAAGGAAGGTAGAGGAGAAGGAAGGTGCCATCATGTCGGTGGTGGCCACTTTTCTTCAGCAAGGTACCGTCGGGAAAGGAAGAGACTCAATGTGAATTTTGCTGATTGAATTTTTTAAACAATGCATTGTCATGTTTTAATGAATCGAAGGGTGTAGCTGGCTTGTCGTACTTAAGAAAACCAATTACAAAAATTCCTTGGTTACAGTTTGTATCATGCCAGTACTGTATCTTTCTAGATGCAAATGCGGTCCCACGTGGTCTATCAGGCAGGTGGACGTTCACAGTTATTTCGGTGTGCTCGATGCTGGTCCACGCGTACTACACATCAGCCGTCGTGTCCGCTCTGATGAGCACAGGAAGAGGAGGGCCACAGTCGCTAAGGGAACTAGCTGACTCCAAATACGCTATTGCCTCAGAAGACCACGACTTCATACGATATACTATGTTTGATGTAGGTTTTTTAATTTTTTCACGTCGAATAGCGCTAAGGTTTGCTACGCGCACAAGTTGAAGAATACGCTAGTGCCCGACCCATTACTAGTACTACTGAGGATCTAAGTTATCACTGTCGGAACACAACAATAATACCTACTGACATTAAATATTTATAAAATATTTTATAAAATGCAGTGAAAAAATTAAACGCTCACCTGACCCGCAACGCGCTCAAGCAACCGGCATAGCCATCGGTTGCAACGACCAAAGGTTGTTGCAACCGATGGCTATGCCAGTTGCAACAACCTTTGGATAGATGGCACTGTGCCGCAATAAGCACTCAAAAAATTTAAAAGCAGTGACAAATATTTATAAAATACAGTGAAAAAATTAAACGCCCACCCGACCTAGCCAGGAATCGAACATAGGTCTTAGCTTCAGTGCAGCAATTAGCACTTAAAAATAAAAAGTAAAATTTAGCAGTGACAAAATTCAGCGCTTACGTCAGCCTTCCTGGTAGCATAGCGGTCAGTGCAGCCGCCCGGATTGCGGAAGACCCAGGTTCGATTCCTGGCTGGGTCGGGGTGGGTGTTTAATTTTTTCACTGTATTTTATAAAATATTTTATAAATATTTATTTCAGCTTCAGTGCATTAATTAGCACTTAAAAATAAAAATAAAAATGTACCTACTGACATTGTTATTATGGCGACTGACCTAAATAAGACTAGTAGAAAATAGCAAGGTGGACTTAGAACTAGGCCTTTTTTTGTCGTGAGGAATATGCCACCCGGCCGTCTCCAATGGGTTGTTGCTACTATTGGGAGGTGTGTGGGGTTGGCCGATGGTCTGCCAGACCCACTTAACCACACAGAACCCGTCTGCCATAATTGCGGGACCCGAGTACTCAGTCATTAGGGGCCCGCGCAGCTTTAGATACTTCTAGGCTTAGGGCGTCAGGGCTACCCTAGCAAACCGAGTAATGTAGACAGTTATATATGTATAAGATAAACAGTTCCTCAGTGGTTGACGAGTAGAATGCACACCTTATCGTTACTTATCATCAGGAACACGGGTGCCGCCTGTGGAGGCTGGTCTGCTCTTGCATACTTGTCTTAATTTTAGTATTATTCACTATAGTTTGACTTTGTTCTTCTAAAACAATTTTTGACTTTTACTAGAATGCTGTAGTGGTACTGTATGACATTGTGGAAATTGAAACTTTTGCCTGATGTAAATTTGTTAACCTAGAATTTTTTTTTTTGTTTTTTTTTTTTACATGTTGTGGTTGTCTTCTATAAGTATGTTTTGTGTTTATTTGTAATGGAAAGTGTCCTGCTATGATCGGGCATTTTCCAATATTTTTGACGCTGTAAGGGAGAAAAGATCTGGACACTTGCTGAGTTTCTTGCCGGTTCTTCTCAGTACAAGATCTCCCGCCCAGAGTAGACTTACGAACCGATGGCATAGTGACATTCATAAGAGCTACTTGTAGCCTAAACTGAATAAAATAATTTTGAATTTTGAATTTTTTGAATTTTGAAAAATGAAGGCCAAGCTAAGGCCTTGTAGTTGCGTAACAAATAACTATGACCTTAGTTCCATTTAACTTTTTATGAAGGAATTAGTATCCTTTCGTATATACTATAAATATTACATGGTGTACGCAATTCTAGGTAAAAACAACGTGGGAGGACTTGGAGTACCTTAAGAAGAGGAAACTTACATCCAAGTTCTACCAAGACATCGTGTATGGAGTGCAGCTGGTCCAGCAAGGGGACACGGCCTACCACGCGGAGTACCATCAGCTCTTCCCTTACCTTAACACCCTGAGCGATGACGACATCTGCAAGATGCAGCATGTGGATACTATTCCGGAGGTGTTCTTTTACGTTTTTCTTTTGTTTTTTAACCTATCGTCTACTGTGAATACAGACACAATAGAATTTTAATTGTTTGAGCACTGATCAGTACTCGCCGCATATGAGAGGTTTTTTTTTTCCTCTTGTCCCCCGACCTGGGTAATGTCGGAGACGTTATTATTACTAAGTTTTAATACTGCACGCTTGGTGCCGTACCTATGTACTCTATTTCTCGCTTACATCTATTCCATTATTATTGCATTTCTTATGCCCTATATTACTTATTTATCTATTCTTATTATTAGTCTCTGATTTCTCGGTTCCATTTGTATAGCATTATACTGCCCTATATCTTATTTGCTAGACTTATTTACTAATTACATTATTTCTATTTCTCTGTTTCTTAATTGTACTACATAGCATTCATGCTTATTCTATATTTATTTTTCTTACATTTTCTTACATTTAAGCATATGAGAGGTTGGTAGCCGTCTCAGTGGCTGTGTGATAAACAGTGGTTGGCGTAGGCAGTGCTATTTCACGGGATTCGTCGATCGTGGCATAACGTGGACATACCCTCTCATCTCAAAATCCTGGGATTGTTTTCACCTTTAATCAAATATTCATCATCATCATCATCAGCTCATTTTATGTCCCCACTGCTGGGGCACGAGCCATCCCTATGGATGGATAAGGAGAACGGGCCATAAACCACCACGCGGGCCCAGTGCGGATTAGTGGTTGGTAACGACTGCTAATGCAGCCGGGACTGACGGCTTTACGTGCCTTCCGAAGCACGGAGGAGCTCGAGATGATAAATGTTTGGTCACCCATCCGATGACCGGATTTTGCGAAAGTTGCTTAACCTCAGCACTCGCGGACCGGGCGCGTTAACCACTGCGCAATCGAGCTCCTCATATATAGCCTACATTTAATTTATGTAAAATAAATGTGTGCACCCAAATATTACACCATTTATTTAACTGTAAATACTTACCTTGTTAGCAATAAGAGAACAGCAGTTTCATAAAAACAATTTCGTTGCTATAAGCGTTACGAGTATGACCAACTAGTGCTTTTACAAACACTGTTTTAAATCTGTTGTGATTTCAATATGTCAATACAATTTCTTGACAACGGGTCGTAATTGTCTAAATGTACACTAATACTACTTTTTTGAAACGGCTTTACCCGCGTTGTACTTGCTTCTTAGCAATCCCAAATCCCAATTAAGTTTGTTTTCTTAAACCAACTTAATTGGGATTTAATAAACAACATCGACACGTTGCGATGTAACTACTCATGCAAAAGAGACACAAAACAACAATTATTGCAAAGTCAGCTAATTTAAAATGGGAAGTTTTTTTGCTATCCTGAAGAGTACCGTATTTGTTGACTTACACGGATTTACGAATTGAACTTATGCGATGATAAGCAAAAATGAATATTTCATTGCTATAAATCATACACGTGCTATGAATGCCTTTGACGGCGCATTAGAATGTTAGGCATATTTTGTTTTTTTATTAGAAGCACGTATAATGTAAACAAAAGTTGGTTAATAGCTCTAGCTATTATTTAAAACGTTTTCAAGTAAACCGATGTTGAAATGTTGTCTAGGAATGAGATATAGTACTTAATTAACAAAATTAATACATTCATTTGTTCTGTGTGACTCTAATTCCAATATTTATGGAGTAATTCATTTTTTTCCTTCATTTTGCACAAAAGCAAATTATAAATTAACCCTAGAAATTAATAATGGTTTGGCACTAACATTGCAGTTTTGCTCTAATAGTTAGTTACATTTTTTATGCATGTAGGTATTATCCCAGCATAATGTTGAAAAATATTACAATACATGGTATGAATTAATATTTTTATATACTTACTTAATATAAACTTCTTTGAAATAAAAGTAAAAATTTATATTAAAAAGACAACAAAATAAACTCTCTTATGTATCTGATAAGTAAGTCAAGAGGAGGCCAACTATTTGTAAACATATTTAAAAAAAATATATATATTTATAATTAATTTTTGTATTGCCTTGATTGCCTGCATTGATGTTTTAAAAAAAGTATTTTTTTTATTGTTCATTTAGCGAATTGTCCAGGTTAAAGCCTGAAGTAGCACCACATAATAACTTATAGTACTACCGTGTAGCACTGAGATTGATTAAAAAACTAACAAAACTTTTTTTTAGTGCAGTTTTTTCCACAGCTAAAAAATAGACGTCCTGAATGGGTATGAGCGATTTTCTGACAGCCCAAATAAAAAAATAAAAATTAGTTCAAAAAAACTCGATAGATGGCGTTTTATTAAAGTCGAGCCGTACATATAGAGGCTGTAATAAATTGTGCAGTAACAAGAGTGAACTTTTGCTTGTCAACCAAAAAAAAATAGTATTTTTATTTCAGGACCTATTCCTATGTATAATAAGTATGTATTAAGTTTATTAAGTATGTTTATCCGTTGTCTAGTTAACCATATAACGAGTTTCTTAAGGAAGCTTTTCTTGAGGCTAGATAATTGGTGTGAGTGTGGGAAACATTTATTTTCCATAGTTTTGTTCACAGTTTGACAGTTGAATAAAGGCAATGTTATAAATATTACGCAGCCATACACGTGCTCTCCATGGACTCGCCTTTTACTAAGCGCCATCTATGAAGTCATTTGGAACTAATTTCTTTTTTTTTGGGGGGTCGGAAAATCGCTCATTGAGTAAAAATTTCTTGGACGATTCAAAACTACTTATTTTTAAGTTTATTTGAATAAAAAACAATAATTTGACTTTGACTACATACGATTATATTCCCTTACAGATAATAACCTATATCACCGCTACTCCTCGAGGCCAATGGACCAACCTTCTCCGGTCAGCTGGTATCTGGCTGCACGAGACTGGCTTAGCCAAGCGACTCATAAACCACATACGAGTTAAACCGCCTCCTTGTAGGGCCGCACTGTTAGCGGAGCAGGTTGTCTTCTGGGATGTCGCGCCTCTTTTGGCTGTAACCGCATCAGCAGCTGTCTTTTCTTTCTGCCTACTTGGACTAGAAATCATTGTAGCTAAATGGATACAGCAGTATAAAATAAAATGTTGTGGCAGCAGAAATATATCTTAGATTGGTGTAGCAATGAACCAACTTCCTCCTCTCAGCTGGCGCCTGGCTGCAAAAGACTGGCTTAGCCAAGTCACTCATAACCCACATTCGAATTTACCCGCCTCCTTGTAGAGCCGCACTGTTAGCGGAGCGGGTCGCCTTCTGGGATGTCGCGCCTCTTTTGGCTGTAACCGCATCAGCAGCTGTCTTTTCTTTCTGCGTACTTGGACTAGAAATCGTTGTAGCTAAATGAACACAGCACTATAAAAAAAAAAGATGGTAGCAGCAGAAATATATTTTAAATATTTGTAGCAATCAACCAACCTCCTTCGCTCAGCTGGTGTCCGGCTACAAGAGACTGGCTTAGCCAAGCGACTCATAACATAACCCACATACGAGTTAACCCGCTTCCTTGTAGAGCCGCACTGTTAGCGGAGCGGGTCGCCTTCTGGGTTGTCCCGCCTCTTTTGGCTGTAACCGCTTCTTCAGCTGTGTTTTCTTTCTGCCTGCTTGGACTAGAAGTATTTGTAACTATGTGGGCACAGCACTATAAACCAAAAGATTGTGGCAGCAGAAATAAATTATCTTAGATAACTGTAGCAATGAACCAACTTCCTTCGCTTAGCTGGTGTACAAGAGACAGGCTTATCTAGGCGACTCATAACTAGTGATGCAAGGAACTCGGTCATTTAAGGCTTATGAGAAATACTAGACTCATTTTTGAAGCCTCACGTATAGACTAGTATTTTAACCCTCAAGGCTTGAAGTCAAAACACTAAAACTGAGGCTTATTTAAGTAAAAGTCGTGTAGCCTCAAGATCTTAACCTATAATTACTAAGGCTTATAAACTTTAAAGAGCTCGCACCTTAAAAGTTTCAGGGGTCGTTAGTATCGTAGCAATGAACCAACCTCCTTCGCTCAGCTTTGGATGTGATCCATCCTGTTTTGGGCAATCGTCCCACTTGTCCTTCATCTCGCCTCATTATAAGTGATGATAAGGTCGAAGGTGGAAGCGCACCTAACCGGAAACCTCAACTACTGAGGCACTGGCTATCTTATGTATAACTGCCGGAACACAACAATGCTACTTACATTGATGATATGGCGAAATATTTAGATAAGATGGTGGTAGAATACCAGGCGGACTTAAAACAAGCTCACACAAACTTGTAAACCCCGCTAGCAATCGAACCCAGGGTCTTTAGCTCTTAGACCGGCGGTGGTCTTAACCGCTAAACCTAAGAGGTGGTAAAAACTAAAAGTTATTAATACTATAACTAAAAGTAGTACAATTTTAACACGAAACTAATCTGCACTTATGTTTTTAAAAGAATCGAGATCGGAGAAAATGTAAAAAAATATGAATGCCAACATTCCATTGACAAAACTACCGAAAAGGCTACCGACAAGCCTCTCCAATAAATAAAATACTCTACCACATACGTTTCATCGATTGAGAGTTGTACTCATAATCAAATTCGGAATACCGACTTAAAATTCGCTAACAAGCTCAGTTTTCGTGATGCTAAGTCAATGTTGTATGGACTCCGCCGATAGATGGCGCGTCTGTATACATCGAGTCGCTTTCCTCCATCGCGCTATCGTTTCGTTTGACAACATGTATTTATATTCACAGCACAGCATAAAAGCTAAGCTCGAGAAGACGAGACGCTTTACAATTTTTGAAGATACTTACATCTGCTTTAAAGATGTATCGTATCATAATTTAGCGATGGGTCGTCTACAAAAATAGATTGCCTCTACAAAAATCCGTAGATCTACAGACATATTTTTAAAGTTAAACCTGACTTAGGCCCGATTTTTCAATCCTCAGATAAGTCTTATCCAAAGAATAAGATTGTCATTGTGACATATTTTCTAAAGAGAATCTGTCATTTTGTCAAATTATTCAATGAATAAACTTTAACTAACCATTGAAAAATCAGCCCTTAGAGATGGACTGACCTTTAACCAAGTTCCTTGCCGGTAAATAAGTTGAAAAAATTTATAGGAAAATCGCCAAGACAAAGGAAAAGACAATATTTTAATAGTAGTTTTTAATTTATGTTTATATTCAATTACTGTCGGTGTCACTTTCATGATTACCATTCTCATTTGTAGGGTATGTTCGGAAAATAATAATTTTTGTAGTATGTATATTAAAATAAAATAATTTAAAATGCCCTTTCTTTGCTTTTACCTCATAGCAGGTAGTTGTGTCAGCTGCCGGGAAGGCTCCTCTTGAGCTGAATCCAATGGCAACCTGGCTATTTTGAGCACAGGTCTGCGTAGATGTTCATGAGCCGAGTTGTGGATCGATCAGATCCACAACTCGGCTCATGGACATCTCGGATCACTCCATCCTTGCCAGGTATTGTGCGGGCAATTCGACCCAGTTTCCATTGGAGCGGTGGCAGGCCATCATCGTCTTTGATGAGTACGAGTTCGCCGACTTGAGGAGGTGAGGAGGGGGAAAGCCATTTGGAGCGGGTTTGATTGTGTATGAGCCGAGTATTTATTTATTTATTTATTAGACATACCAACAGTGTACATATTACTTACTATTAACATGATTACATACACAGAGGACAAGTACTGATATGTACACCTATAATAGGTACGCACAACATTTTCCATTAACTTCTTCTAACAAGATTTTCAAATCAAGTTAAGTTTTAAACTACAATTTAAAGAATAACAACACCAAAATTCAAAGTTAAAAAAAAATTAAAACTAACATCAAAAAAAATATATATAACAAAAATATTCCAACGAACCCTATGCAATAATTAGAACTATGCAAGTAGTTCCAGCACCTTTTTCTTAAAGGAGGGCAAAGAATCGTGGAATATATCCAGATCATCTACTCTACCATAAAGCATGAGTATGTATGAGCTGAACGTATATGAGCCGAGTGTGTATGAGCCGAGTGTGTATGAGCCGAGTGTATATGAGCTGAGTTTATATGGGCTGAGTGTTCCTCCTCGCTAGGGTGTTCTGTAATTGTAGGTAGTCATAATTGCTGACGGCGTTCGCGGGGCCTACTCGGTGAGCTGGGCGGGCTGATGTTGTAAGCGGAGGTGGACTTTATCGCATGGGCGGGTACAAGATGCCTGCTGTGTACCGGACGCTGCCTCGGCTGCTCCCTCAGGTTTGGGGGTAGCAGATGGGCTGATGAGTGAGCTGACAGCGCTGGGTCGTCTGGGCTGTGGAGGGATGTGTGGTAGTCAGAGTTTCCACACTCTTTGCATGCTCTCATCAACTTGCACTCGTTATCGTAGTGTGGGCCGAGGCAGCGCTGGCAGCCTTTGTGTGTCTGTACAAAATTCCATCGGCCTTGTGTTGGCTCGGCATTGTACCGTGAGCACGCTTTAAGTTTATGCGCTTTGGCTTTGCAAAAGGGGCAATAAGGCGCCAAGTTTGGGGGTGACGTACGGTTCGGCTCTAACGTATCGTAAACCGGCATGTGCTGACTTTATGCTGGCGAGGGAGGTAAGCGGGGACGCATAGGTTGTATTGGGCGGAGTTGTAGGTAAGCGGGCTGAACATAGCCGCGGTGAGGCGATGAAGCGGAGGAGCGGGCGCGGGAAGGGCCGGGTTGGGGCTGAATGGGCTGATTAAGAGCTGGGTTGGAGAACTCTGTCTCCACACAGCGTGCGTGCTCCTCCAAGTAGGTGATTAGGTCCCTCGCGCCTGAAAAGCCTCGGGAGTCGTGAGTCTCATCAAAGGAAAAAGCACAAGTATTCCCACCTTCCTTTAGCATGGGGTCCTTTAAACAAGGTGTGAGAAGCCACTTGCGGATCGCAAGGGAAGGACAGCTAGCATAGCATAGTGTCAGGCAATCCTGCTCCAATTCATTTATCACTAGCGGCCCGCTCGCGACTTATAAACCTTCCTCTTGAAACACTCTATCTATTACAAAAACCGCATCAAAATCCGTTGCGTAGTTTTAAAGATCTAAGCATACATACATAGGGACAGATAGGCAGCGGGAAGCGACTTTGTTTCATACTATGTAGTGATATCGCTTTATGTAAAAGGATCACATTTCAACACTCAAGTTTGTAAAATTAACATGAATGCAATTATGTAATAGTAAAAAAATATGGCTAGTATAATTCCGACGCTGCACATATTTTTCTTTAACCTTTATAATACTCCACTTTTCTCTTTTTTCAGTTAGATATAGTTATTAACATTGAATAATGTTTACTGTAAATTAATATGGATTAATAAGTGACGCATAATTTATTTATGTAAAACAGCTTTAAATAAACAGTTGATGTAGAAAGTCGTGTTTTAATTTTAGCTTTGCCTGTTATTATCTTAATAATACGTCTTTCTTCTGTGATAATACGATTTATATAATATTTTTAAAAAAAAGTTGGCTGTATGTCACGATAGCCTATTAAGCCGTACCCGGCTCAAATTGCCAGAAGGTGCCCCGGTTCAAATACAGGTCGTGGTATATGTTTAAAAACTTTTATACATTTTATTATTGTAGTAACAAATTGTGGTTCTCCCTATCCATCCATAGGGAAGGCTCATGCCCCAGCAACCCCGCTACACACGACTTTAAAGTTTATACTGACACCCCTCACCAACCGTCAGATCATAAAGTAGGTGTCAGACAACCTTGCGCAAGCACAAGGGACCATCTGCGTCAGGTCATAACGCCAGATCAGGACGCGCCGACGCGCTTTCTTCATCCGGAGTGGGGACATAAAATGAGCTGATGATGATGATGATGATGATGATGAACAAATTGTGGTGGGTTCAATACGGGTCGGTGGTTTTTAACGACCGCCAACTTACCACAACAACCAGAAACAACCTCAGACCGAATAAAAAGTTTTTATTTGGTCTGAGGAAACAACGGCTTAAAATGATTAAACAAAGAATCTAAACGGGGATTAACGCTAACTAATTAGTAAAAGGTATCAACCTCCTATCTTAACATTAACTCGGTCGAAACATCGGGTTTAAAAAAAATACAAATACAAATACAAAAAAGTTTATTTCAGCAACTCAGTCTAATACAGGCATAATGTGGTCGGTGCTCCCATTTGAGCTAAAATAACTTGTTGTAGGCAACACCGCTCTTCCATAGCATGGTTACAAATATAATAAACCACTTTAATAGTCATAAAATGACTGCGTCAAATACCAATCAACAACACTACAAGATACATTAATAAAACACAGTAGTACCTAATATAAACATTTAGAAAACATTTTATGTGTGTGTGTGTGTGTGCGTGTGTGTGCCGTGAGTTTCGGTGTGTAGGTATAAATTATGATAAAAAGTAATTAAGTAACTTAGTAAAAGCAGTTCATTATCAGAATAACTTTTTGTTATCAGCCATTCAGTGAGCACAGATTTACATGCTGTATATTTCATATTGTAAATGTCGAGTTCATTGTTAATTTTATTATATAAAACAAATATTGGCTCTGATGACAAATTGGTTTAAAGAAGGTATGATACCTTTTACTAATTAGTTTGCGTTAATCCCCGTTTAAATTATAACGCGAAAGTTTAAAAGTGTAAAGAGTACCTCGAGATATATTAATTCAGTCACCTATCCGCTGATACGACATTGCTAAAAAGTTGCGTATCATGCATAATTGCCAATGTGCTAGTCTAGCGTAACCCTACCCCGTGCGAAAAAAAACAATTTATTTCACTTCGGAGAATATAAATATAACATATTTCTTTTATACGTGTACTTTTAACCGCCTCTGTGGTTAAGACAACTGGTCTCAGACCCAGAGCTCCCAAGTTCGATTCCCAGCGGGGTCACATGTTTGTGTACTCGGTTTGGTTGGTGGTAGGGCTTGTTTGTCTGCCTGACTAAGATGGTGGTAGCATCTTATCCAAATATGTCGTCATAAAATCATTGTTTGTAGCATTGCTGTGTTCCGGCAACTAGAGATAAAATAGCCAGTAGTTGAGGGTTCCGAGTGCATTGCGCTTCCACCATTAGTCTGATCATTACTTAACATCAGGTGAGATGAAGACCGTAACATATATACAAAAAAATCACAGATTTCGCAGTCCCCGCAAGAATCGGAGCATTAAAAATGAATACAATAATTTACGAAAAAAAACATGTTATTTTAAATAACACAATTCCAACTTGTATGCACTTCTCGCCTGCATCCGCATCTTTTAACACCATTACCATGACAATCGGTCAATAATCAAAGAAGCTACATCACTTTTTATATACGGAAATACCCGTTTTACTACAATACCAAATCTAAAGGGACCACCTACAGGGCACAATTATTAACCGATTTTCAAAATTTTTTCGCCATTTTGTAGCTAAACTAATACCCTAGGACCTCTTTTCATCTTTTCTTGAGTCGGTTTTTTTTTAATATTTACAATTTAGTATACAAACACCCCCAAAAAAACCCGATTTTTTTGAACTTTTTTCAAAATTCCAAAAAAAGTTTCCAGCCTATTTTAAAAATTCAAACGCTCACACATATCTCGATAAATTCCTCAACTCTTGGTACTATTTCCATTTCGGTTCTTCCAAAATCCTCGGAGCTATGGCCAAAAATACGTTTCAGGCGATTTGCATCTGATAACCATTTTCAATGGTAAAATGTATAGGTATTACTTTGAGCCGCTGCGCCAACTTAGATAAAAAACTGATAGCTAAAACACTTTATTAGTTATTAGTCATCTCTAAGAAGCTTCTTACCCGTGACTGATAAGACATACATTATCGTTCAATCACTAACTACATCTTATATCTCAGAAATCTTATCACCTCTTATCAATTCTAAGAGCATATCTAATTGTTCCGATTCAACACGTCCTGAAGTATCAATTATATTTATATAAAAAATACACAAGTCATCACCATCTCAATATATTAGCTGCTTCTCAAGTAGAAGTTTATTTTTTTGTTAGCGTTAGTTGATATTAGCAGTATGTTAAAAATAGTGATACAGTTACTATGTGCGTTGTTAATAGGGTTAAGTCACGCTACGGCCCCGGGCTGTCACCAATTACAACAATCACAAGTAAGTACTTACCTATTGACGAGGAGCTTGATGACGTAGTGGTTAACTCGGTCTGCGATTGCTGAAGTTAAGTAACTTTCTCAAAGGCTGGTCATCGGATGGGTGTGACCAATATTTATCATCTCGAGCTCCTCCGTGCTTCGGAAGGCACGTAAAGCCGTTGGTCCCGGCTGCATTAGCAGTCGCTAACAACCACCAATCCGCACTGGGCCTGCACTGGGCTTGGTGGTTTATGCCCATTCTCCTTATCCATCCTAGGGAAGGCTCGTGCCCCAGCAGTAGGGACAAATAATGAGCTGATGATGACTCATGTACATATTTCTACAGGGTGGCATGAGCAATCTAAATACTTACCTATTTCTATAAAAATGTTTTCCATTCCAAAGTCAAATAACGCTGCATAAAAAAAAAAGATTTTGAACAAATGAATTACAAAGCAAAACCTTTACCGCATAAATCAACTTCTAGGTTTGGTTTCCCAATTGCAAACCTTTAAATGCAGTTTTATTTAGTTTTGATAATCACTCAACAACTTATACTAATGACATTATTAGATAAATTACCAGATAATTAATACTAATTTTTAACACACCTTTACGTAAAATGCACAACCTTGCATTTTAATGAATTCTTTATGCATATTGCGCAGTGTGGGCAGACCTCCAACAAGGTGGTCCCGACGATCTAGTGAAGGTCGCGTGAAGCCGCTGGATGCGAGCAGCACAAAACCGGTCGTTGTGGAGATCCTTGGGGGAGGCCTTTGTCCAGCAGTGGACGTCTTTTGGCTGATGATGATGATGATGATGATTGCAAAAAGAAAGGTTGCAATGGTGAGCGACGTTGTAGAATAATCGTTGTCATCATCATCATCAGCTCATTTTTATATCCCCACTGCTGGGGATCACGAGCCTTCCCTGTGGATGGATAGAGAGAACGGGCCAAAAACTACCACGCGGGCCCAGTGCGGATTGGTGGTTGTTAACGACTGCTAATGCAGCTGGGACTAACGGCTTTACGTACCTTCCGAAGCAAGTAGTCATCCATCCAATGATCGGCCTTTGCGAAAGTTGCTTAACCCCAGCACTTGCAGACTGGGCGCGCTATCGTCGTTTTACGTCGATTTATCGTTGTACGAAATGATAAATTGTGAATGTTTTTACAGATGCAATCCCTCCACGAGCGAATGAACCAGATGATCAGTGCGTTATACTCTTCACGTAAGCATAAGACAAAAATTATACATTTTTATTATTAATTTCCAGATGTTTTTATGAAATAAACGTTACACAAATTTTATAGCATAGCAAATGGAACTAATATAGCTAGAAATAAAAAAATTGTATGTTTAGATTTTTTTCCGATATTATTGGTATTCACGTCCCGTTTGTAGGAATTTATTCAACGTATTTTAGGAGTAAAAAAAAATATGACGAAAGTTTAGTAAGAAGCCAAATATTAAAGTATCTTAAACTATGAAAAGTTTTTTCTATGCATATTCCACGGAGGGCTGTCTAAGACCGCCCGGGGTGTGATTAACGACACAGTTCTGTTGGTAGCGCAAGCAATGTAAACAACTAAAATATAATAAACTGCACTGACTGATGACAGTTCAGCAACACATGACATTCTCATATTTTTTTTAATTTTTGCAGCATTTTTAGCTAAGTCCTTATCGTCGGGCACGTCAAGCCAACCTTCTTCGTACGCAACGTCAGCGTCAACACCAGATTATACTAGCAACACCGCCAATGCATTTGAATCTACCTACATCTACCCACCCTACCCAGCAGGACAAGGCTCAACTGGACAACAATTCGTATACGTCTCTCCTTCACACGCACCACCAACAACAGTCGCTATTTCACCACCAACACCCGGCAACCCTTCTGTAACAATATCGTCCACAACCGTTCAACACCCACCGCCATACTACGCTTCAGAAGCTGGAACACAGCTCACAGAGTATGCATACCCAGGAGTAACAAATCCTGTGCCGAAATCCTCATACCCTCAATATCACGAACAACATTCTTACCCTTATCCACCACAAACAGGCGCGTACCCGCCATCCCAATACACCCAACAGCCATACCCGCCTAGTAATCCTCAGGTGTCTCACCCACCTGCCCCTTCACAGAACTACCCTCCCAGTAACCCTCAACCGCAATATTCACCTCCTCAATCACAATCATGCCCTCATAATAATCCACAACATCAGCAATATTCGTCTCAACCGTGCCCAAATCAGTGTTGCTCATCGCCGTACCCTAATAGCTCTCCTTTAAATTCATACCCTCCTAGTACTTCTAGCTCATACTCTCCACCGCCTTGTTCTTGCAGCTCCTACCCAGAGTATCCCTCACCATCGTCGCCGCAGTGCCCCCACTCTCAATATTGTCCACCTGCCCCAGTATATGCCACTTCTCAGATGCCTTATAACCCTCACTACCATTCACCACAAACTCCTAATACCATGATTCCATCTTACCCACCAGTACCTACCTCCTTCTGATGTACCATATTCTTATTACTCGTAAACACTGTTTTCTTGAAAGACTTTTGGAGACTTGTTGTGAACTCTTGTTTTTCGAAGAGTGTTTCTGATGAGTGATATGTATGGGACTAATTAGTTTGGATGGTACTTTTAATCATAAACAAAACATTGTTTTACTATTTAATTCGTAAGCTTTTGTAATATTTTTGGTTAAGTAATAAAATATTTTTTTAGTTACACCTGTATTTTAATTTTTTACATACTAAAATTTCCTAAATTATTGCATCATTGCTATTAATCACAATTGCACAATTTCATGTTTATCTCTTTATTACGTGAAAATACTCATTGAAACACAGACCTCATTTCCTAATGTGTTGATAAGTATTCATATAAAATACATTAAATCTCACCATAAGTTACAAGTGCATTGTCGTGACCCGTGTTCATCATGGCGCGATACATCTTTTTATTTGCGTTCATAATTCAGGTAAAACATTAATCTCCACTTAATTATTACACAGACTTCGCTGGCTCGGCCACTTAGAAAAAATGAGGGAGGATCGGGCGGTGAAACGTGCATACGTGGGACGGCCGAGTGGGCGACGCCCGGTTGGCCGTCCCTGGTATCGCTGGGAGGACGAGGTCGCTAAGGACCTGCGCGAGCTCCGCGTTGAGAACTGGCGAGAAATGGCGCGGGATCGGGAGAAGTGGCGGCAGTTATTATCGGAGGCCAAAACTCATCTTGGGTTCCTGTGCCACCCCAGTTAGTTAGTTAATTATTATGTAAGATACTCTTAGCTCGGTCTAAGTAAGAACTTTACTCAAAACGGCTTTCAGAAGTCTGCACTTCATTTTTTTTCCTTTTTCAAAAACCAATTTTTTTCAGGCTACTTTAATTTACGCGAACATCGACGACGATGAACCTGAAATTCCACCTCGACATGTGCTGAAACAGAAATCAGACGGCGAAAACGTCAAAGAGTTTAGTGTTGCAGACACAGAATGGATTGACCTATTTACGCTTCCTAAAAACCATGTATTCCCAACGTCGTCAGCTGCCAAGATGGCTGAAGTTATGAATAACCCTGAAAAACCAGCAGAAGAACAAATAGAAGATATGAAAGAAATAGCAAATCAAATAACCCGTGCTATACAAAGCGAAATAGCCCATCTTCTGTCTTATGCTTTGAATGACGCTGAGCACGAGACGGATGAAAATTGTCTAAGGAAGAAGAGATCGGTTGAGAACCCAATGGACAGCACCCAATTGATCATGAAACTACTAAACCACATCAAGTCAAACAATGAATACCAAAACATCGCTATTGAAAAGATGATGTCCGCTCAAGAGATCGCTGACAAATTCGGAGTGGCCTTTACTCCCGACACTGACATATTTTCGGACCTTGCCATTGCATCAACCAAACAGACTGAAGACTTATCTAGCATTTTGCACGCCGCTTATAACAGTCAAAACGCTTCGAATCAAATTGAATTTGTGCCATTGAACGACGAGCCTGTTCAGAGTTCCGCTGACAACAACACCTATAACACTTACACAGTTGACGTTGATGAGAAAGAAATCGCTGCACACCTGAACACCCCTCCTCATTTCGAGTACATCCCCGAGCATCTTGATAGTCAGCTGCCAGTGAATCATGTGCATTACGAGCCTCCTTACTCGTACAGTTACTACTATAACATTCCATTTGAAACCCAAATTCCAGCGCCGGTGCATCAGCACGCTCCCGTCAGCTACAAGCCAAATATCTTCGAACCAGTAACGTTTACTCCGGCACCTCAATACTTCCCTCAATATTGTCTAGAACCGATAACTACTACTACCACGATAGTTTTGCCTATTGAGGAAATAGTAGAGCCTGAACCAGAGTTAGTGGGAGAAGAATTCGAAGAGACTATCACTTCTAAAGTGATTGTCGATCGCGGAGATGAGCCTGGCTCGGCCTCAGTGAACCACGTCATGTCCTACACCATATCAGAGAAGTCCCACTTTAGAACTCCTCAAATAGAGAACTTGCCACAACAAATGCAATATTACTTCTTTTTATTGTAAACTCCATAGTTAAAATCCAAAATACAGCAGATTACGACGGAAAATGAAGTTCTTATGATTACTTTAAAAAGAGAATAACAATCATCATAACCTTTTTATAAAACAAGAATTTTAAAAAACTGCTGAAGTACAAAAATAAAAATTATATGCAAATGAAAAGCAAAGTTACAGACATTTTCGAAACCACGATAATCATTATCATTGAATGTAACAACGCTACCTTAACAAACGAAATAATGTTGAAATGAAATACGTGCTTCGGTACTTAAATGATATTTAATAGATTACAATAATAAATATACATACATTATTTACTTCAACTTGATTTCAATTAAATTTATATTACATTTGGCTACATTTTGGTTTTAATTTAATATGACTGGTTTGCACTCGTCTTCCTTTTTACTGAGAAAAAAGAACAGATATAATTATATGACTTAAGTACTTACTTTCTCAATACAGAGACAATATTTGGTAACAATAATATTTAATTAGCGAAATTCTTAAATAACTTATATTACACAATTTTGGTTAGATTCTATCACAAAAGATATGGCACTCAATGCTATGATGACTCTTCATTGTAAAGTTACAATACTAGATTAAGAAATCAAACTTTTTCATTTTCTCTAAATGCTTGCTAAAAGTACAATTTTACGAGTATGTAGGTATGACTTTATAATAATTGATTTACTATAATGTCATCATAAGGCTGTTACCGACAAAACCCATTTAAGTGTATTTTTGGCTAGACAAAACTGTTAAAAAGCAAAAGGTACAAAAACACAAATGTTGAAAAAAATTCCACGAGCAGGATTTGAACCTGCACCTTTCTGACATTCCGGGTCAGGTGTTCTTCCAATTGAGCTATCGTAGTTCTAACCAGCCCGCCGAAATTATTCAACACTTTTTACTTTGAAAGCCAAAGGCGCCCATTCAATGTCAACAACTACCGTCACTAACATCCGATCATAATATTTTACAAATATTAAAGATCAGTTAAGAAGTAGGCAAGCTATTTTTATAAAATGTTCAAATATTTTTTTAACGCAAATTTTGTTGCGAACAAATTACAAAAACACAAATGTTGAAAAAACTTCCCTTCTGGAACGTCTGGAAGGACCCGGAATGTCAGAAGAGTGCAGGTTCAAATCCTGCTCGTGGAAATTTTTTCAACATTTGTGTTTTTGTAATTTGTTCGCAACAAAATTTGCGTTAAAAAATTATTTGATAATTTTATAAGCAAAAGGTACCTATAAGAATATTTTACAAAGTCATTCATTGCTAATCAAAAACATTGACTTAGACAGATTAGACTATGTTTGCTTCCAGGCGAGCCGTGTGCTTAGTGCGAGTATTTTTATAACATTGAATTAAAAGCTACAAATTGTATGAGAACGAAGCAGCGCATTTTGACGCTGCTGTAAGAGAAAAGAAATCCCCTTGCTGCGTTTCTTGCCGGTTCTTCTCAGTACAAAGTAGACTTAAGAACCGATGGCATAGTGACATTCATAAGAAGAGCTATTTCTATACTCTAGCCAAACTCGATTAAGAATAAATGTAAACAAACCAAATTAGGGTGGGTCATCACAAATCTAGGCAAAAATGTTTTTGTGTTTTTATTATTACTTGATACTGCATTTTACATAAAAGATATTGTAAGACTTATTATTCTCACTACACATCTCACTTAAATCCAACTTCGGTAAAAACGTTATAATACGAAGAACGTAAACAAACGTCATTACTAAAATTGAGGTATTCTAAACAATTCCGTTACTATAAACTAGTATTCCAAATGAAGATGACACTAGTATCCATAAGGGGTCGAATATCTTAACTACTTTTGAAATTGAATTGACGTTAAAGAAAATTGGATTGTTACAGCGGTTGATTCATTTATGTAATAAATAAATTATTAAATCTTCAAGTTAGCTAATTTATTTACTCACATAAGTTAAAACTAAGCTATGATTACTATGGTTTTTAAACTTTTCATACAATATTTAATATAAATTAACCTTTTACGTAAAATCTTTCCTGTTGACCAACTGGAAAAGGTTGTCAATACATGCCTGTCACTGGTTGCTTGGCAACGCTTTGTTGGTAAACATCGATATAGATATCGAATTAGACTATAGTATAGCCTAAACTCTTCGATCATTACGTAATTGGTCGAAGCCTAAACTGAATAGATGATTTTGAATTTTGAATTTTGTTTTACCATTGAAAATGGTTATCAGATGCAAATCGCCTGAGACGTATTTTTGGCCATAGCTCCAAGGATTTTGGAAGAACCGAGATGAAAATAGTACCAAGAGTTGCGGAATTTAACTAGACACGTGTGAGGGTTTGAATTTTGAAAATCGGCTGGAATTAAACTTGTATTTCTATCTTGTAACTATTCTTACTAATGTTGGGTTTTGACTGTAACAAACTACTAAGTGTTTGAAAAGTTTTGAAAATTTGGAATTACTCTGTCTTACTAGCAATTTTAAAGTTAAAAATCATTAGATTTTTCAACATACATACTATTTTTTACAGTAGTCATGTATAAAGAGACTTATAATTTGGTAACTTAATTATTAACAAAACCATAATTAAGACTACGTTGTGATATCACAAAACCAAAACATTGTTGAAAATTTTGCCACCAACCTTTTTTAATTTACACTTTTTCTAAGTCTAATTCTTCTAAACATACTGTTCACAATCAACACCGTTTTTTATTTTCTATATCATTATTAATTTCTAAATTCTATTTATTTTATTCTTCTTCTTTCTACATAAATTTTTGGATTTAATTGACAAGTAAGTGACTGATATCCAATTTCGCATTGGCATGGCTGCCATACGGACAGGATTTTTAGCTTTTACTATTAAAGACTGTTGTATGCTACACAAAAAATGTTTGTTCCCACTGCCTTCCCGAATTTCAGTTGTCTTTGCTTCATTTAGTATCACAAGACCCTCGTACAGGCACCGGTGCGCTACCTATGCGCGTAGTAGGCACTGTACGCACTGTTGTGGCCGGCATGCGGTTGGTATCTGCAATTTAAGAAAAATAACAATTTATACTTTGGATCTAGGAAACTTCCAACCAACGCACTTTGTTTGCTAATGCCATTCCGTATGGAACGCATATAGTTTTCTAGAGTGTACCTGTGACTACGGATCCTGATAATCGTATATCTGGCCGCCGTAGCCGCAGGTCGCCACGGGCGCTGGCTCTACAGGTATCCTGTTTGAGGTTGGCTAGAGTCTACTCACCACATGGGTGCGTGAGTGGCGTACAGCAGGTTGCATTTGCATCCGCAGGTCCCCACGGGCGCTGGCTCTGCTGGTACCCGATGTGTGATAGAGGGTGGCTAGTGTCTATTCACCGCTTGTGCGCGGGTGGTATCCGCAGGTCCCTCACGGATGCTGATTCTACTGGTAGCCTGTTGTGTGGTAGGGGTGGCTAGAGTGGCTACTCACCGCATAGACGCGTGAGTAGCGTACAGTGGGCCGCAGCCACTGTGCTCCGCGGCGTAAGCTGGCTGAGCTGTAGGCTGAGCTGCAAAGGACCTCTAGACTTATTTACTGCTGTTCTTGCAAGTACTCTGCTGTGCGGTAGGGGATGAATAGTAGCTACTCACCGCATGGGCGCGTGGGTGGCGTATCTACAGCAGAATTAGCTGCTGGATGTGACTTCTAGGAGTCTCTTGCATTTGGCTTTGCAGGTACTCTGGTGTAGTAGAGGATGGCTACTGGCTACTCACCGCATGAACGCGTGGGTGGCGTACCTACAGCAAAATTAGCTGCTGGGCGTGACTTCTAGGCGTCTCTTGCAGTTGACTCTGCTGGTATTCTGCTGTAGTAGAGGACGAATAGTGACTACTCACCTCATGGGCGCGTGAGTGGCGTACAGAGGGCCGCAGCTGCTGGGCTCGGCGGCGTAGGGCTGGCTGAGCTGCGGGCAGGGCTCTATAGGCGCCGCCTCGCGCCTTCTGGGCGTGCCTCGCTGCTGGTTCTGCTCTGGTGGGCTGTAGATCGACAAATGTCACAATTTTATGGATGAATTTTCACCTCCACGCATTGGCCCACCATGGTGTTCGAACAAGCCTGGACATCAAAGGCGATCGAGTCGGATGACGAGAGCGGAAAACCTAGACTTGCTAAGAATTTCAAAATAACATTTAAAGATTGCTAACTTTCTGGTGATAGCCTTTTAGTTGTTCATTAGAAGTTCGTGAAATAAGCAGTAGTTAGAAGTAAAAAAACAAGATCACTAGCAGTAAGTAGAAATGCCCGTCATTTAGCTGAAACCACCGTACCATACATAATATATAACAATAAAAGACTTTAAACTTTTCATAAGCTTTGACACTATACGATAATAAGCAAAGCATATTTTTAGTTTCAAATTTGAACTGACGATTTACCTAAGGGGGCATTAGACTGATGGATGATCCACTAAATCCCAAAGGATCTCGTAACAAAACACAGATATAAAATAAAATCAACGCCCGCCCACAAGGCGGGGTCCTATTACAATTCCAAGCGATAATGCCTATTTTGACAGCGCACGACAAATGACCTTCGCACGAAACATTAAAATTATAAATCGATTGTACCAGGAAGCCAGGAAGAAGTGGTAAAAAAAGTTTATAATTCACCTTTTTTTTCCCGCTCGGTCACAGGTTTTTTGTCTCTGTCTCTGTATGGTGCACATGGCGCGTTGTTTTTTCGCTGTCTTCGCGATAAAAGTAATTAATGGCTCGAATGTTTATTTTTGTAGACTAAGATAAGTTTCTGCTTAGTCGATACGCAGAACTTTTGTGACGTTAATGAATTTTAATAATTTTTTCTAATTGATTATTTTACAGATTCGGTTGCTTCGCATTATAAATTATTATAGGATAAAACTTTTACCAAAAATTTGAGGACTGCTTAGGTGTGGGACCTTTGCTTAAATCACTACAATTATCAAACACGCATTGTTTTTACTTTACTAAGTATTCACTTTAATTACCAATATAGAACGATTATTATTGTTAATAAAATTAACATAATGAGATACGCACAAAGTGATTATAATAGTGATGACCTAACACTATCTCTACGCTGTAATTTTGCCTTGAATATCTGGTTAATGTGCAACAGCATAAGTTTTTAATTAGGTATTGATGATTTTAATTATTAAAAATGAGTTTTATTTTAATAGGTATTACCATCGATTTAATTTTGTTTAAATCGATGGGCCTGAGCTGCACACGCCGCCATAAAAATTTTTTGCAATTTTGCTTGTATTTGTGGTAATCTTGTCGGTTGTCCTATTAAATTAAATTAAATAAATAAATAAATGTAATAAAGCATATTTATTGATTATCAATTTCTTCAAAAACAAAATAATGCTTCAACTATTTCTTAAATCGTTTAGTTAGATGAGTATCCAACGTATAGGTACCTACAAAAGAGCAGACTCTCATTGGTCGGCCGTATGGCCCATAAAATCATGAGAAGCAGTGCAGTTAATACAGACAGAATAGCCGCTGACAGGCCAAGATTTATTCCCCAGACAGCGGCCAATGCAGCCGCAGCAACGGTAGTTTACCACAGTATAAACAAACGCAACAGATTGTTTATACTTCGTAAAGAGAACGAATGGTTTTGTAGATCATACTTAACTTATTATGGCGTTTTGTTGTTATTATTTATAAAAAAGTGGTGAGTTATGAAAGAAGATTTTGTTTCTGTCACAGACACAACACACGACATCATGCAGCTTAGAGTTCGAAAAGACTTAGACCTTCTTTCGTCATGACAACAAAAAGACTTCTTGGCGGGAAAGTGAAGCATGTCAGCGGTTTTATATATTTAAAAAAAATTGCGTTATGGTTTTGTTTTATTTCCTAAAATTTGTGATATGTCGAATATTAATGTGAAATAATAGTGGATTATTAACCGTTAAGTGTTCGTGAGTGTGCATGAGTGTTGGTAAATGAAACAAAACAGTGCAAGTCACTTTTCAACTGGACTTAGTAAAGCCCCACATCTTTACTGAGATACTCGAGGAGTTAGGGGTATATCATTTCTCACTTCTCATTTCTATTATCATTCATCATCATCGTAGTGGAAGGAAATATTGTTTATTTATGTATTACTTGTAAGAAAAATTACTTTGACACTGGCTAAATGTGCTAATCGCACAAAGCCAACAATTAAAGAAAGAAAAAAGGAACAAAGAGTCTGGTCATTAGTTTAGAGACAATTGACTATTTTAACCGCTTATGGTATACTTTTCAGGGTAAATGGCGAGAAACTTGGTGGTTCTTGAAGTTGACCGATCAAACCCTGAAAGTTTTCATGAAGTCGGCATCCTTTCTGGCATAAGATTATTTGAGGCGTTCGAATAGAATAACATTATAAGTAGAGCGGGAATCTAGGCTCCAGTTGAATATTGTGTAGTGAGGAGGCTGAACAGCTTACGAAATCAATTAAAAAAATACCTACCGTTCGAGATTCTTTAGTGTCGAAGTAGTCACAGGTGACATCGAATACTGGGAGGAAAGCACTCGAGATGATTAATTTCATAGTGTGAGATTTATTACCACCGATTCAAATATCACACCCAGTCGATTGCATTTCGTGGGTATTTCAACAGAGTCAAGTGTGTGATAGTCCTTATCGAAAAAGTTTTTATAGTACAAAGGTGTGTACGTCTCAGTTGGTCAATATAACTAGCCACTGTAGCCACGATACTTATATATTTTCGACATACAAAGAATTAACAATAACAATCCGACTGCATAGTAAGCGCTCACCTGTTCGACTGGTATAAAACAGATGCGAAACATAAACGCGGCAAGACTCGTCTTAAATATACCTATCAGCGCTGATTGGTGGAGAATAAATTAGGCGGGTGAATAAAGGTGTGCTTTCAAAAGTTTGTACCTATTCTTTAATTTCGTCATTTCAATTGGATCTTTTCTTTTACCGTCATTTCACCGTCTCTATTGCTTCTTTTCTTTTTACCATAGAAATTACGCTCACAATAATTAACTTAAACTTAAAAAACTTATCATAATAGATACATATTATACAAAATGTATTGGGCATTCGTTTTTTTCTTAGAGTTTGCTGATGGCCTTATACGGCTTTTTTAGCGTTCATAATCAGCTCATTTTATGTCCCCACTGCTGGGGCACGAGCCTTCCCTATGGATGGATAGGGAGAACGGGCCATAAACCACCACACGGGCCCAGTGCGGATTGGTGATTGTTAACGACTGCGAATGCAGGCGGGATCATCGGCTTTACGTGTCTTCCGAAGCAGGGAGGAGCTCGATGATAAATTTTTGGTCACCCATCCGATGGCCGGCCTTTGCGAAAGTTGCTTAACCTCAGCACTCGCAGACCGGGCGCGTTAACCACTGCGCCATCGAGTTTCAAAAGTTTCAGCGTTACCGTATTTTTTTGGGTGCGGCGAGAAACTGAAAAGGTTCTTCAAGCCCTGTGTCAACACCGTCAGAGGTTTTCTAGAAGGAATGGCATCACGCAAGCATGTCCCCGTTCTCTTCTAGATTCACCAAGGGGCGGTGGGCAATTCGTATTGCAAAAAGGAAAAGCTGGCCACACTAGATATTAGACTCGTATCCATATTTAATATATTCGTGTATGTCCACGTTTTAATGATAGTTGGCAATTTATTTTAATGATATAAGCTATAAGGTGGAATACCTATATTATGTTTTTCTTATTTTAGGCATTTATTTTAGTCAACAAGTTTGCGTGTACAGGTGCTGCGTTTTATGCTGCGCTTTGTTGAAACTTATATTAAATATTGGTAAAATATGCCAGAGCATTTTTTTTCTAGGACTAGGAAATCATCTTTTCTTTTTGATGTTCAGTAATAAGATATTTAAAGTTATTGGGGGAAAGAACCAAAAAAACTATTCTCAATATCAAGTCATCACTCGTATTTTCTCACCAATAATGTAGAGTCATTTAATTTAAGAATACACCAACAAAAATAAAACTGGAGGCAGGAGAAACGCAAAAACACTCTGTCGAAATAATCGAAACCACATTTCAAATAATAACCCTCTTGTCACAACAGAGATAATGAATCACACGGAAACATCAATAAGATGTTACATTTACAAAGTTTTCAAATGTGACACGGACGGGCAGACGTTTCAACAGCCGGCGACAATTTACTTTTACGACTTGGCCATAGAGTAAAGAGTTATGCGACAGTTATGGCAGACACGCCTCATTTCCCGCTCCCGCCAAAACGAAAAAAACATGGCCGCGTTTAAACTGTCAAAATTTATGATTTCTAAAAGTTAAGTTTTCAACAAATAGGGGTTGCGTCGGAGGAATAAATGGTTTTTGTGTATGCGCCAGTGCTAAAATTTGACTATTGATAAATATAGTACCTAAGTAGGCGTAGTATAACGATGATATTAGCAACCCAAAAACAGTACTGTACCTATTGTTTTCTAAATTTTCTTGTTTTCTTAAGTTAAGTACTGTACCTATCTATAATTATTTTATAAAAGAACAAGGGCAGCAATTTTATAGGCAGAAATGATAATATTAGTTTCACTTACCAATCATCAGGATCGCAGTCTCTGAATCCTTTAGCAAATGGGTTGCTTGCTATCTTTAACTGTGTTATCTGTAATACATCATTTTATAAATGAACCATTAAACAACTAAATAAAATAAATTGGTAGTTAATGGTAAAATTGTTAGAGTTATACCACAAAAAGAGGTTGATTTAAAGATGTTATTTTGTCTTCATTTTGTTTTTGGCCATAAGTAACTTACCCTATGGTTTTGATAGGCTGTGACAGCCGTAAAGCCAGTTTCGGGAAAGACGAAAGTTCTGAACGGAACTACACCGGGAGCTGTGGTCTGACCCTCGGCAGGGAGGTATACCACGTGAAGCCGAGGCTGGTACCGGTGCATAGAGTTCAAGATTATCTGGAAACATCAGAAATCTGACACATCAGAGACCACTAGTACCTACAGCAGCTTTAGATTTCATATGTCAAAATAAAACGTCATAATACGAGTATAGTATTAAGTTTAAAAGTCAAACTAACCACATTACAAAACATCAAATAAACAATATAAAATAAAATGTAAATAAAATAAAATTCGGAAAGAACAAAATTGTCTGTAAAAAATTTATTACTAATGTTAAAAAACTCTTTAAAATATATGACATTATCCCATAAACATAGACATGAGAATATACCTATGACACTTACCTACATAAGATAAGTAACTAATATTATTCTAACATAAAATGTTCAAAATGATTTTTAAAGCAAATTTTGTTGCGAACAAATTACAAAAACACAAATGTTGAAAAAATTTTCACGAGCAGGATTTGAACCTGCACCCTTCTGACATTCCGGGTCAGGTGCTCTTCCAATTGAGCTATCGTGGTTCTATCCAGCCCGCCGAAATTATTCAACACTTTTTACTTTGTAAGCCAAAGGCGCCCATTCAATGTCAACAACTACCGTCATTAACATCCGATCATAATATTTTTACAAATATTAAAGATCAGTTAAGAAATAAGCAAGCTATTTTATAAAATGTTCAAAATGATTTTTAAAGCAAATTTTGTTGCGAACAAATTACAAAAACACAAATGTTGAAAAAATAATAAATAAATAGTAAAAAGTGTTGAATAATTTCGGCGGGCTGGATAGAACCACGATAGCTCAATTGGAAGAGCACCTGACCCGGAATGTCAGAAGGGTGCAGGTTCAAATCCTGCTCGTGGAAATTTTTTCAACATTTGTGTTTTTGTAATTTGTTCGCAACAAAATTTGCTTTAAAAATCATTTTGAACATTTTATAAAATAGCTTGCTTATTTCTTAACTGATCTTTAATATTTGTAAAAATATTATGATCGGATGTTAATGACGGTAGTTGTTGACATTGAATGGGCGCCTTTGGCTTACAAAGTAAAAAGTGTTGAATAATTTCGGCGGGCTGGATAGAACCACGATAGCTCAATTGGAAGAGCACCTGACCCGGAATGTCAGAAGGGTGCAGGTTCAAATCCTGCTCGTGGAAAAAAATTTTTCAACATTTGTGTTTTTTTTTTTTTTTATTCTAACATAGTTATTTTTTTAAAGTGTTTAACTAAACATTGGGACCAAAACAAAAATTGTAGCCTCATGTTTAAAAATTTTGGTAGACGAAATCGACTGGCGTGTTTGCGTTGCAGTCTAGCAAAATACAAAACTTTCGCAATGCCGCTGACCACCGAATCAGTTCGTGCTTCGGAACGCATATAAAACTAGTCCCATTGAAGTCGCAAGATAGTTCACACGCTGCACATTATAGACTACCTAAAACTGTCTAATTTCCTCAATAGCTACCACCATCTTATCTAAATATGTCGCCATAACATCAATGTTTGTAGAATTGTTGTCTTCCGCCAGCTAAAGATAAGACAGCCAGTGCCTCACTAGTTGAAGATCCCGGACGAAGTGTGCTTCATCAATAGCCTTATCATCATTTAACATCAGGTGAGATCAAGGCACTGACAAGGCAAAGGCATTTTTTTTAAATGTTTTACGGTTAAGCATAACCGTAAAATATTTTTAAAAAATGTCTTTGCGTATATAACATAATGGTTGAACATTTTATGAAGAAATTTGACAGATTTGGATAGGTTGATATGCAGACGTCTGTACTGGAAATATATGGTCGTTTCAAGTATTTTATTATTTATATACATCACCAAAAGTCGTAGATTTAAAACGAGAACACACAAACACTTTGAAGCTACAGAAAATTATCATTCTCGTACTTACATGGCCATTGTCATCGAGCTGGTTGTTAGTGAGCTTCAGTTTGTCAAAGGAGACCAGCTGACGCATCCAATGAGAGCCGGGCGCGGGTGAGTCCGGATGAACATGGATGCGGGGCGGCGACACCGGGTCCGCTTTACCCGCTACCACCCAACTCGAGCTAATTAACAAAAGCCACCTTTTAAACTCATGCGTAACAACACCTGTTTCATGCCCCTTTTAAACTTTGTGTAAGAGCCATGCCCACTTTCACCAGAAACCTATAAATTTTAGTGACACCTTAGCCATTTTAGGAGACTTAAAACTATTTTATGTGACATTTGTTGGAGCGAAACAGTCGTCAGCACTTCTTATATGAATCAGCTATGAGAGATATCAAAAGTCATTTATGAACTGATCTCCAGCCGGCCAGATTCGGCTGCAGATCAGCCAGTGTCGCTTTGAGCGCGGGAAACATGCGTCTGTCCGCCTTAATGACTATTATGTCTATGCCTAGCTCATAGAAGCTCCTCCAAAGCTCCTCCATCGAGGCATAAATGCTATTGTTCTTGTAGGAAGGTCTAAGGTACAAAACAAGTGCTAACCTGTGAAACGCGTACCGATACCGCTTATCGTCTAACGGCACGAAGTCTACCAGCAGTAGGTAGTCCGCATTCGGCTGCAGACCAGCCAACCTCGCTTGGAGCGCAGGGAACATGCGCCTGCCAGCCTTAGTGACTATCATTTCTGTGCCCAGCTCATGGAAACTCCTCCAGAGGGCTGCGAGCTCAAGCGTAGCGGTACACCGAGCCACGGCGGAGTGGAGGCTCACATTTTGTGATGATACCTGCAAGGAGAACTGCAGTTGAGGCTTAGATTTACTGCCCTTAGTGATGTTGTCTTTTGTTAAGTTTACTTGCTTTAACTTGACCGGTATTAAGTATACGGCCAAGCTATGAAACGTCTCATCACCATCATCATCATCAGCTCATTTTATGCCTCCACTGCTGGGGCACGAGTTTTCCCTACGGATGGATAGGGAGAACGGGCCATAGACCACCACGCGGGCCCAGTGCGGATTGCTGGTTGTTAACGACTGCTAATGCAGCCGGGACCAACGGCTTTACGTGCCTTCCGAAGCACGGAATGAAACGTCTAAAGAGTAGTAACTCGGACTTGAATAATTTGACAGGAAGACTAAATGTCTTATCAGCTCAGTTGCGAGAGCTTTAGTGTTTTATATTCAAACAGTGTTTTATTTTCAGTTTTGTTTTAAATATAACATTATGAAAGGAACACACTTTTTTATATATTTTTACCAAAGATCGTAAATTCGATGGTAAACAATTAATAATTATGTAAACACAGTGTATGACAGTGCTTTAATTCTTGATGATGATGAAGATCATGACACGGAAAAATATTGCAATACAATAAAAGATTGTGTGAATATCTTTAACATCCAATTATACGAACCTGAACCCTCGGTGGCTGAGGTGGGGGTGGCGCTGACTGCGCGCCATGATCCCGACAGGTGCTTTCACTGAGGGCCTGAAGAGGCGAGTATGTACTGCGGCCACATAAGGAGCCCTAGAACCAATTCATTATAAAATTAATAAGGCATTTAAAATAATTGACAAGAAAGTCTGATGACATGTCGGTGGTGGTATATAGATCTGCCGGACAGAATCAAGATGGGTTGACGTAAAAATATATATTTGAGCCGGTATTTAATAGATTGATTGGAAATGGGGAAATTGTGTGACATTACCCTAAAAAAGGAGTGTAACTAAAAGTTTCATGCAGGTGTTTTCACAATAGAATCTCCTCCGTAGAGTCGAATTAAATGCATGTTTTGTTTATTAAATTACTATTATTATTTTATTATGTGCACTCGTGCTATTTATTGTGCGTATAAATGTTATTTTCTTTCAAGACATGTACTTGGCGTTCATGACAAATGCACTTATGTGCCTAAATAGAATTTAATTAAAAATAACAAAGTTAATGCGAACAGTACAAATTGAAATATTACATCTTTTACGAATCTACTCGCGTTTATTGACAAAACACATTTATTGTAGTAATTTTATTCTCTCTATAACCACGGGACCATGTAAACGGTTAGAAACGTCAAGATAAAATGTAGAAATCAAACGCGAGGAGATTCGCCAAAGAGGGTTCATTCATTAAATAAATAAATTTTCATTTCATTTAATTTTCATAGTTATTCATAGTCAAATATAACTCACATCTCTGATGGGGTGCTGCAACTGTGGTATGAGTGTCTGCTCATGCTCGTGGATCCTGCTAGTCACTGACTGGGAGAGGCTGAAGCCGCCCCGAGGGCACTGGCTCGCCGACACGAGCCCTGGGGACAAAGGGCACTTTACAATCAATGCCAACGTGAAAAAACAGCCGATCTGATCCAAACCTGATCCGATCTGAACCCCTCGGAGAATCTGGTAGGGCACATGGACACGCACTAGTGTGTGATGCCGTTCCCTTTAGAAAACCTCCGAAGAGGCTTCGTTTCACAAGGCTTGTGGAAACTCTGACCGAACCCCCAAAAAAGTCAGGTGAAGCTGAAAATGCTGTCAGAAGCAATCGGCAAACTTTCTTTAAAAAAATAACGAACAGCATATCGAGATATAGAGACTTGACCCTTTCGAAGTTAATGACTAACTAATTTGCCAAATATTGAATGTTATGTACCCATGTCCTTTTCCAAAATAAGATTGATAGGTGAAATATTATAATTTTATTGCCTGGTAGGCTACTCTTGACGCAAACTCAATCTCAATACAATTCCAATGCGATTAATATGTATCGATATTGGGATAAGTTTCGCAATTTCGGAACGCCCCATCTCGATAATAATTTGTTCACTCAATTTCCACGCAATTTAATTGCAATGTAGCGCTATTATCGCTTTTAATAAAGCCATTTGAATTTTTTAAATTTGGGATTGGAATTGTATTGAGATTGAGTTTGCGTCAAGAGTAGCCTACCTGTTAAGGGTTTACGGGAACAGCCAAGTATTCCGAAATATTTCATACCGAATTTAGATTTTCCGATTTTAAACAATCTGACATTTATAATCTATACACCGTTGGCCTGAATAACCCGAAAGGTTTAAACCACGTATTCTTAACGACAGTACGAGTAAATAACGTTATATTAACATGGGTCGAAATGTGTGTTTTAATTGACCCACTTTTTCAATACAAATTAAATCATAGTAATAGCGTGTTTCTTTATGGTCAAGCCTTTACTTTAGAGAGTAAGCGAATCATATTAATCTCAAGTTGAGAAACAGGGAGCGAGCATGACACTTCACGAATCCGTACACATAATGTATTTCCGCTAAATGTTCCGGCGAATAAGACGGCATAACATATTATTTATTAAATTATAACAGTGTAATTCTTACGTGACAATCAGTAATAATTTGAAATCAGTTTGTTTGAAATATGTCACATGTATCAATCATGTTCAACTTTCAAACTATGAATCAGCTATTTGTCAGTGAAGGCAAATAGGTTGCACTTTGCTGATTGAGAGCGGAATTAATCTAGTCTTATCAGTCTTACTGATAAGAGAATAACTACTTGTTATTAAAGTGTTATAAGAAAGATAAAGTTATAATTATTACCTACTCTGTATATCAGTTGCATGTTACATCTTTTTATCCACAATGAAAAATAATTATTTTCGGTAGTAAAACCTTTTTGTCGACAGGTACCAAACTTACTTAGGTAAAACTGGTTGACACCGATGCACCTAGGTAAGTGCGTCTGCGTGAAAGTAGTAGGTGTCTACGTCATACCTTAGGGTGTGTTATACTTGATATTTTTTTTATTATTATTTGTTTTAAATAATGAATATCTCCTTTATTATGGGGTTTAGGACTATGTGTTACATAACTTTATATACTCTAATTAGGCTGTAGAATCGTTAAGTTAAATCTTTCGGGTTATTCAGGCCAACGGTGTATACATAAAAATGAATCCATATTTCCCTTGGTAACGGCATCACGCGTGAACGGCTGGACCGATTTCGCTAATTCTTTTTTTGCTGTGTTTGTTATTGTCAGGAGAAGGATCTTATGAAAGAAAAAATTAGGAAAATTGCGTGGAATATTAGAATTTTAAGAATACTTAACCACCATATTAAATTATTTCTAATGTAACCTTTTTTGATAATTCAAACTTTTTTAATGTAACCTGTAGGCGTTTGACATAACATTGACAGAATGCGTGCTTTAAATATCGTCAAAGAGACGATAAAACAGACGCTTCGGTCGGAGTTATTGATGATTTTTGGTCACCCATCCGATGACCGGCCTTTGCGAAAGTTGCTTAACCTCAGCACTCGCAGACCGGGCGCGTTAAGCACTGCGCCATCGAGCTCCTCCATCGAACTCCATCCATAGATTCGATTAGTTATTAATTATACCAATTCGAAATCAATATTCATAGTTAAGACAGGACGTCTGTCGGGTCCGCTAGATATTAATAAATAAAATGTTATACTGAGAGTTCCTATCAAGCATACCTACCTACAAAGGATTAAAGCAAAGAAATAAGGCAAATAGATACACTCTCTTTATTTAATTAGAATCTAAAACTGAATTGTCTCCTTTTCCATCAATGCAATAATAAATGTACTTATTAGTTGTATTGTAAATTCTTTGTGTGCTTAATAAATTAATTAGGTAATTCATCATCATCATCAGCTCAGTTTTTATGTCCCCACTGCAGGGGCACGAGCCTTCCCTATAGATGGAAAGGGAGAATGGTCCATAAACCACCACGCGGGCCCAGTGCGGATTGGTGGTTGTTAACGACTGCTAATGCAGCCGGGACCATCGGCTTTACGTGCCTTCCGAAGCACGGAGGAGCTCGAGATGATACATTTTTGGTCACCCATCCATCCATCCATCCCACCCATCCGGTGATGACCGGCCTTTGCGAAAGTTGCTTAACCTCAGCACTCGCAGATCGGGCGCGTTATCCACTACGCCATCGAGCTCCTAGGTAATTATTATCATTATATTCCGGGAGGATTCTGGTTGAAGTGCGCTTTGGCTTTATCATCACACAAATTCAGGTGAGAAGAACGTCAAGTGCTAAACCGTAAAGATTAAAAAAAATAACTACTAATCCTTTACGATTATGATACGATTTTTTTTCTAGGTAATATTTCGTGATAGAGATTTCTTGCCATATTAAATATATATTAAATGTTTGGTTCAACAATGATGTGGTTTTTATTTTTTTTATTCAAATTAAAAATTAAAAACATTGGATTTTTAGATTTTATATAAGCCTAGGCTCCAACCCTTAGCAGAGTTGTTTCAAATTTAATTTCTAACTTGCCCCGTCAACAGTTTCAATCGAGTGCGTTTCGGATAAAAGGAAAACTTTTTTTTTGACTGACATCTTAGTCTTCCTGTGATCACGGATTATGCAAGGATTCGAAACGTACGTATACAATAATAGTTGTAAAATAAACACTTGTACCTACAAGTGTTAGAAATATAATATTAATCAGCTCAGTTCGCACCTTATAAACATGTTTTTCCAATACCAAACACTTTATCGTCACACCACACCAGTTCACATCACTTTAACTTTAAAATACTTTATGCCTTCATAAAAAAAACAACAATAAACCAAAAGCATCTCATAAAAACCGTGCGTCCACCGGCGGACATCTCACTCAACTAATTGCTATAATAGCGGGAAACTCAAAACTGCTCCAAAATGGCGGCCATAATTTTCATCGACCGTTGTCAACACGGTATCATAAATAAAGCGGGCGATGAAAACTATACTTGCGCGGAAACGACAATGATCTTCGTTTTATTTATGAAACAAACCGGTTTTATTTTTAAACATGAGAGACCGTTAAAATGAACGTATCGAGCCACGATGTGTAATAAATATGTAACTAGTGAGAGTTATTTTAAAAATAAAGTGTACCTTAAAATAAAATGTGATTTATATAAATTAGATTCTTGAAAAACAAGATAAGAGTTAACACGTGTTGGTCTATCGATACTTGGCCTAAACAAATTTTAAGAAATTGTTGTTGTTTTCAACTTCAAACTGGCAAAGCTGCAACAAACAGAAGCCGCCGCCGCTTTTAACCGCCTCTGTGGCCTAGTAGTTAAGACCACCGGTTTAGACCCAGAGGTCCCGGGTTCGATTCCCAGCGGGGGTTACATGTTTGTGTACTCGGTTTGGTTGGTGTTAGGACTTGTTTGTCCGCCTGGCTACCTACCACTATCTTATCTAAATATGTCGCCATAACATGTTTTAGCATTGCTGTGTTCCGGCAGCTAGAGATAAGATAGTCAAGCCATCCCGGGTGAAGTGCGCTTCCACCAATTGGCCTTATCATCACTTAACATCAGGTGAGATCAAGGTACTGTGCTTACCCGTAAATATAAAAAAAGCACTTGGTAGCCCTGATATGAGCTGATGGTAGATAAGGCAGACATAATTTATTATTTTCTTTTAACAATTTTAATCGCAACAGTACTTTCTCAAGAAATTTGAAAAAAAAAAACATGGGCATCACGGCCGAGGGCGTCGCGGACAAACAAATTTTGAAAATCGTGGGCGTCCCGGCCAAGCGCCTTGTGGAATGAGGGCGTAACAGCTGGACCCTTATGGACAGAACAAGCCCTACCACTACCATATCGTGTACAATATATTATATTCCTGCTGGAAATAGAACCCGGAACATGAGTCTCAGAGTTGGGGCACCAGTATTTGATAGGAACCAGTGATAGATAGTTATTTCATTTAATCATTGATAATGGAGGTCAGCAACTGATTCAGTCTTTAGCAACAGTTGAACACCACCTGCTTGCTAGGTTTTAGAATAAAAAAAAATACACCGGGTCAGGTGCTCTCCCAATTGAGCTATCGTGGTTCTAACCAGCCCGCCGAAGTTCAAAGAAGTTCAGTCAGAAGGATGCAGGTTCAAATCCTGCTCGTGGAAATTTTTTCAACATTTGTGTTTTTGTAACTGGGTTACTATGTTAAACAGTGCCATTACGATACTTTAAAAAACACAGCATAAAATGCTATATGCATATATTTAGCATTGACTTTAAATTTAAACGAAGATAATAGCGTCTTTCGAAATATTTCACACACATTTCGTCATATTAAAAACCCCTGTTTCTTGTAATCGGAAGCGATAAATTGTTCGCATTCCCGCTGAGTAAGGCATAATTGTCAGCTTATGAGTTATTTGTGTAGTGCCATAACTGCTAATGTGACATTCAGTAAATCAAGGCAGACGATTATTTTCGTGCGATCGAATCGTTTTAGAACGAAAAACAATTCATTTATTTATACCAAATGATGTGATGTAATGATAACTTTTAGGTTAGACCAGATGAGATGTTAGACAATAACGCTAAAAAGTTTTTTACCTACACCCCCAAATTACCACTTAATTTTAGGTTACCCTTATTTATGTTAGATGACGGTTTTACCCTAATTATTGTCACCTAAAATGCTATTAGGGTGAGGGTACCTATGCAAGGTAACACTCAGAAATTCTTAGTGAAATTGGACGAAGTGATACATACTTAAAGACGATAATGATGATGGTGGTGATGATATGATGATGATGATGATGAACCTTTTAAGACTTACTTGTATCACTCGCACGTTGCGAATCACAACTAACATGAAAAATACTGTCATACAAAAATATATCAGAATGCAACAAAACCCAACTATGAGGAAATGCGCATCAAAATTGCAGGGACGCCCTGAGCCGCATAAGACGAACTAATTAAAGTTATAATTAGTCAACAGTTTATAGGTCACAGCAATTAAATGGCTATATATTATGCTGGCCGGACAGTGGCGCGTGGTTCCACAACACTTAGCTCTAATACCGCGAGTGTTGCCATTAATCACCGGGTAAGAACAAACCTAGTGGTCAAACTTTTAAAACTATCATGGACACTGCAATGGCATAAGAAGAGTAAGGGTGCGTTTCTACCAGAGCCTTACGAGGTAGCTTGTGTTCCCCTATCTGACTTTTCCTTCTCTAAGTTTCTGAACTTCTGTAAGTTTCTATTTCAGAGAGTTACTGGGAGTTTCTGAGTTTTTTTTTTCAAGTTTCTCGCTATTACAGCAACAGATGTTTGCGGAGAGGTTTGACTGTCAGTATGTTAACCATTGTGACATGGTTCACCTGACGAATGTCCAAATATTGTTTTTTTTTTATTCTATTTTATTTAAATTAAAGTGTAATTTAATTCAATTAATTTATAATGTATTTATTGCTTTTTTTATAATTTAAATGTAATTTTTTTTTATTGAATTTGTTAATTTTACTAACATAAGCTAAGGTAATTATTGTAACTAACCCAAATGAGCCATGATGCTTGAAAAAATAAATATATTATTATTATTCTCTTTAACAAAATACATACAAAAAATACAACTTTTATAAAAACCTGAACCTAAAACACCGCCAGCAACGGAGTAGGACTCAAGATAATTATTATTATAGTAATAGGATTTTACACCTCCTGAACGAGGCGAGGCAAATGAAGCAATATTATTGATGCTTTTTGCCTAGAGAAAAATAACGCATAAAGCAGTGCAGATAGGTCGTAGACAACCAATAAGCGATGAATAAGACCAAGTAATGTAAGAACTCTGCTTTGTAAAATTTCATGAGTATATCCGCGACAAACATGATATAAATAACGGACAATTTAAGACAACCAACAAAAAAACTTAGTTGTAATAATCCCAAGATAAAATTTTACTAGAAAAGTGTCATTTTTCTAGTAAAGTTTTATCTTGTAACTATATATTATATTATTATAGCATTGTGATAGCAAAATTCAAAAATAATGTTAAGTATAATCCCGTTAATGTAATTACTCTAATTACAAACGGTTTAGAAAATATATTTTCGACCGTCCATGAAACTTAATTTCAGCGAGAGGGATGAATCATGAGAACTGTATAAAATAATACGCCGATAGCCAAACCTGGGCCAAAGTTGATATTGTATATATAAGCTGTATTCTCGGGACATCTGTATGTAATAGATATCCCGTAAACTCACTCTTAAGTGTGGACGTCTTTTGGCTGAGATGATGGTGATGATGATGAAGTATGTTAAATGTCTCCTTTCCACCAGATATTAAGGGTCCATCCGTAAGTGACAGGTGTCATATATTTTATTTGAAATGTCTTCGTCCATATTTATTTGATGACGCGCGGCCATACTAATTTTGTATGGGGAATTTAACGTGTTAATTTGAAAAATAATTATTTATAAAACCGCTCGATAAATCGAAAATGTGAGACGGACGATTTGTAGTTAAGACATTGGTGATTGTTTAGACATAATTAGAAGTATAATAATTTAGATAAACTATAAGATATCAACTAAACGCCCGCCGCCACTCGTTTTCATAATTTTTGTCCAACTTTAAATGATATTGTAGAACAATCTACAGTGTGTTATGAATTTATGGGTCGGACTAATTGTAAACACATTCCCTATGATACTAAATATATATTTTGTTTATGTAATACGATAGTTTTTTCATCGTATATCAACTTAACCGTGACTACACTTTTGGCTTTTTTTGGTCGGCGCACCTTTAAGCGGAAGCGAAGTAAGGAGCGAGTGAAGCAGGATTGTGGCGCACTAGCCCCCCTCGTCCTCCTCAGACGAACCTCATGTGTTAGGAAGGAGGGAATACGTGTGCTGGTAGAACATTCTTTTTATTTGTAAATAAATGTCTTATTATCTGTTTTCATCAAAGACTTGTAAGTTTGAGGTAACCCTAACCAATGTATGGGTCAGTTTTACTCTGGCAACCGTTACCTAACATGGCTAAAGAGGCTGCTTAAAACTTAAGGTTTGTTGGTGTAACGGGCCATAGATATTAGAGACCATAGAATTTTAAGGGCTCTCTCAAATATACGTTTCCGTGCGTTTTCATATTAAACGCCAGCTGTACAACCGTTTGGAAAATGAAATGAAAAACAATGAAAATGAAAAATATTTGTTAGAAGAAATGAGCCTATTCTCTACAACTCTGGTCTTGCGGGTGGGTGTCCACGGGCGGCGGTGATTGCTTCCCATCAGGTGACCTGTCTGCTCGTTTGCCTCCTTCTAATAAAAAAGCCCTAAATTTAGCGCTCTCACTCACATCGAAATAATATGTAGATTGTTTGAGTAGAGATATTTATGTTAGATAATCTAAAACAAAGCAATCAGCCGGTGCAGTATTAAATTACAAGTGCTCAGGTGACGTGCAGCCAATTATAATGGCATTTGTTCTATATTTAGTGGGACTAACAAAAACGAGCGTCGCTTCCTCAGCAATAAATCCGCATTGATTGAGCGCTATAAATTTAGGAGTGCGGTGCGCGGGCGCCTCTCCCGTTGCACATCCTAGGGTTGAAACTTTGCATGAGGATACATTTTACTAACCCAAAAAGGGCCTCGACTTGATTTTAATACGATCAGAATCGTGTGTCAGTGGCTTGTTTCAACTTTTTTTCCATAGCCTAAATAAGGCCAGATACGTTTAAAATTGCAATATCAAGGCACAAGCGTGCCAGATGAGTCATCATGGCATAACACGAAACTGAAACCACCAACATTTTGTTAAACGTTTTACAAAAAAATCGTTTATATCGTTGTATTTTTTTACACTGCCCTATTTAGAATCAAGTTTATGGTTGGCATGAAACGAGAAGTGGTCCGTATAGTATAGTATAGTATAGGGAGGAGGTTCTTGCAAATTCAACAATTCTCATGCTGACCTGGGACGTGAAAAGAACGTATCAGCTGCTGCTTTACTTCCCGTGCTGTCATGCGAGAGCCGACTAAAAGACCAATTTACTCGCACAACAGGACATTGGCTAACAATCCATCACTAATGTTATCTATTCCACCTTAGACCCTACTTTGTATGCTAAATGTGGCGTCGGGACTCTAACGGCGAGTTTACTCAGAATTGGTGATTTCGATGTGGTGAAAGTGTCTACCCCTTTTTGGATCAAGGATGTGAAAGCATGTAATTTTTTTATCTTACAGGTACCTAAGCACTTAGCCTTCATCTCACCTGATGTTAAGTGATGATAAGGTCGAAGGTGGAAGCGCCCTTCACCTAAATAAATAAATAAATGAATGTTTCCCACACTCACACCAATTATCTAGCCCCATATATATAGAATTTTGTTACACCCTATATATTATGACTGTAAGACTAGATGCCACTATACGCTATTATTTTTTTCCGTTTAAATCTGCTTTACAGTACTATGCTTATTATTAGTTGATTATTAAGGTAAGGCATTGGTATTTTAAGGTAGGGCATTGCCCCACAATGCCCCCCCGTCGCTGTCGTGGCAGCCCTACGCTGGCGCGACACGTGCACCGCTTCGCCGCGCGGTTTGATTTACGCGCCCCGCCCGCAACAAATTGCCCGATCCACTCCCAAACAAAGGCAACTTGCGGCACATATAAATTATCGCTTATTAATCGCTGCGTTGGTTAAGTGAGACATTTAATGTGACATAAGCGATTTGTATTGAATGCCATGTCATATTGTTTGGGTGATCGTGTCGGATCGGACTGAATGCAGCGGGCCACCGGGAATGGAGGAGGTAAGAGAATGTCAAAGTCAAAAAAAATTACTTTGACAAACTTAAGGGGGTGCAGCGCGGAATTTGAAAATGTACGTGTTTTAAGTCACTGGTGCTAGGCGCTGAATAGGTCATATACATTAAAAGGACTAGTGTAGGTTAGCTTGATCCTTTCACAAGGCCATGATGGTTGTCTTGAAATTTGCAACAAATACCCAGAAACTGCATAAACAATACGTAAAATAATGATATCTAAAAACTTATTTCTTCAGAAACTTTGTAAATATAGCACAAATGAAACAATGATCCGACATCAAAATTTGTATTGATATTCCGCAGGCCACTGTTGTCTTATTTTTCAATTAAAAAACATGAATATGAAAATATTAAGACTTTTATTATTTTTTACCCAAACGCCTATGATTTTACGAAAGTAAACATTGCTCTAATTAAATCACCAGCCTACTCTGTACAGATATTAGTGTGCGAGCGTATTCGTAGTCGTGCGCCGTTGTCACACCACACTGCCACGCGCCGCTCGCTCGCTATCATAGAGAAACTTGACACTCGCAGTTTTGCGTCCGCGCTGCACCTCCTTAAGAATGAGTGCTTTTAAATCGTCCAAATATTATGGATGGATGACGAAAAGGATCATTTTTGTTTATTATTCATTCCTATTTGAGAAACACACAATATGAAGACAAACTCAAGCCAACGTTCTAGCTTGACTACTTATAAAAGCGCTCTATTGAGTGTCGAGCAAGTATTTACTCTTTAACTCACCTATATTTGTATAGAATCGAAGTGTATATAGAAAGTGTGAAACCAACCTGTCACTAGGTGCCGCTTCTACGATTCCATACAAACTGAGCTAACTGGAACTCGTTTGAAAAGTGAAAAAAAAATGCATTCGGCACTAATTCTCCAATGGCTACCCGACACACTTCATAGAATCTAGTAAGGCTTACGTTACATCGTGATCTCCCATAAAAAATGTGATGGTAGGATTCTGACTAGATGACGAACACCCTACCTAATTCTGCCACCTAATAACATGGTTTTACATTTCGGTGTTCCGGTTTGAAGAGTGTTAGATTAAGTGCGATTAATGGGCAAAAAGGTATTGGTAACATAATAGAAGTTTTAGAACCGAGAACGCGCGCGTTTTACTTTGTATCACAAGCTTCCATGGCCTATGATGGCTGCTTGTCATCAGGCAGTCTATATGCTCGTTTCTCGGCATAATATCATAAACAAATACTCTATAAGGTAAAAAGGATGTAGGTATAGATCGCGCTAAACTTCTAGTCCCCTCTGAAGTTGCTTCGCGCAGTCAGGTCCTACCGCTCGTCCCCGCCTTCGCCTACTGACGCCTATTTTTTACTACTGCGACGCGAATCGCGCCAACTTCAGAGGGGACTAGATGTTTGGCGCGATCTGTACCTCGCTATAGCACACCAAAACAGATATTAACTGATAATCACAAACTACTTTGTGATTATCAGTTAATATCTGTCTAATCACAAACTACTTTGTGATTATCAGTTAAAATCTACATTTAACTTAACATTTATCGCAAACTTAACCCTCAAAGCTCCAAGTCGTTTGCGAATAAACAGAATTCATCTCATCATACTAATTAGCTACTCCATGGATCATGTGTCTTACAAACAGATGTAAGAAGCAGCTTTGATCGCTGGATGTCGTCCACCCTAATATCTATTACTGCTGCCAAACAGCATTGTTTTACAATGACGTTTAAAGAGATCCATAAGCATAAAAACTGGAACTACAGGGTTGAAAACGCACGCGTGATACCCTATTTACCCGACTGCAAAGGAGGGGAATTGTTTTTCGCGCGTATCTTGCATGATTCTTTATCACTTCATATCTCCAGAACCGCTGAACGGATTTACATAATTGAGGTATCGTTAGATTCGTCTTAGCTGCCCAAGTGTTCTTATATAGGTGACGTTAAAAATTCAGGACGTCTTTTACCTGTGCAAAAGGACGGGCTCAAGAAACTGCACAGCTTTATATGGCAGGAGCGACATTTACAAAATTATATGACGTTACAAAATTATGCTACCCTATGTGTCGCAAGCTTCCACGACCTGCTGTGACCACTTTCCATCAGGCGGGCATCAGTCGTTTACCAGCTAAATATCATAAAAAAGATCAACCAGTGCCAGATGAGTGATTTCGCCATCAGCAACAACAACTCATAAATTGAAGAAGCTAATCATTCAAAAATAGGAATCACAAACTTAACCCTCAAAGCTCCAAGTGTTTCGCGAATAAACAGAATGTCTATCACCATACCAATTAAGCTACACCATGAATCATGCGTTGCGCTCTTACAAATAGATGTGGGGAACTGCTTTGATCACGCTTCGGTGTCAACATGCCTGGCGATTCTCATTAACAAGCCGATCGACACACGTCGCTTCGTGGGCATACCGGTGGCTTGTCACATTCTAGACTAGCTTACCGGTTAGGTAGGTGTTCGCCGTTTCTTGTAATATTTTATTGTATTGTATTGTATTACTATGGATTCACGTCTCACAAATTTCTGCTACTCTAAATAGAGTAGGGGAAATTTTCGTGTCCATCACACCTACGTTATCACTACGTATAGTAGTCTCATCGTTTGTTATATATGTCAATAAATAAATTAACACAAACTTTTTAAATGCATATCAATTAAATTAGCAGAGATCACCCGGGACCCCAGAGCTTGCAGCTACAACAGCGAATAAACCTCGCTATCCAACGACCCAACGAGGCAATGCTGCTTGCTTACTGGGTGCTCTGCCTGATGGGGATAGTAAATTAAACTAATTCAAACTAAACAGTTTTAAGTAGTTTAATTTACTTAGTAACTTGTCTATACAATGTTATTGTTTTCATATATAATTAAATAAAATACCCTCGCCTAAACACGTATTTCATGACATTACTACGACTTATATTTTTCATGTAATCCTTATATTTAAATGAAAGAAAAACTCCCTTCCTCCATAGGAGTACGCGTGCTGCTCTCCGGAGTCACCGCTGTACTGTCTCGAACATTCCATCGCGCACAAAGAAATTTGGTGACTCGTTTCTTTGTCGCACTTCCAAAAGATGGATTAGTCTACCAGCACACGTTTGCCCTCCTTCCTATGACATGGGGTCCTTCAAACGTGACTGATGCTGCGTTGTTTTCACGCTGCGCCAGTTGTCCCTGCGTCTGGACTCTGTTTCCACTTAACATCAGGTGGAGTGGACAGTGGAGCCATTTGCTGAGCTATGAATAAAAAATAAAAAAAACTTTTTAAAAATAGAAAGTGAATTTATTTGTCATGTTCACTTCAAATGAGATACAAAGTAATTAAATATATTAATTAAAAACATTTTGGCAATGACAATAAAACCTAACCTCATTTCTTTTGTTTTCTTCCATGACCTCACTAATTTAAAAAAAGTTGTAATTTGAATTTGGAAAACAAATTCTAATTTCGTTTCCAGGAAGATTATTAGCGAAACGGAATGCGTAAATCCAAGCATCAGGAAGCCAGTTAAGTTAAACAATCCCCGATCCGCGTTCTAGGAAGGCTAGATGTCTCTGTTGGCGAGATGTTTTGACCGCTGATTGACTGATGTGCCAAGCCGGGGCTATTCTCGGCGTAAAGTTGCGATTTCACTGTGCTAATCGCTGTTAGGTGTTATAATAGCAAAGTATGTGAAAACAGGAAAGGAAGGAATGAGGGCCTCGTGGAGGAAAACTTTCTTTGATATTAAAAATAAATAAAATTATTAAGAAAACGTACCTGCTTATAGTTCATATTATAATCGCTGTTAGTCGTGTAGTAGTGTTATAGCAAAGTATTTCCAAGCTAACTTCAATATTTGAAAAATAGCAAACATTACGAAACGTCTATTTATAAAAGTTACATCTTCCATTTGAAAGTAATTTCCCTTATTCTTATGCTTATGATTCTGACATCGATTAACTGAATGTAAAAAACAACTTACATCACATTTACTCAAACGAATTCAAATCAACCAACGAAAACGCCGTTACAATGAGAGACCTTTTCCATCATCTGTTCAGTTAGCACGCTATTAACATCTTGATGTTGTGGCTGCTGATTGAGCACTGCCAGCCTTTAGACTAGATCTTGAAAGCAAGCGACTTGGTAAAGTAAAACTTACAATCCAACGCGCCGTGAGTACGCAAAAGCTTAATGTTAACGCTAGTACAAGCAGCAGTGTACATCTAAAGAAGTAATGCATCGCTTTGATTTTCAATTGTTTCGGGTGTTGGCTGCTTGCCTCTTGGCTCCAGGTGTTCTGATGACGTCATGAGTGCAGGTGTCACTGTGGCTATGCAGTTGGCTTGATGAAAGGATTTTTGGTATGAATGCTTGTTACGCACGTCTAGCGCCTATGGGCACAAATTTTTGAAAACATTTATTAAATTACATATTTGTAGCTGTATTTTTCAGATGTACTCGCCAGAAGTAGAATATATACCTACAGAACTAATCCGAAGGCTTAGAAAGCTTAGGTAGAAACATATTTTAATTGTATTTTAATTAGAAATTGCTTATAAGTATATTAATGAAGTATTTACAAAGCATATATAGACAATACCTAATAATAATGGCATAGTATATGATACTTAAGCAATACATCGTTTTATTGCGGTTGTACCGCTCGCTAGTACGTAATGTGTCTATACAAGATGACCTCTGAGAAAAAACTTAATAATAGCTCCAACAATGTTAAGTTTGTGACTTTTTTTTGTTTGCGGAAGGTAATCTCTGGAACTACTGTTTCAATTTCAAAAACTGTTTCACTGATAGAATGCTATATTCCTTGCGGGTAAACATAGGCTATATTTTATTGAAAAAAATTTATATTTTTAAAATCTCAAATCCACGCAGACGAAGTCGTGCATAAAGTGCTAGTAAAAAATATAGAGTATATGAGTAATAAAAACCAAAGAAATAAATTTAAAAAAATTAATTTAATTAAATTTAGAAGTCTGTAAGGATCGCAGCAAGTGGAAAGAGGTGGTCTCTGCCTACCCCTCCGGGAAAAAGGCGTGATGTATGTATGTATGTATGTATGTATGTATGTATGTATGTATGTATGTATGTATGTATATTTTATTCACTGCTTTAACTATAATATTTATTTTATTTTAGGAAGGTCAATAAACATTTAAATATATATAAATATATCGCGACACAATTTTGGTTATACCGCAGAATACTTAGAAGCTTTAAACTTAAACTTAAAAAGCTAGCTACACGTAAGTACTTACCTTGGTAGAAAAAAACTTCTAACCCACATATTAGGAATGTTTATTGTTTAAGAGTATGCTCCACCGCAAGTACTAATGATGATTTATGCCTTAAGCTTCATTAGTTGTCACCGATCCGCGAAGCAGGAAAGCAGTCGAATATAGGTACTATAAAAAAAACCGCGGCTCTAATATGCATAAATGATTACCAACAACAATTGTTTAGATTTTAACCACCTCTGTGGTCTAGTGGATAAGACCACCGGTTTAGACCCATAGGTCTCGGGTTCGATTCCCAGCGGGGTGTATTTGTGTACTCGGTTTGGTTTGTGGTAGGGCTTATTTGCCGCCTGGCTAGCTACCACCATTTTATCTAAATATTTCGCCATAACATCAATATTTGTAGAATTGTTGTGTTCCGGCAGCCAGAGATAAGATAGCCAGTGCCTCAGTAGTTGAGGATCCCGGGTGTGAAGTGCGCTTCCATCATTGGCCTTATGAGATCAAGGCACTGTGTTTACCCATTAATATAAAATTTTAAAAATTTTAAAAAATGCGAAGCTTCTGAATTTGTTCTAATAACTCTCACACTTTGATATCCAGTTGAAGTTTTTTTCTGAAAATTTTCGAACGATGTACACACACGCCTGCATAACAGACTACCACTTTCAATTTTTTTCAATAGATTTTGATTTTTACGTATATGGGCATATGGCATATGATTAAACATTTGGCATTTAATTTGTGCACGAGTCTGTACTTAAAAATTAATTGTAAATTATATACAACGTGTAAGTAACAAAAAGGTGTGGCCAAAATGAAAAGATCCAAAGTGTGTCCAATCTAAATATTGTATGTGTACTAAGACATAATTATTTACTTTAATTTTTCATGCAATGGTAAATAAAATATTTATATTAGTGAAGTCATGCGCGTCAGGCGCGCATAAGCAAGCAGCAGTGATCATAAAACAGTACACATAGGTTACTAAACCACTAGGGCTGAGACTTGTTTATTTTGATGTGACGTCACAATAGAAATATTTCATTGAAAATTGCATAACAAATTTAAGTTAATAATCATGTCTTAGTATGCATACAAGATCTAGATCGGATACACTGTGGATCTTTTAATTTTGACCACACCTTTCTGTTACACGTTGTATATATATTGTTTTTATTTTTAAGACAATTTTAATCAAGTTACCTCACACTCAAAAACTTTTTCAATAGTCGTTTTATTAATATTTTTTTACAAAAAAGAAAAGTGTAATTTCCCAGATCACCCGGTGAGAATCAAAAGTCGCCCCATTTTTATTTCTGTTTTGGCATGTAAGTTCTAACAATCCTATTAATTTAAGAAAATCTGCTACTATCAAAATTGTCTTTACTACATCTTTGTGGTGATGCCTTAGGTGTAACCCGCTCGAACTCCCCGTTATTTATTACCAAATATTTATCTGTGCCGTGTGGAATTCCACTAAATGTCAAACGAGTAGAACGTATAGATTGCGTCTCGTCGTCTTTACAAAAACTGAATCTCCCGAAACACTTAATTATGTTGAGCTAACTCAGTGTGGAAAAGGATTGTGAGCAATTTCTATAGACGATGAATATTCTTGAATTGTATGCAGGGCACTGGCACCAGTTTTTGATAAAAACCAGTGGTCGACATTTTTATCCTTTAATCATTAAAAATAGGGATCAACAATTGATAAAAAACACAAATGTTGAAAAAATTTCCACGAGCAGGATTTGAACCTGCACCCTTCTGACATTCCGGGTCAGGTGCTCTTCCAATTGAGCTATCGTGGTTCTAACCAGCCCGCCGAAATTATTCAACACTTTTTACTTTGAAAGCCAAAGGCGCCCATTCAATGTCAACAACTACCGTCACTAACATCGGATCATAGTATTTTTACAAATATTAAAGATCAGTTAAGAAGTAAGCAAGCTATTTATAAATGTTTAAATAATTTTAACGCAAATTTTGTTGTTGTTTGTTTTTTGTTTTGTTTGATAGCTCAATTGGAAGAGCACCTGACCCGGAATGTCAGAAGGGTGCAGGTTCAAATCCTGCTCGTGGAAATTTTTTCAACATTTGTGTTTTTGTAATTTGTTCGCAACAAAATTTGCTTTAAAAATTATTTTAACATTTATCAACAATTGATGTTTGTTTTTAGTAACAATTGAAAACATTATTAAATATGTCGCCATGACATCAATGTTTGTAGCATTGTTGTGTTCCGGCAGCTTAAGATATAAGATAGCCAGTACCTCACTAGTTGCCAACTTGCCAATATTACTACTCTTAAAAGTTTTCATAATTAAAAATCTGAATAAGTATGTAGATTATAAAAAACACGCTACGGAAATTAATATTTACAAAAATAGGAAAAAATTAAAAATCTCAAAAATGATTCATAAAAATTTTCTCCACTTAAACTCTAAAAACAATGTGTAGGTTGGTAGATCTAATGCACATCTCCACATTTATCGAAAATGATGACCGTAGGCGGGAAGTGACGACCCACCAACCGCGTAAATCAAACCGAACGAAGCGGTTACCATAGACGAGACATTGTTTATGGAACAAGACAATGGCGGCAATCGCAGGGTTGCAATATTAAAATATTCAAAAATAGAATTGTTTATTTGCAATGAAAATTGTTTAGTTGCAAATTGGTGTTCAACTAATAAGGAGACACACTAACCGCCGGTTGCACCAAAATTGATATACATTTACAAATTCAGTTTTACGTTTTACATAAACTATTCCGTTACTTTCACGAATTCGTAAATGTACGTTGCACCAACAAAATACGAGTAAAAGTATCAGTAAAATTACTTGCTACACAAATGAAGCGTTAATTTTACCATTTTACCTCAGTAGTTTTTTACTACCATGGTTGTTTTTATTTTACATGTAGTAAGCCATTATAATTAACGTCATAAGTGTCAGTAACGTGACGTTGATGGTTTGTTTATTATTGTTTGTAGTTTTGAAATAGTAATGAAAGTGCATTTAATAATGGAAAATATTATTTTTTCCACCAATCCGCACTGGACCCACGTGGTGGTTTATGTCCCGTTCTCCCTATCTATCCATAGGGAAGGCTCGTGCTCCAGCAGTGGGGACATAAAATGAGCTGATGATGATGATGATGATTATTATTTTGGAAGATGACATTCTGCAAGAAAAGTAAATATCTATCTACTTACAATAACGTTAGGTACTTTATTGGGATTTTTTGGGGATAGGTCGTTATTGTTTATTTGTATATTTCGGGTTTTCATATACATTAGCGATGGTGTAATGATGGTGTTTCGTTTCGTTGTGAAGTACCTAGCTCCCCGTAAGTATTAAAGTTAAGTTGTAGATTTGAAACTGATCTTGGAGTATTAGATGGAACTTCATGTTCAATACATCTGCAAATGTAATGTGCCGTGGTCTTGCTGATTCGATAGCGGCACAAAAATTGCTACCTTCAATGAGCATTTGGTCTACTCTAATATTTGTTCTCCGACGACGGCAAGTGATATATTGAATAATTTCACTATCACTGTCAGAACTTATGGAAGATATTATCGTGATTTATTCTCTCAGAGCACGTTTCTTTAAATAAATAGAGCGTTTTCTAACCTCCAACACGAATTGCAAACACGAACGAACTGTCAAAATCTTATACTTTTACGTTATATGAGCAAGGTTTGAGCTACGTAAAAAGTAACCGTATAATGTAACCGTAAAACGTATCGCAAAGCGTGGTACAACAACATTTTACATTATACGTTTACTTTTTACGTTACTTTTTACGAATTCGTAAAATGAAAATTTTGGTGCAACCGGCTGTAATAGTTTACTATAAAATTGACGATCTGTTCATGACATTTGGTCGAACGAATTTTTCTATCTCTTACAGTTTCTAACAGTTTATAAGAGCAAATTCTATCTTTACATCTTTGTCAGTTATATATTTATCTCTATCGCTATGTATTTTTCAAAAACTAAATACTTATTACTGAACCATTTGAAAAGCTCTGTTGTATATTTTTCGTGTACCTAGTTGCTTACTCAATTTTTTTTTGTGTAAAATGAAGAAGCAAGCTAACTTCACCTATTTACAGACCTGTAAATAGTTTACTCGTAAGTGTAAATAATTGGTTTCTTTACTTAATTCCTGTAATAAAACCAACCAGTTCCTAACTTACAACCCTATCTTCGTGAAAACGAAACTATTAGGTGCGCTCGCGCATCCCGCTCTACAACTAATTGGTGTAATTTATCCCTAACATAAATTAGGGAACGCTGGGAGGCGCATAGCTCGGATTACGACACTGATTGGTGATTTGTATGCCAAACATTTTTGTAACCAACGTGCATTCTTCCGAACTGAATATAAAAGTGTGGGACTTTATAGAATATTGACCAGACCATGCGATCACGTAAACGAAAATGAAAATTTGCACGGTAATATTGAAACTCATCTCTAGAGAACTAAGAGACTTAAGCCTAAACTGTTTTCTATTTATCCCTTACTTATCATCCATCATTTATCAGTGTGTCTGCATTAGATATTTATTTTATGTGCCAGCAAACCTTAAATGATGTTAAAATGACCTAATGGTAACAGGTGACAGCTAAAACCAAAATCTTTATGAATTACAAAACCAAACAGTCAACAATTAATATGAGCGTGCGTGTGTGTACTATTTCAATTCAAAATTGTACACTACTTTAGTATAGGTTGACTTTTTTTATCACCGTCCAAACCTTCTGAGATGACTCCCGTGATACAAACGAACAACTCTTACTATTGGACCACCTCCCTAACTCGAAAATAATATTCAGCTGTTCGACCAAAATGTATGGAACAGCAGAATTTTATTTTCCAGTTAAAGAGTTGATGTTAGAGTTGTTCGTTTGTATCACGGAAGTTTTGGACGGTGATAAAAAAGTCAACCTGTATATAAATATATGTAATATAAATAATTTTGTTTACACTAACGGCACCATGAAGAGAGAGTTTAAAATAAACGGAAAACAAACAATTTGAAAACGATATTTCACAATCTTCATTGATGAGAATTACGCATATTTTTATTATTTGTTTTCACTGCATATCGAACGGAAGCATTCGTAAATTAAAATCATAAAGGAATAGAAACAAACGCATATCTATTTCTGATACTTTGACCAAATCTATTTGAAACGTCCGACTTTCAGCTTTATTTGTACAGTGTTAAGATTGTAATAAAATCACAACAATGACTAATCTCCGCGTGAACGTTTCTTTCCAACATCGACTTTAGATGGCAAAGAATAAGACACCGAATTCGATTCGGTTCGTGAGCGTTGCGGCTGTTGCAATTTCGCCTTTATTGTGCTAGTGATAAGTTTGTTGACGTTATTTCCGAAGAATGATACGCGTCTTCGGGCTACGACGATTTGTGTGTAAGTAAAATAAACGTTCGCACGGCCGCTCGAGCATGTTTATTGTTCTAATATTTAATTTTGAGCTGCCGTAATAAGTGCCGGCGTGGCCCGCTTTGAACCACCACGGTAGGAATTAATCTGTCTATCTGTTTGACTTGGTATTAAATTATCGGCGCGGTATGGTGATAGGTTTGTTGTTGGTGGAAAAATGTTATGATCAAAATGCTTTTTTCTGTTAATACCTATAGCAAATAGAAATAGAAGGAATGATGAAGAAATTCAGGTTTGTTCCGTGACACATTTTACAGAAATTCCGATCCGATCTGAACCCCTCGAAGAATCTGTGGGACCGGAAACACACACTAATGGGTGATCCCATTTCTTCTAGAAACCTCTGACGGTGTTTCACACGGCTTGAGGAACCCTTTAAGTTTCTCGCCGCTCTCAAAAAAGTTCGGTGACGCAGTAAACCGCCTCTGTGGTCTAGTGGTTAAGACCACCGGTTTAAACCCAGAGGTCCCGGGTAATACCCCATGTACCCCACATGTTTGTATATTCGATTTGGTTGGTGTAGGGCTTGCTTGTTCGCCTGGCTAGCTACCACCATCTTATATGTATGTCGCCATAACATCAATGTTTGTAGCATTGTTATGTTCCGGTAGCCATAGAGATAAGATAGCCAGTACCTCACTAGGTGAGGATCCCGGGTGAAGTGCGCTTTCATCATTGGCCATATCATCATTTAACAGTAACAGGACTTAACATCAGGTGAGATCAAGGCACTGCGCTCACCCGTTAAATATAAATTAAAAAAACAATCAGCACTGTCTCCAAAAAAATATATATAAATAAAAAAGTATTGAATGATGCAAAAGGCAGTACTCCTAGACACGGCACGTATTGTCAGAAGGTTCCTCACTCTGCAGCCCTGACCACCGGTAGCTTGGGCCCTGCTCCGCTGCTGGTGGTACTCTAGGATTAGGTTTTCATAATGTTTTATTGTTTTTATATTTAAATATTGTAAAAATCTAGTTTTAAGAAAGAAAATAAATAAAGGAGATAATAATAATAAAACATTTATTTCAGACAACAACAGTCCATTGTGTTATTAACATGACTTTAGAAATGCCAAGAGAAGAGTAAAAAGAAGTGTCAAGGCGTCATAACGCCGGTATGCATAGATACCAGGAAACTGGAGTTACCTACCTGGAAATTACCTACAAATTACAATCAGGCTCATGGAATTTTTTTAACCCTTTTTCTTTTTTCAAATTGTAAGTTTTTAATGTTTAGTAAAAAAGTTCTGCTGTGAAATCATTCCATTTCTACTTTTAAACGTATATAGCCTACTTAAATGACTTGTTTATGAATAACGGCTACACTTGAAGTATTTGTTGACGTTAAGGCGTGAGAATCTCAGGAAACTTCAGGCTGGAATGTAAAGTGCTCACAGGCGTTTGTGAGTTCCTTCAATTGTAGTTGTAAAATGTTTAAAGGAGTTTAACACAAGTGTCGTAGTGGGTGGCACAGTATTCGACACTTTAAGTCCAGTTATCGACAGAGTTTTCGTCGCCAAAAAAATAACATAGGTTTCAATGCCATTTTACGGGATGTCTACTAGGAAACTAGGAAATGAATCCAATTTGAAGTCAACGTAATGGAAATAGGATATGCGCACCGAAGTACATAACGGCACACATTAGTAGTAGCTTCTTTGGAATGGCCCACGGGATCTTTATTAAGATTCCCATAGCTCTTAAGACCTTGCCTATAAATATTTTTAAAAAACGCTTGGTAGCGTTACTTATTAATAAAAGCTATTACTCAGTAAGTACAAGAATTTCTAGCTGACAAATCCTTGAAGTAATTTAGCATGTTTTTCTTGTTTTATATTTCTTACTTATTTTTTGTATTTAAATAATAACGACATTTGTTGCTTAATTTTGACATTTATTGTGTACTAATACTTTTAGACTGATACATTATTTTAGATTGTAGTTTTTCGAACCTGTATTTGTATAGGTACCTTAACTAAGGTGGAAATGTAGTGAGACTTATATACTCATGACATCATTGTAATACCTATGTTTCACAAATAAATATTCTGATTTTGATTCTGGTCCAGCCCCCCAAACGCCTAACACTCTCGCTTTCGATCGCTTTGAAGGCGAGGCCCTCGCCTCGCTTTCTAATATAATATCGAAATATAATATCGAATAATAACGAAAGCTATAGCCTATAGCTTTCGATATTGCTTTCATATTGCTTTCGAAATGACAAGATGACGCCTCCTCCTCGCCTCGCCTTCAAAGCGATCGAAAGCGAGAGAGTTAGGCGGTCGACCCCCTGATTCTGAAACGGTCTGGTTTTCAATTAGTGCTAAAGACTAACATAAGTTTGTCGATCATTGCTTCCTGTCGAACACCAGTAAGTCGAACATTTAATATATAAGCAATGAAAGTAAAAAAAGTTGTGCCTTACGTTCGTTATGTTGACAAATGATATCTAAGAATAGTTGTGTTAAGGTTTTGTTTTATGGAATTCCTTAGATGCTACTGCATTCAACCAAAACGTTATGATTCTATAAATGTCCCAATGCTAGACTTAGTGTTTCCAAATAAATAATAACAGATGGGGAGAAATAGCCATATCCCACAACGCTGCTCCAATGCGGGCTGGTCAATTTTTGAACATTGCAACATTGCCACATTTGGGTCCAATAAACGGCTCGGATTGCCTTCAGAAGCTTGGGAGGAGCTCTAAATATTTTAATTTGGTCGTCGTATACCTAATATAGATATAATGGTAGTAATTGTGAAAAACTGATACGATTTAGCTTCTTGGATTCTTTATGTCAAGATAAAATTTAACTTTGTACATTACAAATTACTCGCACTGACTAGCACTTCCGAGGACATTGCGCCAATGATAGTGGGTTGGGTGATCTATTAAAAAAAAGAAAAACAAAATGTCGTTCAGTAAGTGTCAGTCACTTAAAATATGCGCGTCTTACAAATTTCTCGGTCGCCACAACATGCTGCTATGACGATTGACAAACATCACTAATCGCCATTTTACGACATACCAAGAGGAACTTGGGAAAAGTGCCGTTCTATTTTTATTGTCTTACTGTAAAAATAGTACAGACCTTTTTGTTGAATCATATTTATAAGATAAATATTGCTCAGTGAATTTGATTTTGACACTTGACCTTCATCCCGCCTTATTGTAAGTAAGAGTCGATGTGGCCGAAGATGAAAGCTTACTTTATCAGAAAGTTTTTTCCATTTTTTAATTCTAACTTGTTTTCACTATTGAGGACCTGACAATCTTATATCTAACTGTCAATACACCACAATGCTTAAATTGTCCTTAAGGCAACATTCTTAGTGGTACCTAGCCAGTTACCATCGCCTTATTATTATTAGTACTTGGATAATCGGTATTTTTTTATGGATAAAACGACGTTTTCTAAAAATTAAACCTTGCTAGATCGATTTATCGCCCCCGAAACCCCCTGCATACTAAATTTCATGAAAATCGTTGTAGCCGTTTTTCAGCCGAGATTCAGATTATATACTTATATACATTTATACAAGAATTGCTCTTTTAAAGGTATTAGATTATCTTAATCTTGTAATTTTTCAATTTTCGCAGTTTTGACAAATTTCTTCTAGTGCCCACGAAAGACCAGGGTCGTGATGCCAATCGGGTACCTCGATATTTGCTGAGTAGGAGACATTGCAGGGCTATTTCAAACTAGTGAGTCTTAAGTTTTTACCTATTGTTTTTCTTTGTGTAGCAATTATGTAAATTCTTTTTAAAAGGTCGACAACGCATCTGCGATTCATCTGGTCTTGCTGGTGTCCATGGGCGGCGGTGATTGCTTCCCATCAGGTGACCCACCTGCTCGTTTGCCTCCTTCTAATATAAAAAGTCTACCTAAGCCTGGCTATAGGTATCAGTTTAAAGACGACGTTAAAAGACGGAGATAAAGAATAAAAGCCTCCTGAGTTTCTTGCCAGCTCTTCATGGTCGAAGGCTCTCCCAAAATCCGAACTGGTGGTAGATTCAGTAAACTAAATTATAATTCATTCTTATTTGTATTTTATACTTAGTTTTGACGTCAATTAGTACCTGTAAAAGTCTCTCTATATTGAATTAACAATTTGACCTTGACTTTGACTTTGACTTTGACTTTGACTTTGACTTTGACTTTGAGTTGCTGACCCCTTTTTTAATGTTTATATGAAAAAGTTTCCATTCACTGGTTTTTATTGAACACTGGTGCCGCCCTATAGTGGTTTTAGGTAAGAGCCTCATCTAAAGCAAACTTCTTTTAAAAAATTTCAGGAGCTTTATTAACTTTGCAAGTGCCTATTTTCATTTTTAAAAGCAATTTGTTTTTTTTTAATGCACCAGGTAGTGTCTAAACGAGCACATGTTTAGTAAGAGCAAAGAAACAGTCATTTGAAATGTTATGCATTTTTATTTGAGCGCGTTGTGAGGTCTGACAATGACTTAGCACTAATAAGTTGTATCTTATAATTAGACCAGACTAATACGAGTACAACTATATGTATATAGCTAGCATAATTATGTATTAGAACTAAACCTTACTTTATCTATACTATAATATTATAAAGCTGAAGAAGAGTTTGTTTGTGTGTTTGTTTGTTTGTTTGGTTGAACGCGCTAATCTCAAGAACTACTGGTTCGAATTGAAAAAATATTTTTGTGTTGAATAGTCCATCTATTGAGGAAAGTTATAGGTTATATTACATTACGCTATGACTAATAGGAGTGGAGCAGCAATGAAAAATGTTACAAAAATGGGAAAATATTTTTTTTAAAGCTTTCCTTGCGTGCGCTGCATAAACGGTGAAAGTTACGCAAAAATCATATATTACGAAATTGTCCCCCTTTAAAAGTTCTAAAAAAAATCTGCGACAGCATATGTCTAGCTTTTAAGTTTGACTCACTATAACCTTTAATTAACGCGGGTGAAACCGCGGGGCACAACTAGTCTTTTTATAAATTATGGTAATACGAGTAAGTATATCATTTTACGCAAATCATAACTTACTTTATCTATTGTAATAATAATTATGTAGATAGGTAGCAACGTGATACTCGTAACCCTTACATACATGCCAAATAAAATAAGGCTCCAATAACTTAATAAAGTTTTTTAACCATATGTCAGACTAATTATCGATGTTTAACTATATGTAAAATAATAATCAGGCCAAACAACGGGGTCTTACTCGCTTTAATAAAAATAAACTCGCTTTAAGAATCGAACCCGGGACATGGTAAGAACCCGGTGAATTAAACCGCCTCTAGCTCTGTAGTAACCACTAGACTACAGAGGCGGTTTAAAAACCAATCTCCCATTTGTTGATGTGGTAAGGTAAGAGCCCAGCCGTGGAGCGTTCAAAGGCTGATGGTGATTGATTAGACAGGGAAATGGTTAAGTTGCAACTTTACCTCTTGGAAAATGGAAAATTAGTATCTCTTTGGAAATTTTTTAAGGGAATTTTCCGATTGCCCCTGGGCATTTTCAGCTTCACCGGACTTTTTTGGGGGCGGCGAGAAACTTAAAGGGTTCCTCAAGCCGTGTGAAACGAATCACCGTCAGAGGTTTTCTAGAGGGCACGGGGACACGCACTAGTGTGTCCCGTGCCCTACTAGATTCTCCGAGGGGTTCGAATAGGCATTGCCATTATCAAGTTTCTTTGGTGAGCACACGCTGAAGGGTCTCGATGGGGTCGTAAATCAACATGCACCGTTACTTTTTTAATGTAACAGACTAATTTGTCACCTTGGAATTGACACGAGAACATGTGGACACGATAAGAGTATTCCAACTATACTTTTTAAAGATAAAACTGGCATTAGAACGCACGCTTCGTGGAAAAGGGTGTACCGCTTGAGTGTTGCTTCGATAAGATGTTTTGGATAGCAAAAAGTTTGGTGTAGGTACAGATCTTTTTATTTAAGTTAACTCTGCAAATTGCAAAATTGTAAAATAAGGTAATTTCATAATATTGTGTCACCGAATAGGTGAAATCAAAATATCTAGAGCTTTATCGAGCTTTTACAGAAGGTAAGCGATGCTCAAGGTTGTCATCTGAGATTGTAGTCAAGTCAGCAAGCAAGATCCCTTTGGTTTGTAAAAAGTCGTATAGGATAAACAAAAACAGATCGGATCTTCACAACAATCGCAAAAAACTTAATTATAGAGTAAGAAAAAAGATTTTCGCAATTATTCGAACTTTTTATTCAAAATCTACGCAAAAATACAGCTTACTTCAGTAGGAATAGTCACTTTAATTACTGAGATTTGATCAAATCCATAAGATTTTACTATAAGACAATCGCAATAAATTAAAGACGTCTGCTGCGTTGATAATTATATTTTTTATCATTTAAAAACCCAAACTATCAAAAAAAAGGAAGCCACAAATTTCTAGCTGTATTTAACTTGTGACACACTTATTTATTTACCCAAAATGTCGATGATCCAGCGACCCAAAACTCCCAACAGCTAACAAACAAACTATGAAGCTCTCTCAACAAATTCGAGTGTTCCGTCTCTCCGGCACTAATGGCTGCAAAAAACCGCCCACCCCGCATCTCATTAATTATCATTGACATGTTTTGTTGCACAGCTCTGATTGCTGTTGTTTTTAATACGGACGGACGGGACACACGCGTCGATGGGAAGTACTGGGTGCTTAGTGCAAGTTTCATTCGCATTCCATCGGGTTTTTTTATATATTAAAAGGAGGCAAACGAGCAGGCGGGTCACCTGATGGAAAGTAATCACCGCCGCCCATTGACACTCGCAAAACCAAAATAACCGCAGATGCGTTGCCGGCCTTGAGGAAAAAGTTGGATCTTGAGGAAGGAGTAGGAATTGGGAGGGGGGAGGGGTGAGAAACGGGCCTCCGGCTTACTTTCACTCACCGGACGAAACACAACAGCAACGAGTGCCATTGTTTCACGCCGATATTCTGTGAGAGGGTGGTATTACGCCGGGCGAGCCGGCCCATTTCGTGCTGCAACGCAGAGCGTGGCTCTACCACTCAGACAGCGTCACTCATTTAGCACCACCCAGGGGTCACGTGTAGGGTCTTAAAGGTAAACCTACGGACGCGAGTAATTTTAAACTGCAAAAGGTTAAAGAAAACAAGAATTTCTAACTATTCTCGTATATGTCGCCAGGGTGCCTAGTGTGAGTTTTGTTTACTATCCGTATTCATTCGTTTACGTTTACGAAAACGAAAATTAGTATGGCATTGAAGCAGCATACGAGAAGAGTTAATTGCCATACGAAATCTCGTTATCATTAAAGTGTTCGAATGGCGATTGAAACTCACACAGGCACCCTGAATTTCGGTAGTAAGTTTAGTTGGAAATTGAATTAAAATACATTTATGTTTAGTGTTCAAAATTGCTTGCGACGCGACGTGAAAGTACAACGTGGTACAACGCTCATAACATTTACATACAACACGGGATGACAATAAATTAGATGTGCACCAAAATGCTATTAACTACAGGACAAATGTTTCAAAGACCGTAAACAAAATTCTGAAAAACCATTAATAATAAAACCATTTAAAAACTACTAAACTAGACTTTTTTTTTTCTTTTGCAACTTCAATATTGTTATGTTTTTACATAAGTAGCTCTTTTGTCTTTTGACGTTTTGGTCCCAGCTACTATCATTAGACATCAGTTGTAAAAAATCCATCCCGCCGCACCACGTGAAAACTCTGACACCAATGGGATTACAAATTAAATATTTAAGATTTTAATTTTTCATACAAAGCACGAAGACGATTAGATCGAAAAAAGGTCCAATAGCTATAAACTATGATGGAAATAAATGTATTTTTCCTTTTTTAAACTAAACCTCAAAAGAAGATTACTCGTAGATTCAAAGAAGATCCAACATCTTTAGGATGAAGCTAATAATTTTTTTTTCCATTTTTCAGTGGCATAGGGCAGATGTTACACTCGGTGCGGGTACGTCATTCGTCGCCCGCGCAGACCTCGTCGACGGATGGATGAATGAACGCTATCGGCTATCGGACAACCGCGCGGGGAACTTAGAGCATGCGAGCTAAATGTATAACGCAAGAACAAATCTCTATGTTGTATCTAGAGCAGTGGTTCCCAACTGGTAGTCCGCGGACCACAGATGGTCCGAGAGAGCATCGGTAATAGTCCGCGGGACAGAACACAATTAAATCCAGAAAATAATTTTGAAAAAGGCAGGGCAATGTTATTTTTTAATTCCTGCACTATCGCCTACGCTATTTATTTGCTAATTCCTAGGTCCCAGTTCCTAGTCCTTTTCGCATTAGCATTTTTGGTAGCATGAAGTGTGTGAAGATAAACTGACACTACTGAACTTACGCTACAAATACTTTTTAAGTTTTAAATAAAGCTTAAACTTTATTTTATATACAGTTTATGTGGTCCCTGCTAACAAATAAATTAGGAAAAGGGTCCATGGTCGGAGAAAGGTTGGGTACCACTGATCCTAGAGTATATTTCAGCCTTGTTTTTCATATCATCAGCATCATTAACAGCCGCTAGATGCCACACTGCTGGATGTAGTCCTCCATTTGTGTAGGTGACTGGTCAGTAAATAGAGAAACTATTTAATAACTGTCAAAACGATTTTTTTTGTTATAGGAATTGCATGGGAATGGTAAACTATGACCTCGCTATTGTGTTCCGTCAATTGAATGTTTATTAAATACTTTTTATAAAAAAAGTAAGAGAATTAGCTTGGAATAGGGATAAATAGAAAATGCTACACCGACAAAGAAAAGAAGAAGAGTCCACTCTTACTACCTAACTACCTTTAACTTATTAGATCTGTGTGTTTTCCTTGAGCATAGAAAGTTTCATTAGAATTGGCGTTTTTTTAAAGTAGGTACCTAGGTATTGAACTTTGAAGTTTGTATACAATACTGAAAAATGTAGAAACGGGTCTTAGTTGCCGCACCTCCTTCGTCTTAGAAATTTATGGAATAAAAATAGTTGACCACAATGGAAGTTGGAAAAAAGTGTTATGAAAAATATTTACAATAATAACTTACCTCGTAGTCACTACGAGTCTTGTTAACAAAACGTAACATTGGAATTTCAACTCTCCTTTTTAGCACATCCATAACAATAACCACAGAGAGGAGGTGACAGGCGATATTATTCACTTTAGTCATATTCAGCTAACATATTTAGTACAATCACATAAACATAAGTTACATTTACTTGTAAACAAATTTCTACACACGAAAAATTTTTTGGTCCACTTCAGACTAAGCTTTGAAGCAGCGGGGGTCTTCCGACAAAAAACAATGCCTAACTGACTTAGAAATTACTGACGCGCGCGACTCTTTATCTATCAAGCAGGACGCAAGAGTTGCCGCGTAATTCTACCACATGGAAACAATTGACGCGCGGCGCGCATATTCGGTATCCACATAACATGGAAACAATTGAAGTGCGTGCACCGCCCGCCTTCGTCGCGCGTCGCAGCAATTAGACTAAAAATTGGCATAAAACAAACTGTGACTGACCGTCAAGTCGCGGCTGCTGCCACTCCGGTCGCCACTCCTGTCCCTCCATCACATTTCACGGCGATTATTTTTTCAACAGGACACTATAAATCAGTTTGGCGAGCGTTAATCAGTGCGGGTGGACCGCGGCGCGAGGAGAACGTTTCTGTCGTCGGCGCGCGCGCAGCAGCCGCGGCGGAGAGGCCACGCCCCCCGCCCATTTTCTTATTTAGTCCATGTACTGAACGGTGGTAAATTATATTTTATTTCTTATTGAATGCTGGCCGCGTGAAGGGTCCCGGGCCGACCACCAACTCGGTGGGTTGACGATATTGTGAGAATTTCGGAAGGAAATGGATCTAGCTGGCAGGATTAGTTAAGGAGTTTAAAAACTCTGTGAGGAAATAAAATCATGCTATTTCTCTGTTTATTAGCAAGTATTGCGCCTTTCTACCAAAGTTACGTTTTGCTGATCTGATAGTAATTAATTCAGTTACTAGTGAAACACGGTATTGTTCACAAAAACGCGAATAATAATGGGTAAAGAGATTCTGATATACTTTCCGAAATAATCTAATGGCTTACTAAAAAGGCTATTTTCTTGACTTTTTTTGCGATAACGAATCAAAGTGGCTCTCATATTACTTATATGAATACTTTCCTAAATCCTTAATTTACATAATTGTTACCAACTTCTTTTGATTAATATTGACCAAAATGTATTTATTATTTTCTTCTTTTCTATACAAATAAAGCAGATGTGTTAAGTACTTATATTAATAAAACAAAAACTTTTAAAAAAGCTTAATTTAATAGAGTAAAAAAAATATTTTCTTTATTAAATAGTTTAAGGCACTGAAGGCTACTTGCTTTATTTTCTTAAATCCGCGTGAGATCACAAACAAAGAATATTTTTCTCTACAGTGTCCTTTCCTTACTTTCACATTGACCAACGTGAGAAACACGCCAAACTATTTAAAAAAACGTAAGCGGATGTCCTAAAAACTTTCAGTAAGTACTCGAACTTTTTTAAGCACAATCCCTTTGCTCTTGTAAAGCTGTTTACACGCTGCTGTTGAGAAACATCGTCTGTCGTCACGCGCCGATGCCGAGAGAGTAAACAGACAGTACTGCATCTGCTTAACGATTCACTGGTAGTTATAAAAGTAAACAATAACAATGTAATACGTAGATACCTATTTGAAAAAATAGGTAGCTATTTATACTGAATTTTCATAGGAATTGTGCAACGGAGCTTTGTCGAAAAAAACTTCTACAGCAACGGCGAAAAAAAAACAACGTCTAAGGATGTGTAATTGACAATTAGCTCTATTCATAGTGAGGGGGGGGGGGGGGCAAAGTCGCCACTGTCCATTTTGTCAACTTTTAACGCCATCTGTAGGAGCGTCTTGGAATATCTTTGAACATTTAATTAGTTGACATGCAAAGTTGGCACTGTCCCATAGAAAATTAGCTTTAAAAAGTGAAGTGAGAATCAAAAACGACACTGTCCAAATTGACCAATCACAAGGTGGCAGCCATGTAATTTTTAGTATGGCGTCAGGCATATCAAGGGAAAGTTCTTCTCGATTTTTATTGTTTTTAAATAAATCGGCTTAGATATCATATTCGATAATGGAAAAAAATGTGTCTCTAGTGGTTCCTGAAAGGGCCAGAAAAAGAATTTTATTACGTATTTTCTATAACAGTGGGGCGATGCAAACCTGCCACTGTCCTGTCAAAAATTTAAAATTTATGCTATTTAAAGCAGGCTTTTGGCATACTGCAATAATTCTATTATTTATTTATGTAATTTAGTAAAAGTTAGACAATTCATTTTATTCATTTACTTTTACAAGTCACTTAAAGATGCTTTTTCGAAATTTGATTTTTCTAAACTTTTGGACAGTGACCGGTTTTGCTTTTATACCCCTCAGTTTTAGTAAATAAAAAAAAAAACAAATTAAAAAGTTCCTATAATATCTGTAGATGTTAACAAAATGCATAAGTTTATATTTTAATTAGTGTGGGAAGGTATGTGAATACTTTTTTTGCAAGGTTAAGGAATCAAAAAATTTGTTCTATCGAAACTTTTGCTAATAACTACAAAATAAGGTGTGTAGGTGTAGGTAATAAAAGTGTTAGGCGTGGATTGTGGGGTTAGCTTTAGTTTGTATGCGGGTATGTATTGTATTGCGTCTAGCACAATAGGTTCTTATTTTATTACTTCATCCGTGTGAACTCCTATATCCTGAGATCAAGATGGTTAGATGCGAGAACAGCAGTGGAGGAAGACTGCATCACAGTCATCCTTAACTGCTAACCCGCAATTTGCTTCATCACACCTAGTTTAATGGACCCCAGGTTGTAAAAAAGAGGAAATACGTGTACTGAGAGAGCATTTCATTTTTTGGTGGTGCGACAAAGAAGTGTTGAAAAATTCAATATTTTCAAACAAGGCATTTGAGGAGTCTCTAACGCAGCGCTTAGTACGTTCAGGAAGTAAAGCAACTTTCATAATGCCGGAACAACGGATAGGTGACCAAATTCAAATATCTCGAGCTCCTCTGAGCTCCGGATGGTACTTTACTTTGTTCCGGTTGTTATCAGTGATGTCATCTTAGGGTAATTATTCAAAACAACGCGTAGGTATTCTAGGCTAAGTTGACACCATGTCTAGGGTAATCCGAAACCTAGACCTAGCAACACTGGTTGTTATCGTAAGATAGCCGTTAAAACTCATCATCACACTACACCAACCCGCATTAAACATGCATTGAACATTGAACATGTAGTGTAGTGGGTTACATGTTTTAATATTATATTATGTTTTATTTTAGTTTTAATATTATGTTTTAATAATATTTAAGGGAATTAAAGTAGGTAAATTACGGACGGGTGGATTAAAATAAAGTACCACGGATTCAAGTTCCACTTGTGGAATTGTTTTTAAAAATTTTCCTGGTTTATAATTGCTTGCAATAAAATTGTTGAAATATTTGATAATTTATTTCAAAGATTTTAATGTCAATTATAAATTTTCCGACCACCAATTAGCCAAAGCACATGCTACGTACATTATTTACAACATTTATAATAAAAATTTGTAATTTATTTATTTCGAAAACAAATGTAATATCAAATTATGCCGAAATAGTTTAAAGCACGGCTTTCTCTAAAGATGTAAATGATGTATGTGTTTCGCCCTCGCTCTTTCGTTTTAAAATAGAACCGTGTGAAAGAGACGTCACTATAAGAGGGCGGTACGCATAGACAAGAAGGTCGTCCCCCAAGAGGGAGCTTTTAAGCTGAAAAATAAAAATACAAGTGTTCTGATAATAGACATTTAATTAATCATTTAACACACAGAAGAGTTTAAACACTAAACGGGAGAAATCATTTGTGATGCTGTCATTTATCAAAGCAAGTAAATTATAAGGCGTATTATTTAATAAATCACAATTAGCTCGTTAATAGATTTATTGGTGCGACTTTGAAAACACTCGTAAATTTAGGGATATTATTATTATACTCTCGAAATTTGTGTCATATAACATATACTTATTTAAAAACAAAAAATGTATTCTGATGTAAAAAACATATTTAAGGAATAATCGAATGCAAAACAAATGATACAGTTTCAGCCAATACTTTTATCTACATAGGTATAAACAAAATCCTATTCCTTTGGAGCTGGAATTAGAATAATGTTGTATAAAGAAACACAACGGTTATGAATACAAGAGCAACTAAGTAAGACTTTTGAAATTTAATGCTTAGAACCATATATAATACCTACGTATACTTTACGTCCCAAATAACAACTGTTACAAACCCCGACAATTGAGTCTTCTACTTAGATGAGCGAGAAGAAAGAAAGAGAGATCAATGTAAGAGATTAATTAACCATTATATACCTAAACTTATTAAATAGTTAGGTATTCGATGTTGATGACACGAAATAACACATTTCTTGTACAAGAACAGGTAAATTAGTATTCTCACTTATACGTATGTATCTATGTGTACATTTTTACTTATTCGTGAAAATGAGGACCATTCAACTATTCCTTGAAAAATATATAAGGTAATGGCTGAAAAATTAAAATTGAAGGCTGTCTGGAATATATATTATTTTCTGAAAGAACAATTACTTATTATTTTGAACATTTCTTAAAACATTAATGTGTATTTTAGTATAGGAATTAGGAAGGTAGTTACACACGCACGCCTGCACTGCAAATCAGACTACCACACACTGTCCTCAATAGACTTTGCACTTTATGTGTATGGCATAAGGTTGAATATTTATTAAAGAAATTTGACAGTTTTGGATAGGTTCATGAGCAGGCGTCTGTCTCTGTACCTATACTAAAAAATCAAGTAGATCTAAGGAACTCGATTGTGAGTGTCAATTAATAATTACGATTTCTATTATATCCTATCTAGTCCTATCCTAACAAGATAGGACAGGATAGGATATTATTGGACAAGTCCAATCTTAATCTCTGCACTAAAAGAAAGAATGTTGCATCATGTAAAATTGAAAAATATACGCTAATCGACTTTCGATCAATAGAAGAAATTCACCTAACAGTCGTTCGAAATTACTGAGCCTTCACGACGTCATCACAAAACTAATATAAACCCTTAATTTTGCTTTGACAAACAAAAATAATAAATACTATAATAACAACAAACAGAAACTTCACACAAGTTGCATTTCCGAGTGAAAAATGCCCGCGTTTTATTTACGCTGCGCGCGCAGCCGTTGACAGCTCTAACGACGCCATCTTCCTCCGTTTGTCTGTCACCGCGCCACTCCGGCGGATGCAACGGCGATACACTATTATGCCCAAACGATTCTGGTTCTGGCCAGTCTGCCTTACGCAAAGCATGTATTTAGTCTGCGATCTGTATTTATTTTATTTTAGACGAAGATTGTTTGAATTAGGAATAAATTGCGGTTGACTACACTATCCACAAGTTGTGTCTGGTGGTCGGCTAGGTATTCCGTTCATTACAAAAAGTAAACAGGATTTATTTGATTTGATGATTTTAACCCCTTCGTTGAAAAGTCACTTTAGACCCAGAGGTCACCAGCTTGATTTACAGTTATGTAGAGATGTAGAGTCTTATAGTTCTCAATTCTTTGAAATAGAAATAGAAGCTATATACACCTCTGATTTTGCTGATGTCCATGGGCGGTGGTAACCGCTCACCATAAGGCGATCCGCCTGCCACTGTTGTCTGCTTGTTTTAGATTTGCAATATAAAAAAAGCTTGTGTTTAACTTTAATAAATAGTTTTGCTCTACACTAACCGTCTTACAAATAAACAAAGAATAAGTTTCGAATAGTTATTCCGTGTTTTGTCTCTTTTACTCTAATTTGAAATGACGTTTACACGACAGGAACAAAATACGGAATAACTATTCGGAGCTTATATATTCATTGTTTATCTGTAAGGCACTAAGATTCTTAGAAAGTATTATGGTCATCATCATGTCTATAAACGTTCCACTACTGCTTTCAGGCTTTCCCACAAAATATCACTTGGGAAAATCCGGCCAAAACCCCACCATGCTGCATCAGAGCTGGCTTGTGGGTTTTCGTCTATCTTACAACAACCGGATACTGGGACCAACAGCTTAACCGTAACATAACCTTTCAAAGCTCTCAGGGGCTCGAGATATTTTAATTTGGTCAACTATCTATCTATCGAAATAAAAAGTCCTTGTCTTTATCTGGTGACCCTACATTGTGAAAGATGCTTAACTTACAAGATCGCAACGCATCACGACCGCGCTACTCACTGCGCCTGCGCACATTATCCGTTATTTTTTTAAATTGTAGTGCCTCTATCGTGGCGTAACTTTTCCTGTAAACACAAGAGGTTGTTTACAGTGGCTCGTAAACTACTGTAGCTTGGCCGGGGAAATGTTTTACTCCTCCCGAGTGGCTTCAAAGGAGTTTGTGTAAAAACATATGACTGGAGAATAAATCGAGAAGCGTTTAAACTCTCCGAAAGCTGTGGTTTTCCGTTAAATTTGAATAATTGTTGTTTGTCTCAGATCCCTTTTGGACTGCATAGCCTGTGTCATCATCACTCTTCACCATAGATCTGAAAAGGTAATAGATTTTTTGTACTGTTACAATGTTGATAGCATGGATACACCCAGACAGTCATAGTTATATCAGGAATCTGTAAAAATAAAGTTACCTATATATTTTTAGAACAATAACGTGCCTAACCTATACGCCTGATACTTGAAAACAGTGGATCACATAAATCATATCTCAATAGTTTGACGTGCAAAACAAGTAGTAGTAGTTGGGTTATCCATACTATTGATAACGTTGTGACGTAATTCACAGAAAAAGACTCTACTTACCTATTCCAAAATATGTTCATCACACTGGCGCTTAATAGACAAAGATCTTCGTCATCGACAAGGCTATTGGAAAAAGAAATGGTAGAAATATTAAAAATATAGTGAAACCAATTTAGAGTAGTACCTAGTGATCGACAGTTTTTCCTTCAATCATTAGAAATAGGGTCAGTAACTGATTTGTGAATCTAGCGACAATTGAATACAGCTGTACAACTGCTTCCTAACTGTGGCCCATTAAAATTTTAAAGAAATTCTATATTATTTTTTGGCGACGAAAAATGTAGCTCTCTACGATACCTACTTGACCACATATGATTGTAACAAAATAATCATCATCAGCTCATTTTTATGTCTCCACTGCTGGGGCACGAGCCTTCCCTATGGATGGATAGGGAGAACGGGTCATAAACCACCACGCGGGCCCAGTGCGGATTGGTGGTTGTTAACGACTGCTAATGCAGCCGGGACCAACGGCTTTACTTGCCTTCGGAAACACGGAGGAGCTCGAGATGATACATTTTTGGTCCCCCATCTGATGATGTAATATGTAAGTCTATAAAATTATGGAGATATATATAATACTTACAAAACTATAACGATTTTCTTATTAAACGGTTAGAAAATGCTACCTCAGCCAGCCGTATATGGGTTATATTGGACTAGTCTATCCTCCTTCCCCATGAGTGGAAAAAAGGAGGGCCTTATAAGTCCCCATTTTAAATTCTTAGTAGGTACGTTCCATCGGATGCCACTTTAATGTGCCTTACGTGCATGGTTGTAATACTTCGAAAGCTGGGTGCTGAGTACGATTCACTATTAAATATATTATTATTTACCATTCGATCTCGTTAACGTAAACGAGAATTTGTTTGGTATTGAAGCAGCGCTGCCCAGGGCCGTAGCTAGACTTGAATTTAAGGTAGGGCATCTGTGGTTACAGGTAGGGCGGAAATGAAAATGTTACTTGATCTGTTCTGGTCAATCGAACTTTGGTGTCCTTGATTTGTGAACATGTGCGAGTCAGGTTAATACTTATATAATTGTCGGGGTGATATATAGGTGTAACAAAATTCCCTTAAATTGCCATTTCGAAGTTGGTGCCATAGTAAAAGTTGTTCGTATTGATGGGTGGAATGACCCCCACTCGGCATTTAAGGGAATTTTGTTACACCCTATATATTATGACTGTAAGACTAGATGCCACTATACGCTACTATTTTTTTCTGTCTTAAATCTGCTTTACAGTACTTTGCTTAGTATTAGTTGATTATTAAAGTATTTTAATAAGATAAGGCATTGGTATTTTAAGGTAGGGCATTGCCTCACAATGCCCCCCCTTAGCTACGCCGCTGCCTGGTGACTAACGAGGTGAGTTGCCATTTGCCATACAAATTGTTTTGGTGAATGAAACTCACTGTAGGTATTAACACAAAGATATGAAAACTCACAGATCTATAGTTGAAAACTTTTTTTGTTGTTATATAGAAAATGCGCCTTATAAATACTGCTCCCATTTCCCAGATATAGGCTCAATGGGCGAGAGATAGGGAGGGACGAATTTACTAAACCTCTTTGAAAACCCATCTTATGAAAAGGGGCAAAGCTGGAACACGACAATGTTATCCGCTAGCGTAGAGAAAACGACTTCTAGATCTTCAATGAATTTGAATCTAGCAGACACGTCATCATCAGTGTAAGCCTACTTCAAAAACGGATCTAAACGATTTTATCGACCAACCGCGGTGCAGTGATTTTGGGCCACCTATCTCAGACCCTTGGGCCTGGGTTCAAATCCCAGCAGGGCAATAAATCATTATTTTACTCACATTACTACTTACTTACTCTACAACAATAGTTATTTGTTATACAAGAGTGCAAAGTTGCTTTTTAACCGCGTGCTCAATTTTGATGACCGAGCAAGCGAAGGATTCTAAAATTGAATCACGAGCGCAGCGAGTGATTCAAAAATTAGAATCCTGAGCGTCAGCGAGGGAATCAAAAGAGCACAAGGTGAAAAATCTTTGCACTCGAGTGCAACACGTAACTTTTCATCCCACCTCAGCGAGGAAATGACTAAATGCAAAAAAAAACATTTACAATCACAAGATACTTTTATTTCAGTGTAGGTATTAACTACTTCATTATGATAGGTAAGTATTACAGAATAATCTTTAAATTATAACAAATAATACTTAGATATAATTAAGAAAAATTGAAAGTAACGTTGCTACAGTTACTTAAGGGGGTGCAGCGCGGACGCAAAACTGCGAGTTTCAAGTTTCTTTATGATAGCGAGCGAGCGGCGCGTGGCAGTGGTATGACAACGGACTACAAATACGCACGCACACTAATATCTGTACAGAGTAGGCTGGTGATTTAATTAGAGCAATGTTTACTTTAGTAAAATCATAGGCGTTTGGGTAAAAATAATAAAAGTCTTAATATTTTCATATTCATATTTTTTAATTGAAAAATAAGACAACAGTGGCCTGTGGAATATCAATACAAACATTTTGATGTCGGATCATTGTTTCATTTGTGCTATATTTACAAAGTTTCTGAAGAAATCAAATCGTCGTCGCGGCCCGTCACCGAGTCCGCGATGTTTTTTTTTTCTTCTATCCCTTTTTCTTCTACTACGTTTGAATTCAGGCCACGGCGGCTGCCAGTAAGTATGCCCGAGCAAGGAGTCCCGGTTGCTATAGTACTGATAAATTCGGCACCATGGAGGTAGAAGTAAATAGGTTTGATGATGTTTTGAATTCACAAACTTAGTGCACTCGATGTTCTAAATTCAATTTACTTTATCCTCTAGCGGATAAAAACGACTTTTGCACTTAGATATCGAAGAGCAAAAATACTCTTTCCGAGATGGGGGGATGAAAATCATATTTGGTTTGTTTGACGGTCCTTATCCATCCACATTCGTAGTATAAAAAAAATATATCGTAGCGTCTCGCCTGACGTGTCTGGTGGTCAAGGTATCTATCACTCTCGCTTATTATTTTTATCATTGCAAATATAAATGGGGGGTGTTATAAAGCCATCGTCGCCGTTCAGGTGAACGGCCCGCGCGGCGCATCGTTCACAAGATGGCTTCCATATATCTGTCATCGGTACGTCTGATGCGCGCCAAAATAAGATTATTGGAAATTTGACACACAAGAGCGCGTAGTTTACGATCGAAGCTAGACGGTTTATGTGAGAAGTGATGACGCATGTAAGTGGTCCTTGGGTATTTTGGGATGTTGGAAACTATTCTCGTTAACCATGGTTAGTTGGCCACTTAAAGGCGCTCATCGCTGCATCGCTAACCCTTGCTTGTGCGCAATGAGTAACGTACCTACCTACCTAATTGGTTAGTGGACTGGTTAGCCAATAGATAAACTTTTTAGTAACAATAACAGTCAAAACAATTTTTTTATAGAAAAAAACATACATACAATTTCTATTGAGAAATTGTATGGGAATAGAAACTATGGCGTTATTATTTTGTTCCGTCAAATGAGTGTTTATTTATTTTTTTTTAGGTTACATATTATATACATTCATGCTTTGGACAAATAAAAAATTGGTTAATGTTTTAAAGAACTGTTACATTTTTGAAGTGAAAACTTCTTTAGCGGCGTTGTATGGGTAAAAAATGTTAAACTCGCGTCAGGACACGTGACCGTCAGGGACACGTGACCGTCAGGCGCGTCAGGACACGTGACACTGTGAAATTGTTTCAAACAACGTTTGAAAGATGGCGCTGCTAGTTCTCCAAGCATGACTGTGCTTCTACAAATCTTATAAGGTTATCCCAGCTGCCGACAGATGGCTCTAAACTTCAATTATTTTTCTCTTGTACGAACAAAACCATTACAATTTCTGATATTATAGAAAATATACAAAAAATGAATGACAGGGTTTGTATGTACGATCAAAGAGAACTTTTTTATTTTGATAGCTATAGAAATGCCAAAACGACTTCTTCTTTGGTGTGCATGAATCTTTGAAATGTCTACTGTATACCTACTATTTAGAAAGGACTATATTAACACTACTATAGGCATATATGAATATATTACCGAAAAAAGCAACGCGACTTATAGTTGCGGTTGATAAAATAGAATAGAATATTTTATTTATTTGCTAAGAATATGGTTGGTATTACAAAAAGTTGGTCATATTTTTATAGTTTCACATATTCTGCCATGTAGACATGCAAAGTTTATAATAATAACTTTTTAATGTAATATAAATTGTCATGTTTGTGTACGATAGCCCAATAAATATATATTGTATTCTACCACATAAATGAGAGTACTTTTATACTGGTAATTAAAGCAATTCGTGCAAAATTATTCCCTAACCATTCCAAAATATCAAAAATGCACAACGTTAATATTCAAGTTTTCACTTCTGCCGGCACTCCCAGAGTGCAACCAGTCGGTTTTTTTTAATTAATTAGTTGTTATCGTTGTCAACGTCCCTATTGTACCGTACTGTTCACTTTAAGCGCCTTACAAATAAACAAAGAACATCATCATCATCATCATCATCAGCTCATTTTATGTCCCCATTGCTAGGGCACGAGCCTTCCCTATGGATGGACAGAGAGAACGGGCCATAAACCACCACGCGGGCACAGTGCGGATTGGTGGTTGTTAACGACTGCTAATGCAGCCGGGAACAACGGCTTTACGTGCCTTTCGAAGCACGAAGAAACTCGAGATTATAAATTTTTGGTCACCCATCCGATGACCGGCCTTTGCGAAAGTTGCTTAATCTCAGCACTCGCAGACCGGGCGCGTTAACCACTGCGCCATCGAGCTCCTCTAAACAAAGAATAAGGTCGGAATATTTATTCCGTGTTTTGTTCCCATCATGTAAATAAACGTCATTTCAAAGTAGAGTAAAACAGACAAAACACAGAATTACTATTCTGACCTAAATGTACTTATAAATACTTACTTTTATTGCCATAATTTACTGCCTTTACTCAATTTATTTTAGTATGGCACCCGACTTCGACGGTAACCAATAATCGACACTCTTTTCCATTAATCATTAGAATTAGAGCTCAGCAACTGAAATTTGACTTAAACGACAAATTAATACAGGGTGCCAAGTGCGAGTTTCATTCGCCATTCGATCACGTTAACGAAAACGAGAATTTGTATGAAAAAATGTTAACTTTTCTCGTATGCCGCCAGGAGGCGCTGCTTCAATGCCATACTAATTTTCGTTTTCGTAAACGTAATCGAATGAATCTATATATTAATATGTGAAGCAAAAACTTTGTACCCCTTTTTACGAAAATTGCGCGGACGGAGGAGTATGAAATTTCGCACACTTATAGTTTAAATAGAGAAGGATTGCAAAATGTAAATTTTTTTTTTATTATGCATAAAAAATATATTAAATCAATCAAACAAACATTACACACACTACCATGTATTTGACACACACGCATTTATTTATAAAATTTTAAAAAATTTCATAAATGGAAGAGGAGCGGCCGAAATCTGTCAATGCCAATCCAAACTCACATTCTATCTTTTTTTCATTTTTCATTGCTTAGGTTAGGATACAATCCGTGCAGCCTTAATAAAATTACGGTTGAATTTCGACCACTGGGCGACCACTGGTACGGATAAATAGTAAACAAAACTCACACTAGGCACCCAGACCACCTGCTTCCTTACTCTGTTCCTTCCTTGTATGAAACCTTTTACTAATTAGTATGCGTTAATAATACCCGTTTAAATTCTTTGTTTAACTATGGAACGGGAAAGTTTAAAAGTGTACAATTGTACACATATCCTTGCATCCAGTCAAATATCAAATAATTCCATATAATTTTTTTGCGACGAAAACTATGTCTAACAAACACTGGTGCCACACACTGGTGTTGGTTAATTAGTTACCTTAACCCCTTTGTCACAAGGCCAAAAGCAAGTGACAGCACCTGCGCCGATGACGTAATTCGCAAAAAAAAAATTGAAATAATAAAAAAAATTAAAACGCGCAGAGAATAAAGTTGTTAGGAGTTGAGAGTGTAGCTTTATTCTAGTTTGTCTATAGTTAAACTTCTTCATACAAAAGTAGGCTCTAAATAAACGATATTAAAGTTTTAAGTCGCGTGGTACTCTGGGCGTTTACGCCTGGTTGGTGTTTGACGGAATTGCTCTGAGGGTGAATTCACCCGCTTTGTGACAGAAGGGTTAAGAGTTACAATACAAAAAATAAGATGATATATATATCATTCAAAATTTTTATGTTTGAAATGACTTATTATTTAAGTAAGTTCTCCCAATGTTATCAAAATTAAAGTCTAAAGCTAAACTAGCATGAAGATTCTTAGAATGGGTGCGATTTTTGAACCGGTGTGACTAAATCTCACTTTATGATATCTTACGAGTGAGCCGTCTCTCTCTTATCCAAAGTCACTGGTAACAAATTTTTGACACCGAAAATTCTCGAACGGTATGTACGTATCTACGAATCAAATTGTAATTATATAAAACAACTACGTTTTTAGAAGATTCGTGGGTTGACAACTTAGGGCATTAAACCAATTTAATGCTCTAAGTTAAGGTTGACAACGCTGTTTTGTTTTCATAATTATATTTTACTAACTCTATGTAGATCTCTACATCACATCATACTTCTAACCGTCTCTGTGGTCTAGTGTTTAAGACCACTGGTGTAGACCCAGAACTCCCAGGTTCGATTCCCAGCGAAGGTAAGTACATGTGAGTGTACTCGGTTTGGTTGATAGTAGGGCTTGTGTGTCCGCCTGGCCAGCTACCACCATCTTATATAAATGTCGCCATAGCATCAATGTTTGTAGATGTGTTCCGGCAGTTAGAGATAAGATAGCCAATGCCTCAGTGGTTGAGGATTCCGAGTGAAGTGCGCTTCCACTATTGCCTTACCATCACTTAACATCAGGTGAGATGAAGGAAGTGTGCTTACCCGTAAGATATTTTAAAAAAAGCATTATTATTGGCATTACGGCACTTCTCTTCTTAACAGAAAAGAGAATTTAGTGGGTTATTATTTGGTTTATTTTCCAAAATCTGTGTTTATTTTATATTGTTACTCGTTTGGTTGTCGAGTAACCATCAGATATATAAAAGTTAAAATTCGATAGGCAGCAGCAAAGAAGGTGAATTTTCTCGTAAAGCACATTATCAAGCGCAATATCTACGCACATACCTATATTATTATCAATGATCGGAACAAAGAGTTATTAAAACCATAATATTTTTTGAATTGATTCCTGGATTCCGGAAATAGTTCAACTTTGTATAACCTTATTATAGGTAGGTATACATTAGTCGTCTTTTTGTATTTTATAGCAATTCCAACGTCTGCAAATTCATATTATGATTTTGATTGGTATTGAACATGGTAATGTCATTTGGTAAAATATTTAACGACGTTAAAATTTATTGGGTTAAATTAGTTATTTTTGGTCTGAAAAGACTGTATCAGTTAATTAGCTTCCCGTGCATGTCGTAATAGCTGACTAAAGGACAAGACAGGGTTCCAAGATAGCTCCAAGATACTCGCTCTTTTTTTAATTCTTAGCAGGGCGATGACTCGATTTCACCTGATGTTAAGTGAATGTGGAGTCCAGATGCGACGACAACTAGTGCAGCGTGAAAACAAAGCAGCATCAGTTACCCTCACTCTGTCAGCCCACAAGGTGCCTCTTCACGCCTCGTTTGAAGGACCCCATATCATATAGGAAAGAGGGAAAACGTGTGCTGGCAGACTACTCATTTTATCTTTTGGAGGTGCGACAAAGAAACGAGTCACCAAATTTCTTAGTGCGCGATGGAATATTTGAGACAGTGAAGCGGTGACTCCGGAGAGCAGCACGTGTACTCCTATGGAGAAAGGGAGAAGGTGGGATGAGGTCAAAAAGCTTCTCAGAGCACTCCACATGGTATAAATGGTAAAAGCTTCAGGCGATCTGCTAGCAACCCATCACTGATGTAACATCATCACTGATATAACATCACTGTAACATCACTGATGTAACATCAATGATGTTATCTATTCTACCACGGAATCTTACTTTGTTTGCTTTAATGTAGCGTCGGGTTAATTATAGATACTAAAAATTGTTGATGATTTCGCCTGTCTAGCTACCCCTTTTAGAGAGCAGGACGTGAGAGTATTATATATTATAATAGGCTGAATTAATAAAATGAACTTGGTGGTCAATTAATAGCAAGCGTTTCCATCTCTTGTCATTTACAGTAAATTAACTTATCAACGCCAGCAGCCGCATAGGTAATTAACGCCATCTATCGTCGTTTTAGTACACTAATTTATATTTGTGGCAAAAAAGCTTTGAGGCTGAACTTAGTACAAAAAAGTAACTTTAAAAAATATAAATGTAATTGCCAGTATCAAAAAAGGTAATTAAACCTATCGACACATACAGCCTTAGAACATGCTGTACTAAATACTAGTGCACGGCTAAAAGCTAAGCGCTATTAGCAAGAATGGTTGCTTTGAGGCCAGGAATGAAACACAAAAATGTTCATAGAATTATTGGAGGCGCAACCTCTTAGTGAAGCTTTTTATAAGAATTTTTTTTTTTCATTTAATGATAATAGTTTTCTTTCCATTTGTTATTTGTGCAATTTAGGTACTTACACATGAAATTATATAATCAACATACATATTTTTTACGAATATACACAGTTTTTTTGTTCAACTTTTTCACATGAAATAAAGATAACTTGTTGAGCTGCATTGCATGTAATTTTTACACATGGCAACAAAATTTGTTATTGCAAGAAAACCGTGACACCGTAAGAAGCATCGTGAATTTTATTTTGATTGTTAATTTGTATGTTACGACAGTTTAAACGATAATTTATGTGATAATAAAGCAGTGCTGTCGTATTTAATGTGACTAGGGTAAGCTGCCTTCCAAGTGGAGCTGTTTAAGAGGCTTCTCGCCATGGCTGGCCCGTCCAACGGCGAACCCGAAGGATGGGTCGAGTGCTGCGAGCGTCAGGCCAAAACCGTCGCCCAGGACTTCGCCAAGGCTTGTCTACAGTATATACAACCGAATGCAAACGAGCCCGCAGCTCGCCCACCCGTCACTAACAAGGAGCTAGTGAAGAAGTTTTGCGAATGCTTTACTGAACAGTTCGAGTTTGAAATGGTCAAATTAAAATCACACAAAGTGACGAACGGCACGCACACAGGGCACGATGAGAGTGACTATTCGGAAGATACGGACTCGCCGAAGACACAGCACAAACCGTTCTTTAGAAGGTTATCATTTAAAGGATTGAGGCGTGGTAAAGGTTTGTTTCACAAGCAGCATTCGGACGAAGTAGAATTATCTTCTAACCTGAACAAACACAACAAGACTAAGCTAGCGAAGATAGTTGTAGAATGTAGGAAAGAGGGTCTGGTGAATTATTTAACCCCTGAAAGCTTGGAGCAACCCTCAGGGCCTCAAAAATGGGAGAGATGCAGACTGGCTTTAGTGAAGACTGTTGGTGGGTACATGCTAGAGTTCTATTCACCTCCGAAGGCTCAGAAACCTCGTAGTGGAGTGTTCTGTTTCTTAATAACAGAGGCGAGAGAAACGACAGCACTTGAAATGCCCGACCATGAAAATACTTTTGTATTAAAGGTGTGTATTTTGTATTCAATGTTACCAGAGACATTGTGCTTGGTTACTTCAACTCTTTATTTGTCTAATAAATTGCATGTGAATCATAATGATTGTTTTCATTTTGATCATTTTGATTGTTATAAATTTAACCTGTAACCACAATTGACAAGTTTGCATTTGGTGAAATTATTAGTACTAGTGGTTGCCCAATGGTTGAAATTCTACCATAATTTACAAACTATACTACTACTGTTTGACGTAATGTTATTTAACAAATAACATACACAGTTTGGTAGGTAGCTGGCAAGAGCTGGATGAGAGTAGCCGTGGATCGTGCTCGGTGGGGTGAACTTGGAGAGTCCTATGTCCAGTAGTGGACTAGTATAGGCTGATGATGATGATGATGACGATGATGATATACAGTTTACCTTTCATAGCTTTTTCTCCACATGAATTTTAACTATGCCAAATCTAACACTGTGTGTGCAATGGCCTTAAAAAGGGGGGCAAAGTTTTTCTTCTCAGATTTATATTTAACTTATTATCAGGCAGGTTGAAGCAACTAGTAAATGCCTATATCCTACTCCCCATCTCTAGTAATTAAAATAAATTAAATTGAAGTAGATTTTATAATAAAATGGACATCACCTTGTTGTTTGAAGTCATTGGTTTTATTTTAGTAGCTTTTTTTAGATTTCTTAGCAAGGATTGTTTGGTGTACCCTAAGACTTACAGAGTTTCATTTACACACAAATGTCTGGTCGGGTTACTTTATTATAGCTTAACACCAGATAAGATGAGCGCCAAGTGGCTTATCCATAAGGAATTTAAAATAACTTGTTCATAAACATGGTGCTATAAGTTCTTCCTAAACATTCACAAGTTCTCAGTCTCAGTCTGTATCACTTCACTGCCGGACATAGGCCTCTCTTTGTTAAATAAACTTTTCATTAATTCACTCTATACGTACCACTGAGCTTGATCTTAATATCCAGTACAAACCCTCAAAATAATCTATTAAGGGCTGGGATTTTTTTCAGAGCAACCAATCTCTCTCATTATAAATAAAACAGCACAATGTGAAGATACCTACAACTGCCTGTTTTTCACCAATATGAATGTGTTCAACAGTCAGAATCGCTTGTGCTGGATTTATGTCAAAACTATCATTCCTGTGGGTTGCACCGACATAAATTATCTATGCGCTAGTTGCCTGGTGCTTTTTATTTTAATTTTTTTTATTTAGTAATGTCAAATGCACCTTGGTTTGTCAACAATGCAGAACTCCATGAAGCATTGAATATTGCAACAGTGAAGGAGGAGATTCAATTATCCGCTTCAAACTACAGATCTCGACTTGAGAACCATCCCAATAAACTGACCGCAGCACTATTGAAAGTAACTTACCGCAAACGCCTCAAGCGCCATGATATACAGGGCTTGGAGAGGCGATTCTGATAGATAGAGGAGACCTCCCACTGGGGAGCAGTCTTCTAATGCTAAAAATCCTCAACAAATCTTCTCATAGTTACGGAACAGCTCGCAGGCAGATTGGCCCAAAAATAATTTTGTAATATGCAGTGAAACAATAAAAGGTTGGAATGCTGAAGAAAGTTTAGAACTGAATAGAAAGACACTAACATCTCAATGGCAGTGTTAAATCGCATAGGTTTTTACTGAGCATACCTCAATTAATTCCAAAGATTGTCAAGTACTGTGGCACCCAATTAATGTATATTACGTTAATGTCTATGTGTCGCCATATGCAAGTCCAGGCACGAACCTGCACCTTGTAGTACCAACCGTCGCCGGCGACTTAATTATGTCTGACCTTTTTTGTTTTTTTTTACTGCGAGAAAATTGCATTGCACTGCTTACTCGCGGCTTTGGAGCAACCCGTCTGTTCCCCACCCAATTCCGAGAAGTTGGAGGGGGTACATACCAACTAAACAATGTAACTCTTAAGACAATGGAATAAGAGTTATAATTATTTACATACTAATGCTCGTGATTGTACAGTCCACTTGCGGAAGTGGCTCGGGGCAAATAGCAGGCATTAGTACCACCCCACACATGTCTACACATCTAACAATATCTTTCTTTTCTCATGTTACAGGCAGACAATAACATGGAGTATGTAATAGAAGCAGCAGATGTGGACGACATGAAGTCCTGGCTAGCCACAATAAAGTACTGCATGCGGTCTCCCCCCACCACCCAACCGCCGCCGGACGCGCTACCCGGCTTGCCGGAGCCGGCGCCGCCAGACCTGCCGCCCCGAAGAGATCTACCAACTAGTTCTAGCAATGTAGACTTAGCTACCGATACTCCTGAAGAGGCTGAATTAGGTAACAGTATGTTCCAATTACTTTACGTGATCAGATCAGTCCTAGTCTATAAAAGTGTAAAATCATGACCATAAGCAAGTGGGATTTAAGCTCGCACCCTCTGTCATTCTGGGTTTTTTTTTTGGAGAGAGATTGCTGTTTGCCTCAGACGGCATTTTCAGCTTCACCGGGCTTTTTTGGGGGCGGCGAGGAACGTAAAGTGTCCCTTAAGCCGTGTGAAACGAATCAACTTCGGAGGTTTTCTAGAGGGAACGGCTACGCGTCCCCGTGCCCTACTAGATTCTCCACAGGGTTCGGATCGGATCGGAAAATCATACTGGGTAGGGTAAGGTAGGGATTAACCTGTACAATCTTGCCTGTTTGTTGTATTTTTTTGCACTGTTCTACTTTCCATAATGTGGTTGCAACAAAATTTGTATTTCTCCACCCAGACCCGACACAATATCAAAAAGTTAGTTTTCGACATTGAATCGACCGGGAATCGAACCCGGGACCTCAGAGTTAGCGCCGCCCAAAGTCCTGCGTGCAAGCCACTCGTCTACGGAGTATATTACACGATACAATTATGTATCGTCGTTTATATATACCAATATCTCAGATCATACAAATATTTATCAGTGTTGAATTTAAAATAACTAAACATGTAAAAAGAAATTGTAAAGCTTGTCTATGGTTAAATAAATATAAAACATGCTTTTTCTTTGCGTCCGTCGTTTTGATGTTAACACATTTTCTCATCCTAACTTAATTATTTCCATAGAGAGATAGTGGCGCACGAAAGTGCCATAACACAAAATGCATAATTCATAATGATTTATTCAGTTAAAGCTACAAATAGCTCTTATGTATATCACTATTCCATCGGTTCGTAAGTCAACACAGGTTGGGAGACCTTGTATTCAGAAGAACCGGCAAAAAATACAGCAAGGGCGTTTCTTCTCTCCTTATAGGCTTTTATCAAAAAATATCCTGACAGACCTAATTTCAAGCGGGCGGAACAGGGTTCGAAAGGATAATTATCAATGATAAATATCCATGATAATTATCATGATAATTATCGTGATAATAACAGATGGATACTTATCGATTGATAATAACAAAAAATTGCACTCGTGAAAGTGAACTGTATTCGAAATATTTGAACGTGTGTTTCCGCACTTGCGTGTAACCGAACGTACGAAGTGTCAACTGGGTCATTCCATTTCGTACGCGAAAATATCATATATTTAAAAGTACCGATTATCTACTTAATTAAAGGCTTAAATTAATCAACAAACATCAAAGAATCTGAATTAGACTAAAATTTTGCTTTAAAATCTTTATTTCATCATTATTTCTAAAAGTGAAGTGACATCAACACGCATTGCCTCGATGGTAATTTTTTCCGCTACATTGGTAACACTGGAAATTACCTAAAAAATTTGAAATTGATAGCTAATGACTAACTATCGTAAGGAGAGATCTTTGAACTGTTGTGTAATGCGAAAATAAAAGGTAATTGCTGCTTTTTACTTGTTTGTTTTTAAGATTGATTGTGAGACATTACACTGTAACACCCGTTACAGAAAAGGCAAATAAGTTTGCATTGCTCCTTATTTATAGTGATGATTATAATATAACTCTAGGAAAGTAAGGTTATGATTGCAAACTAACAACTTTAACCTCTTGTTTGCTGCTAATCTTTATAAGTTAAGATATTTTAGCAAATACATATCTGTAACACCCGTTACTGTAACGGGTGTTACCTATTTATCGTAACTCATCTGAGCTTATCTGGGCTATAGAGGAGCTCGATGGCGCAGTGGTTACCGCGCCCGATCTGCGAGTGCTGAGGTTAAGCAACATTCGCAAAGGCCGGTCATCGGATGGGTGACCAAAAACTTATCATCTCGAGCTCCTCCGTGCTTCGGAAGACATGTAAAGCCGATGGTCCTGGCTGCATTAGCAGTCGTTAACAACCACCAACCAGCACTGGGCCCGCGTGGTGGTTTATGTTTTGGTCTAAAGGTACACAATGGCGCCTGCTTATATTTTTTCATACGTTCCTTATGTATGAAAAAATATCGGGAAAATATAAAAAAAAATCCTGAAAAGCACGCTGAACATCTAGCAAAGGAGAGGGAAAGAGATCAAAAACGAAGAGAAGAAATTAAGAATAAACACGAATCGAATCCAAAACTGAAAGAGATATCATGCGAAAAGACAAGAAATCGAGACAAACTATTTCGAGCATATTACCGGACCCAACTCTTAAAAATAGAGGTGATCGCACCTATTATAGTTGTATCAATAAAATTGATATTTTAGAAAAATAAGCGTAACTAGGTATTCTATGTAAGTATTTAGTAATAAAGATTAAAAGAAATTCTCTAAATTATTTAAAAATATAGTTATTTGTTATACAAGAGTGCAAAGTTGTTTTTTAACCGCGTGCTCAATTTTGATGACCGAGCAAGCGAAGGATTCTAAAATTGAATCACGAGCGCAGCGAGTGATTCAAAAATTAGAATCCTGAGCGTTAGCGAGGGAATCAAAAGAGCACCAGGTGAAAAATCTTTGCACTCGAGTGCAACACCTAACTTTTCATCCCACCTCAGCGAGGAAATGACTAAATGCAAAAAAAACATTAACAATCACAAGATACTTTTATTTCAGTTTAGGTATTAACTACTACATTATGAAAGGTAAGTATTACAGAATAATCTTTAAATTATAACAAACAATACTTAGGTATAATTAAGAAAAATTGAAAGTAACGTTGCTACAGTTACTAAGTGTAATATTTTTGTTAGGTACTGTAATGTTGGTGTTAGTAACTTGTGTACTGTAACACCTCGCTGGGTCGTTACTTAAGGAACGGAGGGTTGTATCGAATAATAATGCTTTATAGCTTTAAATATTAATATTACTTTCAACATGAAATAATAACAATCAATTCGTCGTCGCGACCCGTCACCGAGTCCGCGATGTTCTTCTTTTTTCTCTTCTACTATATTTTAATGCAGGCCACGGTGGCTGCCAATAAGTATGCCCGAGCAAGGAGTCTCGGTTGCTACAGTACTGATAAATTGGGCACCATGGAGGTAGAAGCAAATAGGTTTAATGATGTTTTGAATTCACAAACTTAGTGCACACGATGTTCTAAATTCAATTTACTTTATCCTCTAGGGGATAAAAACGGCTTTTGCACTCAGATATCGAAGAGCAAAAATACTCTTTCCGAGATGGGGGGATGAAAAAGTAATTTTCCATAGATATTGCTTTCATTTCGTACTCGTAACGCCCGTTACAAATGCTTGTAACACCCGTTACACGCTAAAATTAACGTTAAAATTTATATGTACTTTGAAACTTCCCAATCAATGGCGTAACAGACGATCCTTTTCAACATTTATCGTATAATGTGGCTAAAAATATATTATTTTGGCTAAATTCGCAGAGTTTTGCATTTACGCAAACCTATCAATAAACTACAAGCAAAATTAGGTAACACCCGTTACACCCACTTAAGCTTGACTTTTCCAAACTATATTACGTTTTGGTTAAGTTTTTATGAAAATATATTCTGAAAGGTGGGTGTTGCAACATTAAAAAACGTATGTTTTCCTTCGAGATCAATGCTAAATTATCTCTTAAAAGTGTACGACCTGTAACACCCGTTACATTGAATGACCCAACTGTCAATGTCAACGTGCCGCGCCGCCGTGGGAATTAACATATCAAGAAAAAATCACTTTGGATTAACAAAGTTGAGAAAACTCGAGTGTCATTGTTTTATTAAGTTAAATATATTTTAATGAATTTCCTATGACACAATATAATGATTATTAACCGATAATTATCGGCTAATTATCCGATAATTATCAAGAAGCGTTTCTTTAATTAATTATCTTGATAATTTGTAACCCTGGGCGGAAGGTTATTTAGTAACATTAATTTAGCGGATTAGCAGTGTCATCTGTCAGTGTACTTTTATTATTATTATTAGAATTATATCAGCCATAACTGTCCCAATCCCGGGTGAAAGACCTCCGCACACTTTTTCCTTCCGTTACCCTGCAACATCATGCCATTCTTTCTTGAACCTATCAACGTCATCCCGCGATCTTCGTCTCGGTATTCTAAATAAATAATTAAAACCATTACAGGTTCAATAGCGGAAGAAGGTTGCGAATCCTCACGCATTTCGTTAGCCGAATGGCCCTGGTTCCACGGCACGCTGGCGCGCTCGGCGGCGGCGGCGTGCGTGCTCGCGGGCGGCGTGGGCGCGCACGGCTGCTACCTGGTGCGGCAGAGCGAGACCAGGCGGGGGGAGTACGTGCTCACCTTCAATTTCCAGGTAACTTCATTCTAACAATATTTAGGTAAATGGCCCTGGTTAAGCGGCCTTTTCACTGCACGCTGGCCCGCTCGGCTGCTACGAGAGACCAGGTGGATCTTCCAGGTAACTTGACTTTAACAAAACTTAGCTAAAAGGCTCTGGATAGGCGGGACGCGGGCCCTTGTTATAGATAAGTCGTCTTCTGCAAGTCATCAATTGAATTACCCTGGGTCTGCAGCACGCTAGTCCGCTCGGTTGCTACTTGGTACGTAAGAACGAGACCTGGCAAACCCTTTATTCCAGGTCTCTTACTTTGAATGGTTTTGATTCCACAGTTGCTGCTTCCAGGTAAGTTGACTCAAACATTTCCTTAGCTGCTGGCTGGCTTAATGGCTCTGGCGGTGGCGTGCGCGTGCACGATTGTTACCTGGTGCGGCAGAGCGAGGCCAGGCGGGAGGAGAACATGCTCAGCTTCAACTTCCAGGTAACTAGACTTAAACATCATTTTGAATGGCTATATTGGCTTGCAGTGTTGATGATTTTTTTTTTTAACATTTAAAATCGTCTTACAAAATTAAAAAAAAAAAATCAAAATTCAAAATCATTTATTCAGTTTAGGCTAAAAATAGCTCTTATGAACGTCATTATGCCATCGGTTCGTAAATCTACTCTGGGCGGGAGACCTTGTACTGAGAAGAATCGGCAAGAAACTCAGCAAGTGTCAAGCTCTCAAAGTAAGAGTAGATAATGTTGATTAATTTCAGTGGGTTGGTCAGAGCCACTATAACATAATTGGTAGTGCACTTGACCTGGCATATCATGGGTTCAAATCACGCTCGTGGAAATTTTTTCAACAGTTTTCAAATTATAATTTGTTCGCAACAAAATTGGTGTAACATTATTATACAACCATAATCATAAAAACGCCTTTTGAATAATTTGCCTTTTTAACCGGGCCAGTGCCCCGGTATGTAAAGTCTTCATAGTAAGACTGGACCTTATTTATTTATATTTTATTTAAAAACTAACATAGTCCTAAGTAACTACTAACACAACATTGCATTGATATGAAATGGATTGTAGTTATCTAAAATAAATGAATGATTAATAGCCAGCTAGGTTATATTCGACTCGCCCGTTCTGAATCTAATTTATATAATTTCTTCCTTTACTCCTCTTGTCTACTTTGACACACGGGTTTGACACAAGAGCTGTTGGTAGCACAGCTTTTAGAGCCGCGATACTTATAATTAAACCTTTACAGGGCCGAGCGAAACACCTCCGTATGACGCTCAGCGATTCGGGCCAATGTCGCGTGCAACACCTCTGGTTCCCGAACGTGCACGACATGCTCGAGCACTTCCGAGCGCACCCGATCCCCTTGGAGTCGGGGGGCGCCGCTGACGTCACGCTCACCGAATACGTCGTGTGCCAAGACGGGAACAGGCAGCAAGTGAGCCTTACCACCGTGTCGTAGACGCTTTTTGCTCTTAGTTGGTTGTTTTATGTTTTTTACAGTGACAAATGAATGACAGTTCTTTTTAAAGTAGATTGCATCACCTTTGTACTGTTTTTTTGGTGACGACAAATGAATGTTGATCTTTGTATCGTAGCATTACCTATGTACGTAGATAGTACCACTTGCCTGTAGAATACCTAGGGCCTTAATATAAGATTTTAAAGCAATAAATTGTAGAAAGCTAATGTGAAAGCGAGACGCATGTATCACACGTGTATACACGCGTCTCGTTTTCACAACTACAATAATACTTCTTTAAGAGCTTATAGTAAGGTTCTAACGCTTCCGTTCTGCTATTTTCAAAAACGTCCACGATCGTATGTCAGTTGCTTGATTTACCTACATACTATTGCAACGTTATTGAGTTAGCAGACTTAAGACGCTGATCAACTTAATCAAATAATTACAGTTACACTGAACACAGAGTGAGAAGCGCCATCTAGATTTGAGCTCTACAAATTAACTCTTATTTACATGCATGTACGACTCGACGGTCCCTGAACACTCGTATGGAAAAATAAGACGAAATGTTTTTTATTACTTATTGAAATGAAATCAAATCAAAATTATTTTTTAAATTTAGGCACTAAAGTGCACTTATGAACGTCGAGTACATGTTTAAAAAAATATAAAAAAATATATAATAAAATAATATGGTTTTCATATCAAGTTTAACTAATTTTTAACATTATTTTTCCATACAACTCTGTTCTATAGGACCATTGAACAGCAACATTCACATAGATAGACCTATGCCTGTGATTACGATAGACTTAATCGAGTCTAGGTAACATCTTCTAGACGTTTTTAATTCGATTTTACCAAGTGCATTGATATAAAGTTATTTTTTATTTTACCGTTAAAAATTGTTCTTCCAAAAGTTGTGAAACTACGTCATAGGATATTCAAATTATTAAACAAACTCTTGTTCTTTTTGTGATCCCAGAAAACTAGCAGGATTATAATAAACTGTCACGACAATAAATCAGAATTTAGCTGCCTATCAAAAACCTTCATATTTATTATTACTTAACTCCTTCGGTTTTTTAAATCTAAAATAGACTCTAATGATAAGGATTAAAGCACTATTTTAGAATAAAAAATTTGGTACTATTTAATTCGTAATTTCAATAACGTAAGTCTAGTATGCTTTAATTTGCAGTTTCAATCTTACAAAGATTGTTTTTCAATATTCAGATGAAGATTTTAAACATAATTGCATTTACTCTAGCTTTCTTGTAAGTAAAAAACGTTATTTAAAAGTTGGTTGCCAGTGATGGATTTTTGATTTTTTTGTAGTTAGTAATTGCTCAAGCTTTACATAGTTATGTGTCCTTTCAACATTTACGCTGCTGATTCTGTACAATAGTTAAAAGAAATAATTACGTTAATATTTTTAAATCGTCACTCGCATAGTGCCAAAGTGCCCTACTTCAAAAGTGACGAAATATCATAGTGTGTTTTACACACTGTGATATTATAATAGTTTTATGCATTACTAGCTGACCCGGCGAACTTCGTACCGGTTTGACAGTTTCCATCATTGAGTAAAATATATTAATGGTTTCCATGACAACAAAACAAACAAATCATTTTGTATTGAAAAATTTAATTGTCGTTTTCAGTTTTTAGTAATATTATAAAGAGGAAACCTTTGTATTTTTGTATGTATGTATGTTTGCAACATATAACTCAAAAACTACTGGACCGATTAAAAAAATTATTTCACCATTACAATGCTACATTAGCGCTAGTAACATAGTCTATAGATTAATGCGTTATTATTCTAAGAGTATATTAAAAAAAAAAAAAAAATAGAAATGCGGTGCGAAGTCCGCCGGGTCAACTAGTGTAATATAAATTTGTTTGAGATAGGACAGTTAGTTATGCGTGCAACTAAAACCTTTTAGTACAAAACAGTGTTTACAGTTAAACAATGGCTAAATACGTGCTTAAAATATTGTGCCTCTGTCTAAAAGTATTATCTAAAGAGTGACAGCATCTGTTTTAAGTATTGTCTAACTTTAGCCAACGTTTTGTGGTAAAGCAGTGTAGGTCACCTAATTGCGTTGTCATAATATCAAAGTTAACTACGTAAATATTTATGAAGGTCCTAAATTATTTTTAGACTTAAATTTCATTATATCCGAGATTGCAAAGAGGCATTTTAAAACTCCCACCGAAATTTCTTATATAAATTATGTAAATATTTATAAATTATTCTATCGGTACACACATTTGTTATTTTATGAAAGGTTATGTAAAATAAATAATAAAATATAATATATTATTATGTCATTACAAAAATGTCATAATTCAAAATAATTAAGAGGCATTTGTTTGTATATATTTAGGGGGTAATCTCTGGAGTTACTAAACTGTTTCTAAAAAGTCTTTCGTTGATAGAAAGCCACACTATACCTGAGTTATGTAGGCTACATTTAACCACACGATAGTTTTGTCTCAGACCGGATAACAAGAGCGAAATCCGCGGACGGGTGATAGTATACTATCAATATAGTATATTATATATGACACTGAACGATATAGAGTTATATAGTATGTATACTATACACATATATTGCATAAAATTAAAGTACGCGGGACGTTTTGCTATGAATATTTCGTGATTGTTAAACTTTAAATAAAATTGAAATTATATAATTTTAATAAAAAAGCTATTTACAGGATTTTTAAAGTCTTGTTTTAGGAATGTTCAACTGCCTAAATAGGCCTAAATAAATTAGAACAGTTCCGCCAATATTTAAACAATATAATTTTAACTTTATTCCTTTGATAATAAAGACGAAAGTCAGTGGTAAAATTCAGCATATCATGCCTATTAAAGGGTTAATTAAATAACGAAACTAAATGTTTTGTTCAACAGTAAACAAGTAAAAAAACATATTTAAATTATCATATTCTATCTTCTCTATCATTATCATTAAGGCTTCAGATCTTCGATCGAATCTTCAGATATGTATATCCCGATAGTAAAAGAATTATCAATAAAAATTCTGCCACTATCTACAACTCTGCATTGCAATTGAGTTGTTGCATAATAACTAATTATATTATTTTATATTGTAGATTAGCTAGCTAAGTAGCTATTAGTGCATTTTGCTCAATGTTGTGTTATACACCTATTTAAAAACATTGATTTATTTATAGGTACAGATAAAAAACGGAAATGTAGAAATCGGTCTTATTTATGTATTTTTGATAGTTTCAATCGATGTTTTTTTTATTTGGGATAGCAAACGGAATTGCAATATTTGTTACTTAATGTTAGGGTGGATACAAAACGGATAAGTTATTGCAAAACCAGCACCGTTATCCTCGGCTTACATGATCTGTACATCACATTTGTTTGTAAATAGCTATCTATGTATGTAACAATCGTAACAATAGTTTAAGTATAGTATAAATGTATTCAGATAATCTAGAGTATTGCGCATCTGTGCCAGAGCCCAAGCAGATAATAATATTATTATTGATCATTAAAGGACAATTCCATCTTTGATCAAAACTAAAGAAAAATATACAAACATAATATAAAAATTTTCAATATTTAAAAAATACTCCAATAAACACCTAATTACCAAAATTTTCAAATGAATGCTTTATTTAAGATTTTGAGAAATTACTTTTTTAAATGTTGACCCAGTCTGCAAACAAATCGATTTCCGAAAGGTGTTTGTTATACGAAGCCTGCATTTGTATTAACCTTTTTGAGAAAGAACGTTTTTTTAGGGTAGGTTGCACGAATGCGTTGGGAATTACTAGCAGTTTGGTAGTAGACAGCATTGGTTAAGTCGCAGCAGTCAAAATAATTATTAATAATTTTTGAAAAGGAAAACCAGTTCCAGCGAAGTTCTTCGGCTTTCTAAAGTTGATATAGAGAACTTGGATAAAAGTTGTTCATACGATGACTTGGAATGTCGACATTTATAGCATACCCTCCTCAGGAACTTTCGTTGCACAGATTCGATTATAGTATTATATTTATTATAATAAGGGTTCCAAATAACAGTGGCGTATTCTAGCTGGGATCTGATTAGGCTTTTATACAGATACAGATATGTGCCTGGTCGTTTAATTTAAAAACATGTACGCATCACAAATCCGTTTTTTTGATAGGCCTTATTTACGACATAGTTAATGTGATCATCCAGATGCAATTGAGAGTCCAGCAAAAGTCCCAGATCTCGAATTACACTAACCCTCTCTAGAACTGAGTTTTCGAGACTGTATGTGTATCGTACAACCTTTTTTTTTTGTAAATGTTATACATTTACATTTGTTAACATTCAGTTGTAGCTTATTAACAGTGTAGTAATTGAATAGACGCTCAAGATTCTGTTGAAGGATTTTTAATCATTAGCGTATAGGAGAAAATTATTGTTTTTAAAACACTCATCCACGTCGTTTATAAATAGTAAAAACAACAGAGGCCCCAATATGGACCCTTGTGGGACACCGAAGTTACATTCACACTACCTGATGCGTAAACATTGATAACAACTTTTTGTGTTCTTTTTATGACGTAAGATCGGAACCAACGCAGGAGATCGCCTCGAATTCCATTATATGCTTTTTTTCTAAGAAGTATTTCATGATCCATCTTATCAAAAGCTTTGCAGAAATCTGTATACACCGCATCCACCTGGAGACGCTGATCCATACTTTCAAATAGATTGTTTAAATTAATAGATTTGTCTCCGTTGAGCGTTTTTTAACAAATTCATGTTGTTGAGGCATTAAGATATTGTGGATTAGGGGATATATGACGCTGTGTACTTGCCTCTTCAAGACCTTTCACAAAGTGGATAATAGTGAAATAGGACGGTAATTTTTTACGTCCTTTTTAGAGCCGCTTTTATATATCGGGGTGATATTATCGGTCTTCCATATTTGAGGAACGACACCTTTTCGAACACACTTGTTAAAAAGTTTCTCAAGTGGAATAGCAATATTTTCAGCTGTCAACCTAACAAAGAGGGATGGAATTCCATCTGGGCCAGAACCCTTGAAAATATCTAGGGATTTAAGATCTTTCATTATATCCTCACGAGAGAAAACAATACTAGAAATTTTGTTGTTCCACCTTTTATTTTCAGGATGTCTAGACATAGTTAGAGCTTATACATAAGTACAACATTAAGGACACTTTTTTATCCTGGAATATTAATAGAAAGTGCCCATAAGTGAGTCTAAATTTATTTATATCACGTAAACGAAAACGAAAATTTGTATGGTAAAATTTTAACTCTTCTTGTAGGAGGCGCTGCTTCAACACCATACTAATTTTCGTTCTCGTAAACGTAATCGAATAAATACGGATAGTAAACAAAACTCACACTAGGCACTCTGAATCATGAACACAACTACACTTGCGTGCAATGAAATCGACCCAAACTTTTATACAGACTAAAGTTAATTCGAAGCTTTGGTTTGATCGGGCTGTTATTGTATTATACTCGTATTCATAACCTTCCAGAGAGTAAACGTAGTATGTATTGAAAAACATATTTTTTGCATGCTATATAGTCTATAGGTATATAGGTATTAAGCCACATTTTTGTGGCTTAATAGCATCTAATCACTACATACTTATTTATAGCAAATACAGCATTTGTATTTGATCCATATCCACATAGCAATCTCCCGTCAGTCGTTTAGATGACATTAGATAAACTTTGTTAAAGTTCATTTTGAATAAAAAAAATGAATTTTGATGCTAATTGCGTGGAGTTTTGATATTTTGAGATTTCCTTAAATTTCAACGCAATTTGTGCCCTTATGTTTTAATGAACAACACTAGTTCCAAATGGAACCGATCTGTTAAGTACCTATGGAGCACTTTAACTCTATCGTTTAGTGTCAGCTTTCGTTAATATGCCCCGTTCAATTCTTGGCATTATTTGTATGAAAATGTATGGATAGATCGATTTCTTTACACGCAAGTAGTACAAAAATTGCTAGTGAAACTCATATTAACTTGTTAATCTATACTTTGTGTATGTGTTATTGTTTATCTACTATGATCAAGCAGATTTTATAAGGCCTTACTAGTAAACAAAGTATAAACTTGGAATAAATATTCCGCGACATTTACAATATTTATATACCCGTAAGAAATCATAAAAGGAAGAATAACTATTGGAAGCTTTTATTCTGTTTGCGGGGATAATGTTTGTGTTCATATTGTGAATGTTTTCAAAACGGTTTTTCTTTTGGTTATTTGCACGTTTTTTTTGTCTTTTACTTTTATTGTTGTTTGAATTTCAATTTGTTTGTTAGCTTGGCTTTGTAATCATTGGTCTGTTTGATGTTACATAATTAGAGCTGTATTAGTACATTATTGTGGATATTACAAAGCTTGTGTAATTATAATACAGTATGGTTTGTAGTTTTGATTACAATATTTTTTTTCTATGTGAAACCTTACTACTAATGTAAAGAGAAATTATTGGAAATTGTAATTTACATACATAATAGCTTATTTAACTCACTCAATTTGCCAAAATCGGCTTATTTTTGTTTATTTATTTATTGGATGGTAATTATAATTGTACATTATTTATGTATATTTAAGTTATACTATGTTGCATAGTGCAGATGGTTATAGTCCGTAACAGTTATATTAAAGTCTTTAAGTCCATATTGCACCTTAAAAGCCCTAAATCTTACAACTGAGCAGGTGTGTAAGAGCACAATAAACATATAATGTTGTATTTTTACTAGTTAATTAGTGATTTAGTTTAGTTTTAGTCCGATTGTAACTAAGTTAGTAAACCCATCTTATAACGATTAATCGATATAATATATTATTTATATTATTGGCTAAGTTAATTGAGATGAATATAATTATGAGGTTTATATATAAATAATCTTAAGTATGTATGTGTATATACTTTCGATTTTATAAGTTACATTATCGAATGGCACACATACGCATTGTGAAAAATCCTTTTTAATGTCTGAAAGCCATTGATTGTATGATGTATGTAAAGAAATACTCCATCCATCATTTGGTAGCGGCTATTAGAGGCTCTGATTATCCTATACGTTGTGGGTGTTTAATAATAATAATAAATTTGCATAATCCAACAGACTATCATAAGCATTTAGACCGGTTTTGAATGTTGTACACTTATTTATATATGTTGCATTACTTAGAATGGTAGTAGCACCAGCGACACAGTAATCTAGTTTTCGTGGCCAAAAAATAACAGCATTCCTTGAAATTTTACTATATGACTGCTAGGAAGTCTGTATTCAATTATTGCTAAATTCAAAGATCAGTTGCTGGTCTCTATTTCTAATGAATATAGGAAAAAGTGACGACCACTGGTTCAATAAGTATAAATACTCAAACGTTAGGCTTACTTAGCTCATAATGGGCCGCCCTGTTTGTAACTTTCTATGTTGTACATAGTATGTCGTGTTCTTCCAAGCTTTAAACGTAATTTCTTGGTTGTAAATTTTATTTTATTCACATTAAAACTTTTTGTATGAAATGTGCTTTGTTTATTTTTTCTTTTTAATTTGCTGCATACTTTTTAGTCTTGTGCCTGTTTTGACTGTGCATTGTTTGTGGTAAGTTTGGTTTTAATTTATTTTTGTTGTTTAAAAATTGCTTGGAATTATTTTTGAAATTTATGTTCATTGGCTTGCAATTTGTTTTGTTTTAATTATGGTATTCGAGCGAGGGAAATAAATGTAATACATAATAATAATTAAATATATAAAGTAAATTAGGGCCATGCCCATTATTTTCTCTCAGATGGCCTCTGTAGTCGAGTGGCTCGCACGCCGGTGTTGCCATCTTCGAGGTCTCGGGTTCGATTCCCGGTCGGTTCAATGTAGAAAAACGAGCTTATTCTATATTTTCTCGGGTCTGGGTGGTTGTGGTTCTATCGTCGTTCCTGATTTCCATAACATTTTTTGGAGTCAGAGCAATTGAATGTTTTTGATGTTGTCTAATATTTATTTTACTTTGTAAGCACGTTTAGCCGTTGGTTCTAGCAGTTGCCATCAGAAGTACCTAGTCGTTTACACCCACCAATCAAATTACGTAATTACTGCAAGATCTTCATTTTGGTGATCGCGAGATTAGTTTCCACTTGTAAAACCACAATAATGTAATATTTCGTTGATTTTCTATCTTTAATGCAAGGTATTAAAGTTGATTTCCCTCTGCCTCTCGATGTGTAACGCCTTTCAAGTCTTATTCTTCCACAGCTCGGCGTAACTCACGGTAGTGACGTGCGCATGCGCAGGGCCGAATTGGAAGCCTTGCTAGTGGCTAGCGGGGCGCACCACGACATACGCGCCGTCGACAACCAGTACAGCTTTGTGTAACGTACCGATTAACCGGGGTACTTTAGAATAGCCCCTTCACTCTAGCACATTATTGATTCTCCAGCATGCGCAGACGCCGCGACATAACAATGCTATTTTACCACCTTTCGTTTGTTGGAATGATACGGTACCTTGGTGGGTGGAGCGACTGCCGTCCAGTGGTACATACCGGAAATTAATTCTGGTTATTACTTCAAAGGAAACGCTGTTACCAGACATATTTCATTACTATCACATTATTAGTCAATGCTATGACCATTCTCATTTACCTTAGTTTTTTTTTGTTTGGTCCTCCTTTCCACCTTCAACGCAATAAGAAAAGCCAACTTACCCTAGACAATTGACTTTGAAATGTAATCATATTCTACACGAACAAACGTGTACCTATAGTCTATAATACACGCGAGATAATTGGTATATTATCAAATTTGCAATGTTTGTTTTGTGCAATATGTGTTATAGTCTATAATATACGCGAGATAATTGGTATATTATCAAATTTGCAATGTTTGTTTGTGCAATATGTGTAGTGTGATTATTTATTGTAGTAAAATAAGTTTAATATAAATTTCTAACTAGCTATAAGGCTTAGCCAAATTCGTATAGAAAACAATGCCGTTTAAATAATTATAACGTTATATTAAATGACCATTAACTATTGTATGTATCAGTTTGTTTACTGATAAAAGTGTTAAATGAGTAAATAACTTATGTGTGTACCTACTGTACTTATGAGTAAGCTCTTTAAGAGCTGAAAACTAAAAAAGAGTAGTATTATTCAAAGGGCTAGATTAAAAATAGCAAATATTCAGTGCAGTGTACTAGAAAATGTAAACTTAACATTCTACATATTGGTGACAATATCATTGCCATTATATAATTTCATTTAGGGCGCCCGGTGCATCAAGCGGGTGCACGGCGCGGGAACTCGCGCGGGACGCAACCAGACGGATCACTGATATGAACTTTGACACATGACAGCTTCAAAACCATTAAGAGCCATATAACCCCTTGAGCGTCGAGCGACCAGCAGGTGGCCGATAACAATTAAAATTCCATTGTGTCGGTATTCGACGCTTGAGCTCATAAGAGCCCTCGCCCACGTCAGATAATCGGTGACCGATTATTTAGTCGGCAAAAAGGAAACGTATGGAATTCTATGTTGCAACGCCTACGTCCTACAAACAGTCTGTCTCAAAATTGATACTAAAACCTCGGCGAAAAAATGTATGCTTAATGCATATTAACAGCTCCAATTAATTAATTAATTGGAGCTGTTAGTGGCGTTTTAAAAGACACTGCTTCTGCGGCGTATGTGGATTAAATGTTCCAAATAAAAACCTTATAAAATCCAAATAAACCGATAGAATAAATTGAGTACTTGGGAATAGTTTTCACAAATGCGTTACAATTTTTCCAAATAAAACATTTAAACACAAATCTAGTACTTATTATATTATATATTACCTACATATTACATATTACGAGTATGAAGTTAAGGCATTTTCTCAGGCGAGCAGATAGTTATTTGACCCGAACTTTCTCACCATAGATTTCACAAATTTGATACTTTACCATAAAGGTTTAACAATCATTTCCTAAATGTTTCCTTCGATTCGTAAGGATTGAATCAACTTTCAAAAAGGATCACTCATACCACACGCACATCCCGCGCCGTGTTCCCGCTTAACGCAGCGGACGCCTTTAGCTAACGCAACGGTACAAACAATTAAAATTATTAAATAAGTAGGTTTTAAAGCACGTCGCCACATACGACGTCCATACAATCTAGTCAAATACGAGTATAGCCTGCTATCCAAAACTGTAAAATTTCTTCAATAAATGTACAACCATATTCCATATACATAAAATTCAAAGTCTATTGAGAAAATTTGACAGTTTGTAGTAGTCTGATGTGCAGGCGTATTGATCCTTATAACTAAATAATATAAAGTTCAAAATTGATTGTAGAAATTTGACAGTTTTGGGTAGGTTGATCTGCCGCCGTGTGTACATAACTACCTATTGATAGCATACAGGGGCTAGAGTAATATCAATTGGATATAATTGTCTTATCAGATGAAGCGAAGTCAGAATTAAGTTCAATAGTAACTGTAAATGCGATTATGAAAAGCGCTAAGAAATGACATTCTATTTAAATGGTCCTATGAGCCGGATTTTTACTTGTATATTAGAACTATGATTAAGTGTACCTAACTAAAGTATTGTTTAATTTAATTTAGTAAATATTGTTGGAATTGATAGTTGTTCACGATAGTTATTGTAATTGCTATTTGAGAATTACGCAATTGTACAGTCGACCGAGCATTAAGTGTGACAGTAAGTACCATTGTAAACAATGCCTCTGTCAAGTTCAAATAATGGGTTCGAAGCGGGGCTTTGAATACCGTTAAAATTTGGTAACGATACTTCTGTCAAACGAAGATAGGTACCGTTTAAAAAAAAAGGTAACGGTATGCTTGGTATCGTTACTTCGATAGCATTTTTGTCGGTAAATTAACAAACCACTCTACGCGGTTTGGCTAGCGCATTAGGTAACGATACTTTTAATAATCTTACTTGCATTACCGCTACCATTTCACCTTTATAGAAATAACGTTACTTAGCGATACTTTTATTATAAATTTGGTAACGGTATCAAACCCTGGTTCAAAGTGCGTTTTTGAGTCAAGTTCGAGCAACGCTTGATGTGAGGGTTACTGTACCTATTTATTAATATGTTTACGTGTTAAAAATAGGTAGTCAATTGTGTACTTATTTATTAATGAAATGAAATACTATTATAATGTTCTTACGATTATTTTCACCTAATGGTAAATGATGGTTAGGTAGTTGATGGAATCGTATTTTACCCGAAATCTTCAGTCGCTAATTATCTGCCTACCATAACTCGCTAACGGAACACAAAATTTTAACATCGTGGTAGCTATTAAGCCCTACCACAAACCAAACCATGCAAAATATGTACCATCACTGGAAATCAAAGCCGTTACCTCTGAAAACCGTTAGTAATACCACTAGATGATAAAGCCAGTGACAGTGTGTAGTACAGGAAGATATTGCTGCATCTTTAATAAAGCTTAAATCTAGTTAATTAAATTGTATCCCACAAAACGCTCATTTGCTGCAACACTGGCATAATTACAATGAATATAGTCAAATTAACTTAACCCTCTTATAATGCAGAACATGTTTAGATATTTCCTGCATATCTCAATTACATAAGGTTCAAAATATATAAGGTCACATTTTATCAACTGCAAATATTTTGAGGATAAATTCAACAACATACGAGGGGAGGTCAATAAGTTCGCGGAATGAGAGAGAAGGAGGTTGAAATTAAACACCAAATTATTTTTCCTTTTCAATATATTCTCCTTTAACCCTAATACATTTTTCGGATCTCTCAAATAGCTTGTTTATACCATCGAAAAAAAATGATTTGTCTTTGGTGTCAAAATAGGCCGAAATTGCCGACTTGACTTCTTCATCGTCGTCAAATTTCTTTCCACGCAGCTCTTTCTTCATTTTTGGAAATAAATAATAGTCACTGGGGGCCAAGTCTGGACTGTATGGTGGGTGGTTTAATTGTTCAAAGCCGCATCGGTGAATAGCAGCCGTCGCAACATGGCACGTGTGGACGGGTGCATTGTCGTGCAAAAGGAGCACACCTTTTGACAGTTTTCCTCTTCTTTTTTCCTTAATGGCTTCTTTCAATCTTTCCAGTAAAGAAGCGTAGTACTGTCCCGTTATAGTCGCACCACGTTCTTTATAATCGATCAGTAAAATACCTTCTGTATCCCAAAAGATAGTCGCCATGATCTTTCCGGCCGATTGTGACACTGAACTTCTTTGGAGGAGGTGTGCCTTTTTTATGCCACTGCATCGACTCTTGCTTCGACTCAGGTTCATAGTGGTGAACCCAGGTTTCATCTCCAGTAACAATCCGGGCCATAACTTCTTCCTTTCTCTCTCCACAGAGCTCCAGAAACTGGTGAGAGCACTCGACACGCTCGCGTTTTTGAAGTGGCGTGAGCATTCTCGGAACCCATCTTGCACTGACTTTAGTCATCCCAAGATGATGATGTAGGATATTTAAAATACTTGATTCGGATACTCCAACCATTGCTGCAAGTTGCTTCTTCTTCAGTCGGGCATCTTCCAATACAAGTTTTTCTACTTTTTCGACGATTTCCGGTGTGGTGGCCTCAATTGGCCGTCCGGAGCGGGGGTCGTCTTCAATGGACTCCCTTCCTTGTTTGAAAAGACCATGCCACTTGTAAACCATGGTTTTACCAGGGGCAGAGTCGGCGTAAACCGCTAACAGCTCTTGAAAAATCGTCTGAGCGGATTTTCCTTGCTTGGTAAGGAACTTAATAACGGCACGGTGTTCAATTTTCTCCATACTGGCTGACTTCTTCCCGATTTAGTTGTTTGCAGGTCGATAACTCAAAAGTTAATGACCCGATTAGGTTCAAACTTGGTATATATACTCTTAATGAGGTGCTTAACTGGTGCCTACCTGGACGAGTAAATTTATCCCCACCAACCCCTCCATTCCGCGAACTTATTGACCTCCCCTCGTATATAAACAATTAACCTTAAATTTTTATATGCTAGTTTTCAAGAAAAACGCCAAAAGACATTTCGTATAAAAAGAAAAATAAAGTACTTTCGGTAGTTTCAATTCAAAGGAGCCGAAACAGAGACGCCGCAATGCCTTCACCGCTTACACGTGCCCTTTCATTCAAAAGAACCGACAGAGGCCGCTCTTAAAAATATTACAATTTTTGTGTCAGGAAAAGTAAAAAAAAAACTAGCCTGATTTTTTTTTAAATGCTAGGGCCTTTGTTCTCTGATATAATGAGTTTCTTGTCAAAATATTTGCAGTTGATAAAAAGTGACTTTATATATGCCGCTACCTTTAAAATGTGTAATTGTTTTGCATAAACTAGTTTAGCATTTGTGTCTCTGTTGGATCGAATGAACAATATTTGCTTTGCATAAACTGTAACTTGTGTGTATTCGTAAATTCGTGTCACAAATACATGAATATCAACAGAATTTTAATTAATGTCCCCTACGTTACTAGGTAGTTGTATACAGGAACATTCCTTTCATAATCTATGTAATTTTGGAACGGAAATAAAAAACATATATTTTGTATGAAACACATTTATTTGACTTTTATTATTTTGACCATTTTATATGTAATATCACAGGTTAAGGGTGATTTGCACCAAATAACAATAACCATAGTTAGCGCTAAACGTAATTCTGGGGGCGATTTATGAAGCGGTGACTAATTCTCACGCTATGATATCAAAGTGCTCCGTTTTCACTTATTTTGTAACTTAAAAAAAAAATTGAAAAAAAAATTTAAAAATTTGGTAACTTAAACTTAAAATAAAGTTATTATTAAGGGTGCGCCGACGAAAAAAAGCCAAGTGTAGTCACGGTTAAGTTGATACATATGATAAAAAACTATCGTATTACATAAACAAAATATATATTTAGTATCAAAGGGAACGTGTTTACAATTAGTCCGACCCATAATTCATAACACACTATAGTTTTTTCTACAATATCATTTAAAGTTGAGCAAAAATCATGAAAACAAGTGGCAGCGTTTAGTTGATATCTTATAGTTTATCTAAATAATTATACCTCTAATTATGTCTAAACAATCACCAATTAACTTACTACAAATCGTCCGTTTCACATTTTTGATATATCGAGCAGTTTTTTAATTATTATTTTTCAAATTAACACGTTAAATTCTCCATACAAAATTAGTATGGCCGCGCGGCATCAAATAAATATGGACGAAGACATTTCAAATAAAATATATGACACGGACGGCGCACCCTTAAACACTTGAATGACGGGAGAGAAAAAAAAAGGTAAGTACCTAACCACGATTTCTCGCATTGAACCTGTGCATCTATCAACAACTGATTTTTTTTTTTAATATATATATTGTATGGGAATGGAAACTATGACGTCACATTTTTTTATACAGTATACTTATACTTACTTGAAAAACGCTATTGTTTTATTTTTCTTATAAAACATCTAGTTTTTAAATTAATATCGTTTTTCTAGTTTTTAGAATCCAGTGGATGCAAGTAATGCGCGCACTAATTGCATCTCTTTTGCTTGTATGCAGATCGACAGAGAGCGCCGAGCGCTGTTTCATGGTTGTCAGCATCGTAAGTCTTATGTGGAATCAGTTCCTTACATTAAAACCAACAAATGAATCAGTCATCTAACAAAGGCACAATGTAAAACTCAGAGAACATTTGCCTCTGATCTTCTTTCTCCAGCTTCAACTGGAGTAGGAGAAGTCCGTTGGCACTGCATCTGAGAACTACCTGAAGAAGAAAAAAATAATAATATATTTTATTATCATTCCAGGTCATAAGTCTTCTATACAGGGTTATTTATAAAAAACATCAACAACCTCGCACGACTAGATAGCTAACATCATAGACAACAACATTTGTTCTACGAGTTTTATCATAACTCAATACTTTTTTTTTTTTATGCCTTATAAAACAGCTCTTGACCTCGATCTCGCCTGATGGTGAGCGTAGATGAGGTCTAAGATGGAGCGAGCTGCCCTAGAAGATGCCTATTAACTCTCGCCTTGAAGGAATTCAGGTTATAAGTTTTTGGGAACACAGACGATGGCAGAGAATTCCACTCCTTGCCAGTGCGCAGCAAAAATGATGACATGAAGCGCTTAGTGCGACATAGTGGAATTTCAACTAGGTGGGGATGATATCCTGCAGTACGTCTGGAGGTTCGGTGGTAAAAGGGCGATGGTGGTATGAGCTCGAAAAGCTCCCCGGCACACTCTCCGTGGTAAAGTCGGTAAAAGACACACAGGCAGGCGACACGACGCCGATGTGCGAGGCTGGTAAGCTTGGCCTCGACAAGCGCATCATCACCGATGAGCCTTATAGCTCTGCGTTCCACCGAGTCGAGTGCGGCCAACTGGTATTTGGCAGATCCGTCCCAAAGGTGACTGCAGCATTCCATGCACGATCGGACTTGAGCCTTGTACAGGCTAAGGATCTGCTCTGGTGTAAAATACTGCCGCACCTTGTTCAGGATGCCCAGTTTTTTTGCTGCAGTCTGAGCTTTGGACTCGATGGTTAAGCCGAAGTTGAGATTTGCAGTCAACTCCGTGCCTAACAGCTCAAGGGTGCCCTTGATTAGGATGGATGTACCACGGAAAGTAGGAGTCAGAAGAAATGGACTCCTTTTGGCGGAAAACAGACACGCTTGTGTTTTGGAGGCGTTGAAACGGACCAGGTTGTCGTCCCCCCAATTGGAGACGAGGTTTAAGGTCGCGTCTGCTCGCTCAACCATGGCCTCTCTTAGAGAGTGAATGTTTCCCTCTCTGGCTCCCGCAGCCGGAATGTATCTTTCTGCAACAGTACTATCGTCTGCGTACCCAACTATCCCTGGCTGAAGCAGGTCGTTGATGTGAAGCAGGAAAAGAGTTGCCGAAAGAACAGACCCTTGTGAACTCCAGCGTCGATAGCCATGATGTCAGAGGAGCAGCCATCAATGACTACTCTGATCGACCGCTCACTCAAAAAGTCTGTGATCCAATTGCAAAAGCCAGTAGGGATGCCGTACGCGGGAAGCTTGCTTATCAGACTTTTATGCCAAACCCTGTCAAAAGCCTTCGAGATGTCCAAGGACACGGCAAGGGCTTCGCCGTGTTTCTCGATGGCTTCGCCCCAACAGTGCGTGACGTACACTAAGAGGTCGCCAGTAGACCGTCCCTGGCGGAAGCCGTACTGACGATCGCTGAGGAGATCGTTGTGCTCTAGGTACGTCAGCAGTTTGTGGTTTAGGACCTTTTCCATAACTTTGCAGATTATGGAGGTTATGGCGATTGGTCTGTAGTTTGCAGGGTCGGCACGACTACCCTTCTTGGGAACAGGCTGAACATTAGCTAGCTTCCACGATTTTGGCACCACTCCCTGCTTAAGAGAGAGGCGATACAAGCGCGTCAAAACAGGAGACAACTCAGGTGCACAATTCCTCAAAACTCTACCCGGTATTCCATCTGGACCACTGGCCTTATTGACGTCGAGATTTCGGAGTACTCTACGAACCTCTTTGTTGTGGATAATGATCTCCGACATGTAGGAGTCATGGTGAGGTATGCTAGGTGGTGATTTAGAGCCCGAATCAAGGCGCGAATTACTTGCGAAGAGGGATGCAAACAAGTTCGCCTTCTCTAACGCGGTGTGAGCCAATGACCCATCTGGTTTGAGCATGGGAGGAAGTAAAGGATGGCAGAAGTTGGTCTCGATCGATTTGGAGAGGGACCAAAACTGCTTGCTTCCTTGTGGGTAGGACGCCAGCTTGGCCCCAATACGACCTACATGATCGAAACGTGCTTTCCTTAGCACCCGTTTGCAGAACTTGGCGGCAGAGTTAAAGGCTCTCTTCTTTGCGTGGATACTGCCATCTCCGCGTTTGCAACCGCGAGCCTGGGCCCAGGCTTGGTACGCTGCCTTCTTCCGCGCTTCAGCGTGAGCGCAGTCAGCATTGAACCATGGACGGGCCCTAATGCCTATGGGGACGTCAGAGAATGGGATAAAATATTCCATTCCCTGGCGTATCACGTCTGCGATTGCGCCGGCACAGACAGAAGGTTCGCTCGAAGAGAAGCACAGTTGCCGCCAAGAATAAGACGCGAAGAAGTGCCGCATCTCGTCCCAATCTGCCGACCCATACCTCCATACTCGCCTCGATCCTCGAAAGGTAGTGTCCGGAGGAGAGCATAACGATACGGATTTCACCAGACAGTGGTCAGAAGATCCCAGCGGAGCCGAGACCGATACTGAGTGTCTGTCTGGATCAGTTGTCAGCAGAAGGTCTAGGCAATTGGATGTGTGGCCGTCAACATCCGGTATGCGGGTTGCTTGGTTCACTAGCTGGGAGAGGACATTAATTTAAAATGATTTTACAAGCTTTTATTATACTGTCGTGACATTTGTAAGTCTGTGTGGTGGCTCCACCTACCGCATACGCCGCACATTGCCACGAAACAAATACCTTCTTAACTGTGTCAACAGATGGCGCCACAAACGCATACCAACGACGTCGCCATACTACGACGTTAAAATAGTATGGGAATCCTGCATCGCGGTAGCGAAGTTTCACCGTCTCCTTCGCTATATATAGCACCTCCCAACTAACATCCGTTGGACCTCGGTCCCCGAGCTATACCACCCAGCTCGGAGGAAGATCTTCCCTTTGGCCTTCTTCAGTGTGGCATTATATCTACCACAAGCTTCTCTACAGTGGTGACCTCGATGTGACCTACCACAGGCTTCCCTACAGTGGTGACCCCGACGTGATGTACCACAGGCAGTCCCTACAGTCTGTGTTCCATTCACATACGAAAAGGCGACATGCGCGACGCTCGCGATGCGATACGCACAGAGATAAGAACATTCAGATGTAAAATTAAATTAATATTTATTTTTGTATGAAAGTAAAATGTGTCAAACATCATAGTATGAAAATAAAGTCGTAGAACAAATGTTGTTGTTTATGATGTTAGCTGCCTAGTCTTGCGAGGTTGTTGGTGTTTTACAAATAACCTTGTAAGTATATTATTTTATAATAAAAACGAAAAATGTTTATTCACCATCTTAAATGTTTACATAAACATATAATAATATGTATATGGCCTTCATCTCGACTGATGTTAAGTAAATAAGGTCGAATGTAGAAGCGCTCTTCACCCGGAATCTACTAAGGAACTGGATATATTATAATTATAATAATATAATAATAAATCATTTATTTCAGGCAACACACAATGTACAAGATGGTAAAAACACAAAGGGGCCCATATAATAAATACCTTACAGACTAACATACATACAATATAAAACAATTATTGTTAGTAGATATATAACTTATAACTATGTTAGTATATTAAGCACTAGCTTGTGCTGTTCTGGTGGTGTCGACGGGTAATCTTCCGCGGAAACGCCGGTACACCACGCCTTTCGGCCAGAAATCTTCCCTCATAAAGGTGTCGACCAGCTTGGTTGTCGGGACTCGCGCCACAAATGCCTTAAAGCTGACATTGTGTCGCGACTCCAGTGGCTCCACCCTCACAAGGAAATTTGTCTTCGTCTTGATGTACTCTATCACATCCTGCGCTGTGATGGTGTGGTGCAGGCGCGACAGGTACATCGGCGTAGTCGGCGTCGCAGCGCGCAGCAAGAACTGGGGCCCTGCCAGTGCGGTACCGCAACGGTTTTGATTCGGCCGGTGACGGCGTGCCCTCTTCTTTTGGACCTTGACGAAACCTTCGTCGTCTCGAACCATGGTGGCACGCTCTGACACTCTGTGTGTATCTAAGTTGGATGCAGCAACAGAGGCGTAGTCACGACGGCTGGGTTTAATTTGTTTGGTGACAGGCTCAGGCACAGCTGTCACGTGCGGCACCGCGGGCGAAGGCGCGGGGCGGGTGGGCGGCGGAGGCGGTGCGCGGGGCGCTACGGCAGCGGGCTGCAGGGCACGGAGTGCCGGCGAGCGGGTAGTATACTTGTGAGCGCGCAGTCTCTTTGATAAAAGCCGCCTCTGAATTAGACGCTATAGTTGTCAACAAGCGACTTTCGACTCTAACTTCAAAGGATAAAGTCGATATTGTTTAAATTTCTGTTTTTATTTTTGCTTTTTGTTTATCAAAGGTGCCGACTCGAGTATTTTCGAGAATATTAGAGATCGAGTCTAGGACTAATTATAAAAGCGGCGATCGCGCGTCGCGCGTCGTCAGTTGACGATTAGCGTTCAGAGCGATAAGTTACTACCTACTTACAAGCTCGCTAGCGAGAAAATAGTGTTCATTGTTTTACTGCCTGCTGTATTCTGTTGTCTCAGTTTTATACATTTCTTCACTGTAGGTACTAAATTTAGTCTCTTATACGCAGTAACGATTGTGCATTATTTAAACCCCACTATCCTGACGTGTAACATTATAAATAAAGAAGAATGAAACGTTGGCTTAAAGGTGTTAAACGTGTTGCAACAACATCTTCTAATGACGCTGAATGTTCAAAAGCAGTGCGCGCGGAGAATATAGCAATCACCGATCCAGAAGATGATGCCACGACGTCAAGCTCGACGGTTTCAAAGACGAAAAGAAGGAAGTATGATGAATCTTATATCAGTTTCGGATTTGTTGATTCCAACGGCTCACCACTCTGCATGCTCTGTAGTAAACTGCTTCCTAATAGTTCCATGGCACCTGCCAAATTGCGCCGACATTTAGAAACTGTACACCCCGAGTCTAAAGACAAGAATAAAGAATTTTTTGTTCGCAAAAAAGATCTGTTATTAGAAAGTCAAAAAAATATGATGCATGTAACACAAACTATCAACGAAAAGGCCACGGAGGCATCATATTTAGTTAGCTATCGCATTGCACAAGCAGGTGAAGCGCACACTATCGCTGAAAATTTAATAAAACCATGTGTATTAGACATAACAAAATGTATGCTCGATGAAAAATCTGCAAAGCATCTTTCTACTGTTCCGCTATCAAACGATACTGTTTCACGACGAATCCATGATCTGGCAAGCTACGTCAAACAAGAACTAGTTACACGTCTACAAAATACACGATTCGCCTTGCAAATGGACGAGTCGACTGATGTCGCTGGTTTGGCTATCCTGCTGGTTATTGTGAGATATCCATATAAAAGTTCTTTTGAAGAAGACATGCTTATGTGTTCACCGCTGCTTGCAAACACTACCGGGGAAGAAATTTTTAATAAAATAAATATATTTTTTGAAGAAAATAATCTCAGTTGGAACAATTGCATTGACATTTGTACAGATGGGGCCAAGGCGATGACAGGTAAAACAGCAGGAGCAGTGTCACGAATGAAAAATAAAGCGCCTAATTGTAGTTCCAGTCATTGTATTCTGCATAGACAAGCACTTGCGATGAAGCAAATGCCGTCAAATCTAAAATTAGTTATGGATGAAGCGGTAAAAATAATTAATTTTATCAAATCACGACCACTACAATCCCGATTGTTCTCATTATTGTGTGAAGATTATGGCAGCAAACATAAAACACTGCTGCTCCATACAGAAGTGCGATGGCTGTCTCGGGGTAAAACTTTAACAAGGCTATTTGAACTTAGAGCCGAGTTACAAATGTTTCTTTCAGCAGATACTTCTTTTAATTTGAAGGACCGTTTGTATGATAAAACTTGGTTGTTCCGATTGTCTTTTATGGCGGATATCTTTCAAAAACTTAACGAATTGAATTTATCGTTGCAAGGTAAACAGACAACAGTGTTTCAGGCCTATAATAAAATAACTGCTTTTAAAAGAAAATTAGATTTTTGGATCATTTGCATTGGTAAGAAAGAAATAGAAAGCTTTACGTTACTCAGTGAGTTTGTTAGCGAAAACGACTCAGAAATGTTTGAAGATGATGTGTTTGAAGAATTGGTCCAATATCTCAGTTCGATGCGCGCATCTTTTGAAAAGTATTTTCCCGAAGAACACAATACAAAAATTAAAGTGAATTCATGGATTTATAATCCTTTTTTACCCAACTTAGAAAAGCCTGAAAACTTGCCAAACGAGATATATGAATCTCTTTTAGAAATGTCATCAGACACAAGTATGGAGTCACTGTTCAAAACGACGCCTCTCAATGATTTTTGGTGCAAATTCCAAGATGAATATGCAATGCTTGGCCAAATGGCTCTGGATATTCTTCTCCCGTTCCCAACTACATATTTGTGCGAAACAGGATTCTCTACCTACGCAGCCACGAAAACAAAATATCGCAATAGACTGGACGCCGAAGCTGATATGAGACTCCAACTTTCTTCCATCAAACCTGATATCAACCAATTGATGAAAAATAAAAAACAGTTTCATACCTCCCACTAGTTAGATTTTTTCTTTTTTAATGTTTTCTATTATTGTCCTTGGCAAGTGGTGAAGTAAATAATAATTAGTAACTGTTACATTGTACTTTTATTATGCTGATTAATAAAGAATACACTTATAAAAACAATTGTTTTATTGTAGGGTTCCATCAAGTATTTTGCTTCCCAAAAGGGTTCCGTCATTAAAAAAGTTTGAGAACCACTGTTATACATAATGTATACGGAGAAACGGACGGCGCATTACATGGACAGATTATGTAATCAGTGTCACCAAGTAAAGCAGTTTTAATAAGTGGAGGACAGATAAAAAAAAACGACGGGTTGCACTCTGGGAGTGCCGGCAGAAGTGAAAACTTGAATATTAACGTTGTACATTTTTGATATTTTGGAATG